>JAVJIF010005994.1:0-190673 GCA_038442645.1 Agave tequilana
GTTTTGTTTTTCATTTTCTATCATTTACAAGTGATTTCCCAAGTAGTTTTTCTTTGTTGCTGGTTTCCAAAAACACCTTGTTTCCACACTTGAGCTATCACCTATCCTAATCTATTTAGGATCTTGTTTTTGTGGAAAAGATAAGAGAAAAAGAAAGTGAAGTGTTTGAGGTTGTTTGTTGTAAACCTCATTGTTGTAAACCCTCTTTATTTGTTGTATCCCTCTTCGGTAGAGGTGATCGGAGTGGTATTGGTTTGCTCCCTCTTAGGTAGAGTGGAGTTGGTTGTGAGCCTCTTCGGTAGAGGTGTGTGGATTGGTTGTTGTATTGGCTACGGGCCTAACCCCTCAGTGTGAGGAGGTTGTTGTTGAGAGAGGAGTTTGGTACTCCTAGAGTTGTAAGAAATCCTCTTTGGTAGAGGTTCCCTCGGTGGGAGTTGAGATAGTGGAAATCCTACACGGTGTGTGTAGGCGGGGATGTAGAGCAAGGTGCTCGAACCTCGAAATAAATCTTTGTGTTTGCGTTTTGATCTATTGTCTCTCTAACTCTCTCTCATTTTATTGTGCAAAGCATCATACTCATATTGCCATATCATATTGCTTGTGTTGCCTGCATTATTTTATATTGCTATATCCTTTATTGCTTTGCTTGATTGGTGTGCACATTGCTTGGATTGCTTGTGTGTGTGTGCCTAACTTATACTCATCCAACAAGAGCTTCACATAGCGCCTCAACCCATATCAAGGGAATCAAGAGGAGTTTAGTCCAGAGCCTCGCAAGGGGAATTCGGCTACACTTGTTGTATTGTATTAGTTTGTGAATAATTTGCATTAGCTTCCGCATTTAGCGCACTTAGTTTGCATTTAGTTTATTAGATTAGCACTTACACCTATTCACCCCCCCTCTAGGTGTTTTCAGATGTCACCCGAGGAGGATGGCACTACGCATTTCTTCAACCAGACGGTTAAGAAACCGCCAACAGTGCCTTCCGGGACATCGGCTGACGAGCCTGATGGTGAAAGCTCTGAAGGACATCACCCTTCTTATAGGGACCATCGTCTTCTGTCATGACAATATCCCTTTGGAGGCATACCTCCATCCGTTCAAAAATGTCGCCATCTGCAACTCCACAATGAGCTGCCTCAGGAGCATTCTTCATATCTGGGAATAGGTAACTCGCCCAGTTCTTCAAGCTCTTCGAGCTACCCTTCTGCCACCATGGATGCTAGAGCAAATGTGCAAATGGCACATTAACTCCCGATAAGTCTCAAATAAAGCAGGCTCCTGCTTCTCCAGAAGAGCCAACTCTGTCTCGCATGAAAAGTACTCTTCATACGGGAAAGACCCGAAAGGCAGGGCAGAGATTTCCCTCATCTCGTGCAAGGTCATGCCCAACTCGCCAACTGGGGTGAAGAAGGTCCCCGAAGCTGGACAATACAACTCAAGGATGGCGTAGAAGCACGCCACCTTCATATCAATGCCGTAACAGGTCGCCCTTACGGCCTCATAGAGGTTTAACCTCTCCAAGTCCTCCTCGAAGTGAGCGAGGATATAGTTGGTCAAGTCCGCCCACCATGTCTTTGGGGGATGAACCCAACCGGGAGTCCTGAAGTCAGTGGCAGGATAGTTCCCGTCAACTGCGCAGAATTGGGTGCCAAAGGTTTGCGCCACAGCCGGATTCTCTCCTACCGGAAGCTCCCGCGACACGTTTCCAGGATATAGGCCTATTATGTTGTGAGGAGGGCCCGCCCTTGAAAAACCAGGAGACTGAGATTTCAATCTCCCGATGTGGACGGACTCGACACTTCGGCTCACGCCCCATGCCATCTTCCGAGCCTGAGTTACACACTCAAAAGAAGACAAAGGAAAGTGCCGCTTGTTAGACGGAAGATAAAACTTCTCGCCATCCAACTCGAAGATCCATTGTCCCTCGCCTGCCTGCAATTGGCGATCAGGATCAGACGCGGCATCTCCGAACATGAAATTGGGCTTTTTATAAGTCCGACGGTCGATGTCTTCGAGAGGAGCGGTGGTTAGAATACTCCTCATGGTGAGCGGGTCACCACCATGGATAAGCGTGTCCCGGACGACGGAACTCCGCTCACTAAAGAGAGAAGCCTGGCCATAGAATTGAAGGCTGATACTGTCATCCGCTCGGCTGGTCATCCCAAACAGACTATTCAAGGGACCAGGGGTGTAAGGCACTGCAAGAAAGAAAAGGGAAGAGAACTATGATTAGTTCAACAATCAAGCAGACATGGAGATATAAAATTCACCAAGGCGTAGCCTCGCCCCGTGAGCAAGGCCAGTAAGGTGACAGCCTCGACAAAGCTTGATCTCGCAGACAAATCTGCATTTTGCAGAAAACGTCTAAGTACCAACTTCGCTTAAGCAGGAAGTGGTATAGCCCTAAGGGCTGACGTCACCAAGAGGGCACTATGGTCAAGAGTCATCCTTCGTGGCCATGACTGAAGGGATAGACCCGAGTCCTGTTCCTCAAACAGGACGAAGACAGCCAAGTAATGGCTTCGTACGGAAGCCTAAAGAAGAACTATGCAGTTCTTAATTCCCTGTACAAGGAAGATAGGGAAAATCAGGGAAACGAGTTCCCTAATGAGAACAGACCATATTCCATCATCCTAATAAGCCAAATACTGGCTTTAAAAGAGAAAGACCACAGTCTCTAATTAGGAGAGAAAGTCTCTTACCGGCGATTGGTCGCTCGATGACCAGAGGAGGAGGACCCTCCGTTGCAGAAGTCGCCACTTCTTTCCCCGCTCGTCTTTTGGGCGCCATTGAAGAGCTGCAAGAGTTCTCAAAGTTCTCTGAACGAAGAAGGAAGAGGAAGAGGGAAAGTCAAGAAATTTCTCTGAAAAAGGAGATCTTTTCCTGCTCAGCCCGATCGGGCTTTTATAGGCCAATCAGCGCCTGAAACGAGGCCTCGAAAAGGGCGTACGCCGCCGTTTCGAATTAATTCGAAACGCCACCCAAAGCGCCTTCCCGAGAAGCGCTGCTTCGATCCCACTAAGGGTTAACTTCGCCCTGGCTTAAAATGTGGACTTCGCGCAATCCTTCAGGGACTTCGCCGAAAGGCTTATCTTAGCCCCCTAAAAAGGCGCTGTTCACGGGACATGCCAGTTTCGCGAAGTTCATTTAAAGAAGGGATTATGTCCTTAACTCCGCATACAGTTTAGCTCCGCTATAGCCAAATTTTCAATGAAAGCAAGCAAAGATCAGATAATCAAGGGATGAACTTTCATTGATTTAAAAGGAAGGATACATTGATATTACATCAAAGCTGTGTTTCTTACAACACATTCAGTGGCTCGACAGGTTCATTTGCGCAAAAAGCATACAAGCGGTTTTATCTGCTTCTAAGTCAGATCGACTGGACACGAAAGGCCTTCCTCCTGCACAAGGCCGTAACCAGTTGTGTCACGGAGATACGGCCATTATTCTCCACAAAAATGGCAGATTTTGCACTGGAAAGTGAGGTCATCTTTGTTGAAGCCTGGCAATAAAACTTATCGCTGCCAACACGTCAGACCACCTATAATGGGAATTGGCACTGATATCAGTGGTCTGACAGGTGTGATGCCCGCCTCCCCGAAGTGGATCGTCCCCGATAAAGGCCACCAAAGTTGAAAGTTGGCAATGATGCCAGTGATCTCACAGGTGACGCCCACTACCCCGAAGCGGATCATCTCCGACAAAGCGGCTACCAGCCTCACCTCAGAACGAATCATCTCGTATAAGAGGCTGCCAATAGCCTCTCGGACACGCACCCGCTGCCCCGAATTGTTCCTCCTGCTTAAAAGTAAAGCTTCAACCGGGGAAGCATAAGGCAATTTTATGGTTCCTTCCATCAAGTCACAAGATTGGCGAACATAGCCCACTGCAAGGCAAAACGGAACAGATTAGCAACTAAGCACAGGAGAGGCTACAAAAGAACTAAGCCAAATCTTTTGGGTCGAAGCGATCCAGTTTCAGTAAAGCAGAGGATAAGCCTCGCTTGCACAGCACTGATGAGCTGGCTCAGCAAACGCCAAGTCCTAGCCTCGCCTATACGGCTAAGCTAGACTGATCCTGAGGGACGCAGTCTTAGCCCCACCTATATGGCAAGACTGGCTCAACTTTGAAGAAACCAAGTCCCAAGTCCTGCCTGCGCAGCGGACTTAACATGCAGTGATCTTTTTCTGATCAAGTCAAAATGATAGCTTCACTGGGAAGCTATGCCAAAATCCTTCTCTGTAGATCAGTTGAATGGAGAACAAGGGAAGTTAATCCCTGAAGCAGCCGCTAAAGCTGAATTAAGGGAGATGAATTCCCTAAAATCGGTGAAGTCGTTGAACGATCAAGACTTACCGGTCCTTGGCCGGGTAATAACCAGAGTGGGCATTCCCACTAATTCAGAGATCTGAGTATCTCTCTCAACCAAGAGAAGAGGAGAAGAGCAGATCACTTCTCTTCAGAGGACCTCAAGTGTCCTATTTATAGGCCCCATGGCCTGAGCACTCCCACCTCAAGCGTGAAAACACGAGCGCATTTAAGGCATTTACTGCGCCTTGAGAACAGGGACGGTTTCCCCTTGGAACCGTGCGAAGGGAGAAACATCTCCCTCATAGAGGCATCTATTGCGCCTTGAAGAAAGGGAATATCCTCCCTTGGAAACGTGCAAATCGGAGAATATCTTCCCGGTCAGCGCAAGAGAAGGAGAAAATCTTCCTTGAAAATCGACCCACGGCAGTTGGTCTCGGGAAAGCGACATGCGCTCCCAAGCGAACATATCTTCAGAAGCCCAGACGCGAGTCTACATGATTCCTCGGCGAATCTACATCCCAAAGCAGGATTCAAAGCGAAGCTGAACTCAACCATCATGGCGACGTCATTCTCCACACACCACCACTTCAAAGCAGTTCAAAGTGTTTCGAAGTCTGAGCTATTGCAGACTTTCGAAAACTTTGAAGAGGGTCTTGTTGACACTTAAAAAAGACAAGATTCTTATTGGTCCGAACAATGTCTAAACTTGTTGACATTTACAAAAGACAAGTGACAGACGAGCTGAAGACCAGTTTTCACCCATCTCCGAGGGACAAGGAAGCAAATTGGACTCCACTGATCCAGCAAGCAGACAGTGAACCCGGATTGTTTCTAAACAGACCTCAGCTGGTCTAAGGTGCTAACACTTAGCATCGCATGAGCCCAAGGGGATAGCCTCGCTTGAGAGGCTAATATCACCCAACTTCGCCTTGAAGCCATTCGAAGCCTCGCTAAGAAGCTGACTCGCAAACTTCGCCACAGAGAACTTCCAGCTCCGCCAAAGGGTTTCTTTCGGACTTCGCTAAAAGCTGCCTCTAGCCCCGCTACGAGCTCAATGCGGACAGCTCCGCTGTTGGTCTACTATGGTCAACCTTTGACCAATCAAATCTCCGGATGAGATCGGATCCAATCAGATCAAATCCAATTAAGATCAAATCAGAGATCAAATTTGGCAGTTGATTGCCGCAATCTCTTGACTCTTCTAAAAAACGAGTAAGAAGATCAGGGGAAATCCTCCAACGATATGGAAAGGATCAAAACAGATCGAGAAGGTCCACCGACCTGCCAATTCTAGCTTCGCAGAAGCTGATCCTAGCCTCGCAGCAAGGCTACTTTCCAGATTTAAACAGATTTGATTCAATCTGTTTTCACATTTTCAAGGGACGATTATACCCTTGCTCTCCCTATAAATAGCCCGCCAGGGGTACAAGGAGGGAGGATCGGAGAAAAAGAGGACTCCACAAGCAGAGGCTTCTTCACAACGCACCGTGTGCTCTTGAATTCAGAGACCTTTTAGAGAATTGCTTTCTCTAACCAGGGTGTTGATACCCTAACATCGTCCTTCTTCTCAAGGAATCTCCGGAACCAGGCGAGAAGGAATTCCTTATCGAAGGCGATTTTGAGAAGCAGCAAGAGGGTTCTACCAACCTTCTGTTCTCTGATTCCCCAAACCAGGCGAGAAGGGAATCTCATCGCTCGCATCGTCAAAGGGACAAAGTGGTCGCGCGCTGACCAGACTCCTATCGGCACACTTCTCCAGAATCTCTGAGGAGATCTACTTGTAATCTTTTTAAGAATACTTGTAATTTAGCTCCTCAAACTCTTTTTTGTAAGTTTTCCCCCTTTGCAAACATAATGGAAAACAATGGTGAATTTGTGAGTCCATCAGATTTTGATCTGACTCACGCAAGGGTTCCATACTCAAGTCCAGTATTGATGGTTGTTTATTTTGAATAGGTGAGACTGGAAAAGATGAGTAGGACTCTTGAAAATTTGATTTAGATAAGGAGTCCAACATATTTTGCATTCTATCACAAAAGACTTCCAAACGCTTTTCTAGCTCAATTTCTTCTTCAATTGGATGCTCTAGAAAAGGAGGATGCGGAGTTTGATGTGGGAAGGATTGTGAATTGAGCAAATTTTACATTTGTTATAGGGACTCTTCTATACTCCTTTCCAAATCAGATTTTTCTTCGGTTGGTGGAACAGGATAATGAGTATATGAACCAAATTGGGGAATGAACTTTGTGAATTTTGTGGATAAGGCGGTTGAAAATTTGACTCGGGGGAGGTGAATCCTCATTGACTCTGTGTAGAGTTGAAATTATTTTGAAAATTATGGTCATATGGTTGGGGATATGGGTCATATTGATTCGGATAATCCCAACTCGGCATAAATGGTTGGTTCATGTTGTACATAACCGGGTCAGAGTTATCCGAGTCAAACGAGGTCGGGGTGAAATATGGATTCATATTATAATTGAAAGAATTGTTATTATTAAAATCCATATCACAATTTTAAAAAAGAAAAACAAACAAACAAACAAACAACAAAGAAAAAGAGAAAGAAAACAAGCCTATGTTAGGGTTGACTTAGACCTAGATGACTCCTAACTGGTTAGACTGTCCACGGGGGTATATTGTCGGAAGCTAACCACGAGTTAATCGGCCAGGTAGGGGCAAGATCAGTGGGAGGTATCCGTGCCGGAGCAACGGGCCTAATTATGCCAAACCACTGTTCTTCGAGGTTTCGCCTCTCAATCCCCAACCTTAGGCACCGATTTAGCAAGAGTCAACTTCTAACAACTTCCCCCTTAGGTCAATCTCCTAAATGAGTCTGAGATGTCCCTAGGGGCCAACGTCTAGCAATTTTTATTAAGGCTTGGGTTGTATGAGTGGGGGGAGGTGATTTTAGGCCAAGGGAGGGTAATGACTTCCCCACCTTATGTTATTTTGGGTTTGCCCTTAAGTTGAATTCGTACAAGTGTGCAATATAGATAAGAATGAACACAAAAAAGTGAGTAAATCACTAAAGTGTTTGTCCTATACTATATGCTATGCAATATATACACCTCCTATCAATATCACAACAACACAAGAACAAAATACAGTATATCGGAATTGAAATTGACACGTGCCTAAATGCAAATGTCTAAACCGTTTTAAAGCATCCAATTACCGTATTTTAATTCTTAAAATTATTTACAGTGTACAGGTGATATAAACAAAAATTAGCAACAGAATATAAAAATATACAAGAATTTACCCAACCACACTTGAGCAAGTGTGGACTTCTGCAATGCTAAAACTTTACCTGCACACCAAAAAACAAAGAAGAAAGGTTAACAAAAACATGAAATCAAACCGTTCCCATCCCCGGCAACGGCGCCAAAATTTGATCGAGGGAAAACCGCGCACAAAAAGTGTATATTTAAAATCAAGATTTAAAGTGTGTGTGTTTTAGCTTTCTCGATACTTCCGTTATAGCATAGAGGTTAAAACGAGTCGAATCCACAAGGACGGGAGGCGATAGAAGCTTTACCGGTTGATTCACGTGTATGTTAAAAGTTCTTCAAAGTTTTAAAGAATCAAAAGAAAAGAAAGCAAAGAATGAAAAGAGAGGTACGGTGAAATACGAAGAAGTGGGAAACATTGAAAAGAATGTATTTGTGGTTTTTGTTGTATTTTTAAAATAAAGTGAAAAAGAAAGAAAACTCATGGCACTAACTACTAATGACTCCACCAACATACTAACCTCTTAGTGATAGTTGCCTCAATGTATCATGGGCCATCACTAGTCCTTGGTTCAAGAGCTTTACAAAGCATGGCCCATATGTAACTCATCACAACCCAACTCAACAAACAAGTGCAAGCTACACTTAAACCATCAAAACAATAGAAAAGTAAGCATGGAGTAAAGTAATGTTAGCTTGTTAGTGGTTGGGAAGTTAGAGTGTTAGATCCATCATCATGAGCCATCAATGGCTCTTGCAAGAGCAAGGCCAAACTGAGGCTATTAGATTCATGTAGATTATCATAAAAGAAGTTAGACTAGTTGGTGGTTAGTAGTTAGTTGCCATGAGAGAAAAGACTAGCTACACATGTAAAAGAGATTAGAGAGAAGAAAACATAGAGAGGTAAAGAGAGCACATTTCATAAATTGTCACCTTCTATTACAAGCACTCTTGCATTCCAAACATGTACCACTCTCTCTCCCTATTACAAGATCTACAAAATGGAAAATACAATGGAGGAAGAAAAACTAACCTAAACTAAACTACCCTAAATTACAACATGGAATGAAAACTACTCCTAAAACTCTGTATATCTTCTCTCAGAAACCCCAGGGGGGTATTTATAGCACCAGAGAAGAGAGGGGCCAGGGGACAGGCCCTGGCCCAAAACGCGGCCGGGGCCGCGGCCATACTGGGGCGCGCGCGCGGCGCTTCGAGCCGTGCGCGGTCCCGTCTGTCCCCTATCAGATTTTGTGCACGGTTTTAGTTTTGCAGCCCCTGGTTTTGACGAATCAGCTCCTCTAGGTCAATGACTATCTTTAATAGGCCTTTAATCACCAATTAAATGGTGATTTAGGGTCTTCTTCTTCATTGCACACCATGGACCTAGAATCAAGAAAGTAAGGTATTATTAGCAGAATTTATTATTAAATAAATATGAGAATATGATGAAAATTATGCAAAATTAGAGACTAATCAACGCTACCGGATTTTCTACTCGCACTTTAAGCCGAGTTGTCCCGGTAACCTCACCAAGCGCTTTAGTGTCTGAATATTGTTCGCTGTTCATACCTCCAGCTTGCTCAGCTCCGCTTGATTGTACTTAGCTATTACTCTATCACTCGCCATGTACATACTTGTTATGTTATCATTTACCACCTGTCCCCTGTTATGGCATGACTTATTACCTGTCATCTACCTGAACACTTGTCATTGACATGTTAAAACCTGATACCTGTTATGATTAACTCCTAACTCATGATTATTACATTACGGGAATGTAGTACCTGATCTCTTGTTATGGACTCTCGTTATGCTTATTATGAACTCCCGTTATGACCAGTTATGTTTCTACTCATTCCCGTAATCTGATAATTATATTTAATAAGACATAAAAAGGATAACTTACACGGGGAATGGGAGGAAGTGATGGATGCCGTATTATGATGCCTTACTTATAGTAGTGGAACTAACGATTCGTGTTAGGGGGATTTTAGGCCCCCAGAAGATGCGTGTTAAGGGGATTTCAGGCCCCCAATGGCTGTGTCCCGTGCGGACGGGAACTACTATAAGTATGAGTTATCAGTTCTTCATCAGCTTCCAATAACCAACCTCGACTTACTTATATATGGACTTATGTGTGTTGAGATGTACACCAGGACACATACCTAGATATATGGGTCGGACGAGTAATAATAATAAAAGATGTCACTATGTATCCGTTATATGCCTTGCCCAGTATGCTTTCATCGAATTTTACATCGGATTTTCGGTTTATGATCATTACTATATTATAGCTGCTCACACCTGTTTTACTATTTGTGTCCTATTCCACTAGTCTTCTACTCTTACCTTATCAAACCATGAGTATTTCCTGCTTGATATTATCTGCTATATATCTACCTGCTTCTGTATGCTTGTGCTCACGACACGGTTTTTAATGCATGATTATGATTCGGATTTATCTATATACATGTGCTTATGTCCACACGCCACTTGGCATTAGCATCACCACTCGCTGGGGAGTTTTGACTCCTCTGGATCCTCATGTCCAGGTCTCAGAGCTTGCAGGTTGTGGATTCTCCCAGTTGCTGACCTGAGAGGCGCAGCGGTGGCGTGGATCTCTGGCAGACCGTCCAGAGCTCCATTCTTCAAGGCCCCCCCTGCTCGGCTCTAGAGTTTTCTCGTTATGACTCTAAGCCTCTTTTTGTAATATTCATATTGTACATCTCCTTGCATTCTCGCATTTGAGCCTATCGGTGATGTAATATTCTTGTAATATTGTGTCATCTCTGGTGATAACTTTATAATTGTACTAATATATTGGAATATATAATGCACCACGTGTTTTCGTACTCTAATTCTTGCCTGTACTGATGCTTAACGTATATACGTGAGGGTATATCCGACCTGCGTATATACGTTGCAGTAACGTCTCCGTACCCGCGGGATCGGGGCGTTACATAAGGTAAGGTCAAGTTGGAATTTTAATGAGTCTCTTTCATTTGAAATCTCAACCTTCTCTTGCAAAATTATATCAAGTTTAGAAAACAAATTTTCATTTTATTTTTTTAATTTAAACTTTTTTTTTCAAAAGTTTATATTTAGAAAGTAAGTTTTCACAAAATTTAGATAGCTCTTTATTTAAAGCATGTGCATCCATACTGTCATGATCATCATTAGAGGAGTTATCACAATCATCAAGATGAGTGTCCGAATGTACCTCAAGGAAGTCAATCTCTTAGACCATGAAGCAAGCTTGATCGAACTCACCTCTTTTTGGTTCCTTCTCCACATTGTTTGTCTTTTTTTGCTCGGGAGAGATCAATGTGTTCCACACTGCAAAAGCGGAATCACAATGAGAAACAATAGAAAAATATTCTTTACTTAATTTGCTTAAGTGTATCTATGGCTTGTGCATTAGCCCCTAAATACTTGTCATTATCAAAATATGATTCCTTGGTAGTGACAAGGTACACATGCAATCCTAGGGCTTTTAGATAAGCACTAATCTTTCATATATCGATGTTGGAAACATCATACATGGGAGGGCAAGGAAATCTATGAGTGTATAAACAATAATATGTGTGCAATGTAATACTAGATTAGCTAACCAAAGATCTCACTCTTAGGTGGTTAAACTGAATATCAGAAGCGGAGGCTCTGATACCAATTGAAAGTGCACCCAGAGGGAGAGTGAGCAGGTGTACTAGCTAATCCAGTATAAATGAAGCGAAATTAAAAACTTAATTGCAAACACACTATGTGTAACTAAGAGTGAGCATGAATTCCTCGTGAAGGGCTCTGGAGCTACTCCTCTAGATTCCTCTAGACTAAGAGTTGAGATGCTTTAATAAGCTCTCTTGGTTCGACACAAGTGTGGGCACGCAAGTAATACCAAGCATGTATATGAATATGAACAAGTAATAACAATGCAAGATATATGAGAGACAGAGTTGAGAGATGGTGGATCAAACGCAAGCACGAAGATATGTTTCGAGGTTTGAGCCACTGCTTACGTCCCCGCCTTCACACAGAAAGATTTCCACTATGTCCACACAGGACCTTCCACAAAGGGACCTCTACCGAGGACTTACAATTCAACATTGAGAGTACACAACTCCTCTCTCAAACAAAAAATCTCTACACAAGAGGTGGGCACTAAGCCTAGCACAAGCAAAAGAAAATACACTTTGTGATCACAAAGATCACAAACTCTCTCTTGGTGATCTCAAAAATCACAAACAATTTTCTCACAAAATAAAGATCCTAAAGATAGATTTGAGATAATAGCTCAAGCATGTGAGAAAACAAAGTGTTTTAAAAAATAATAATAAAGAAAAATAATTGGAAAAAACTTCTTGATAGATATGTAAAATGAAGAACAAAACAAATTTCCCAAATCTAGCTTTTCTTTGATTTTCCAAAATCTTTGTACTTGTAAAGAAAAAAAGGAATTTATTGTTAAGTTAAGAAGAAAGTGGAAGATTGAGAAGGTGGAGAAAATGAACAATGAGTTTGTACAAAGAAATAAAAATAGTAAAGAGTTGAGAGTTGTGGTTGGTGGTAATCTAAACTAAAGATTAAAAGAAAAGAAAAAAATCCTAAAAGTACTTACTTACCTCTTTACGTTGATGACTTACCTTGAATCCTTGGAAAAGACTTATCTCGTCTTGAAGGCGAGCAAAGCATGACAAATAGGATCTTCCCCGTTCCCGATCTACACTATGAATTAAGGGGCAAACTAAACTAACAAAAGAATAGTTATCCATCACCATAAGTCATCAGGGACACTTGCAATGGTAAGGCAGGCTCGATGCTATAGGTTTTATTGGATTATCATCAAAACTCGATAAAAGAAGTGTAAGAGAAGAAGAAAATAAAAATGTAACTTTAATTCAATAAAGCAAAAATAGAAGAAAAGAAGAACAACTTACACTAATATCACCCTCAGTACAAGTTTCAGTATCATTCTTCCATGAACCTCTTCTCTAGTCTCAGTTACATAAAGAAAAATGAAAATTACATAAATTAAAAGTAAAAGCCTAAGTTACAAACTAAAGTACAACCTAGTCTATGCTCTTTGTTGAATCGTTCCCTTTGGCCTCAGAATTTGCACGTATTTTTAGCAAAAATATAAAGGGGGAGCGTCTGAAAATAGAGGGAGCAAACACTCCTCCATATCTCATCAAACTGCCGTGAAAACGTGGACAAAGTCACGTTTTTGCAGTAGGGATGTGGCCAATGGGCCAAATCCCGGGGGACGTTCCTCCATTGATCTCTGATACACATATATCTGTAGTTAGTTTCTCCATTTAGCTATGATTTTTCCATTATCTCCTTAATTCTCCAGTTAACAAAATAAATCCAACTAAATCTGAATTAATAGGAGAGTATTTGTAATTATCTTCTTTTATCTCCATTAATCTGCACCTGCAAAAATCAGACATTAAGATAAGTAAATAGCAGGGATTATTACTAAATAAGTATGGGAATGTAAAAAAAAATATGCTAAAATACGTGTACGATCACACCCCTACACCTATCTTTTGCCCGTCCTCGAGCAAAACAAATAAAAAATAAAACAGAGCTAATCTAGTCTAACTCACTTTTATAGGAAACATGGTTGCACTTAGCATGTGCAACAAGCCGTTAAACTTCTAGATTTTTCCAAGAGGATGAGTTTATTCTCGTGAGGTTTTTCAGTGGATTACGCCCACAAAATCCACAAAGAAAGAGAAACAAAGTGTTAGTGTTTTTGAAAAAGTATTTTGAAAAAGACAGAAAATATTTGAAGCATTATTGTAAAAGTTCAAATAATCTATAAGTTATAGGAAAATCAAAATTTTCATTTCTAAATTTAGTCTCTATTCAAAAACTTGTTATCAATTAAGGTAAGGAGTCGAATTATATTTCTCATCTAGTCTATTACTTTACCATAAGTCATATGCACCTTTGTGATAGTGAAATTTTGACTCGGGATTCTTTAACTCTAACTCTTATTTCTTATTTTTCATAGTTTTGATGGTATTATCCCTCAGTTCTATTAGGCTTTTTAATCTGTCAATGTAACGATTGAGCCTTTAGTCGGCGACTCCCAAACGGATGGTCTTAGGGTACTGGGTGAGAAAGTACCCTAAGAACTTAAGGACTCAAGCAAACAAGGTCACAAAACTAAAGTTTTTTATTTAATAGATTGACTGCTTTTAGGCGTGAATACTTATGC
Organism: Agave tequilana; assembly: GCA_038442645.1. Taxonomy (NCBI): domain Eukaryota; kingdom Viridiplantae; phylum Streptophyta; class Magnoliopsida; order Asparagales; family Asparagaceae; genus Agave; species Agave tequilana. The sequence goes on from JAVJIF010005994.1 coordinate 13,778, forward strand.
TTTATGAGGCACAAATACCCAGCTTAATTAGAGAATTTTTGATATATATATATATATATATATATATATATATATATATATATATATATATATATATTATATATATATGATTTTTTTCTTTCTCTTTTTTTATAAGGTATAAGAATATTTATTTTTGAATCCTAAGTGTGTAAGTGTATAAAGCATGCATAGTTCATCAAAGTAAAAATCAAAACTAAATTACTTTTTCAAATTTTCTTCCTAACCCTAGAAATCAAACAAATAATCTTATTTTGATCAAGTATAAGAAATCCTAATTATGATTCTCCTATTCCTTAAAATTAACTTAACTTCTTACAAAAAATAGGTCAAAATATTATTTCTCTTTTCAAAAAGTTTTTTAAAGCAAAGAAAATGTTAATTTATATATATATATTTTTTTAAATAAAAAAATGTATGTTAGTTAGAACCATCCCCCATATCTATCTCATGCATTGTCTTCAATGTATGAAAGAATGCATAAATGCATGAAATAGAAGAAAGGGAAGAAAAATATTATTTCAAGGTAGTGGTTACGGTGGTGGTTGGATTGAGCCAAGCGTTACTACTCAATCAAAATAATGTGGTGGTTCACGGAACCCACCTTTATTGACCTCTTTTCTATTTACATATTTACAATCTCAATATGAATAGATCATGCAATATCCTATCATGAAAATTATTCCCTTTACATGACTAATCTTGAAAATCATCACTGAGTCATTATGGTCTATACCTATGTCAACAAAAAATGTGACTTGGTGGAATGGTTGACTTGGGCTCAAAAGTGATAGGTTCGGGAACCATTACTACCTAGGAAAAATCAAGTGTAGGTTCGAGAGTCGGTATTGGTTTAATAGTTGAGTCTAAATCAAAAAATTAAAATTCACATTCTCGTCCCATCATTGGAATGTGACTATCCAAAAATAGTTGGTTTAGTTTCAAGATCTATGGATACGGAATCTCGGGAAATGAGTCCAAATCAGTTAAAGATATCGGAGTCAACTTAGATTCAAAAATGGAAACTAAATCACAAGGTTGGGGATCGGGTTTACATTCATAATCAAGCTCAATCTCATTGAATGTAAAACTTACCAATTTGTCAAATGATTGATATTGGTCAAGTTCAATGGTGAAATTGAATCTTGATCAAAGTCTCCAAGACACCATGATTTTGGTTCCTATCAATATGGCTTGGGCAATCGGGAATGATCGACGATGTGTTAGGTAGAGTTTTCTCATTTCTATCTTCTACTATGTTGATCAAAGGACTCATTTGTGCTTCTAACCTATTGACAGATTGTAAAGAGTCATTTTCAAATTGAATCAGATTTTTCATACTCTTATCTAAGTCCATAGATTATTCTTCTTGTTATGGGACTTGAAAAATAGAGTAAGGAACTTAGATTTGGACGTCTTTTAGGAATTGTGAGTCCATCATTTTCAGTTTTTATTCTTGGGACTCAATCATAGATTCATAGCCACCTTAGATTTTTCTTCTACGGGTTGATCATGACTAGGAAAATTTGAAGCTGAACGTTAGAATGGTGGTTGATAATATAACTCGAGGAAGTTGTATCCCCATTGACTCTGTGAAGAGTAGTAATGATTGTTCTAGTTTTATTCATAATATTGGGACTGGAGCATATATCGATTCGGATAAGACGGAATCTGGCGTACTCGGTTGGTTAAAGTTATGGTATGCCGCGTTGGTAATATCCGAGTCAAAAGAGGTCGGGGTGAAGTATGGATTACAATATGCATAGGAATAATTGTGATTATAATCCATATCACCAAGATGTCAAAACAAGAACAAAAACAAGCAAGCAAACAAAAAAAAATCTAGCCTAAGTTAGGGTAGACCTTCGACCTAGACAGCTTCTAACTGGTTAAACTGTCCATGAGAGGTATATTGCAGAATCTAACCACAAGTTAATCGGCCAGGTAGGGGCAAGACCAGTGGGAGATATCCGTGCTAAGCAATGAGCCTAATTATGCCAAACCACTGTTCTTCGAGGTTTCGCCTCTCAATCTCCAACCTTTGACTCTGATTTGACAAGAGTCAAATTCTAACAACTTTCCTCTTAGGTCAATCTTCTCTTTGAGTCTGAGATGTCCCTAGGGCTAATGTCTACTCAATTTTAAGTTAGGTTTGGGTTAGTGAGTAAGGAGATTATTTGTGGGCTAAGAAAGGGTAATGACTTCCCCAACTTATCTTGTTTAAGGATGCGCCCTTAATCGTATTCGTGCAAGTGTACAAGTATATAGAAAAAGCAACACTTTAAGCAATATACATCACTCAAAATATGTTTTCTAAACTATATTCTATGCATACGTACTTTGGCTCCAACAGTCTTCAATAGTAAATAGAAAATGTAACTAAATAGACACGTGCCCAAATGCATAGTCTAAACCATTTTTAGCATTTACAATCAACCATTTACTGTTGAGTTAGACAAGTATGTGCAGAGTATATTAAATGAGAAACTAAAGCATGTAGAAGCTAAATCATTGAAGCTTAGTCACCATGCAAAAAAGCTAGGTGAGTAGTCCTCTCAGATTGCTGCGGGAATGCGGCTTTTGCCGCATTTGCGCGGCAATACTGAGGTCTTTTGGGCTCTACTTTTTAGAGCAAGTTCAGAGGCACTTATATATCTGCAGCTCTCGTTTCCTTGATATCAATCACTGCACACAAAAAATAAAGAAGAAAATTAACCAATATAGTAAATTTAAAAAGAGTTACTTACTGTCCCTACCTGGCAGCGGCGCCAAAATTTTGATTGAGAGAAAACCTGCACAGAAAATATAGAATTTCAGAATTTAAGAATAAAGTAAGGTACTTAATGCTACTGCGATAGCAAGCGGCTATGCGGGTCATGATCCATAAGGAGGGACTTGCGATGGAAGTGTGTTGTAAGTCTCTTTAATTTCAGTTTGACAGTTTGAAATGGTTAAAAGTGTTCTATGTTCTCGTAAAGAAAAGGAAAAAGAATCTATTGTTAAGTTAAGAAGAAAGTGATAGATTGAGAAGGTGAAGAAAATGGAAAATGAGTTTGTACAAAGAAATAAAAATAGCAAAGAGTTGATAGTTGTGGTTGGTGGTAATCTAAACTAAAGATTAAAAGAAAAAAGAAAAATCCTGAAAGTACTTACTTAGCTATTTCGGTTGATGACTTACCTTGAATCCTTGGTAAAGACTTACCTCGTCTTGAAGGCGAGCAAAGCATGGAAAATAGGATCTTCCCCGTTCTCAATCTATACTATGAATTAAGGGTCAAATTAAACTAAGAAAGAAACAATTATCCATCATCATAAGCTATCAAGGGCACTTGCAATGGCAAGGCAGGTTCGATGCTATAGGTTTCATTTGGATTATCATCAAAACCCAATAGAAGAAAGTAAGAGAAGAAGAAGAACATAAAAATGTAACTTTAATTCAATAAAGTAAAAATAGAAAAAAAGAAGAACAACGTACACTGGTGTCACTCTTAGTACAAACTTCACTCTCATTCCTCTATGAAACTCTTCTCTAGTTTGAGTTACATAAAGAAAAATGAAAATTACATAAATAAAAGTAAAAAGCTAAGTTATAAACTAAAGTACAACCTAACCTATGATCTTTACTGAATTGTTCTCTTTGGGCTTAGAATTTGAAGGTATTTATAGCAAAAATATAACGGGAGAGAGCGCCTGAAGATAGGGGAGCAAACACTCCTCCATATCTCATCAAACTACCACGAAACGCGGCTGGATCTGGCCAATGGGCCAGACCTCGGGGACGTTCCTCGGTTGATCTCTGATACGCATATATATATATATATATATATATATATATATAATATATTATATATATATTAATATATATATATATATATATAATATATATATATATATATATATGTAGTTAGTTTCCCCGTTTGAGCTCTGAATTTGCCACTATCTCCTTGATTCTCCCAGTTAACAAAATAAATCCAACTAAATCCGAATTAGTTGGGAAATATTTGTAATTATCTTCTTTAATCTCCATTAGTCTGCACCTGCAAAAATCAGACTTTGAGACGAGTAAATAGAGGGATTATTACTAAATAAGTATGGGAATATAATAACAAATATGCAAAATACGTGTACGATCACCCGTCTTCTCCCGCCACCGGTGTCCGCCCAGTCCCTTCCTTCAGTATTTTAATAAATACAGAGCTCATTTTGGACCTGATGTAGAGCTCATTTTAGACTTGCAGGCAAATCAATACACACATATAGATTGCTGCACTGCACTTCACGGCTGTCTCTCTCTCCCTCGTAATGCACTGTTGTTGTCTGGGCCAAAGCAAAGGAACACACAAATTTATTTTTGAAACTTTCTGAAAGGTGATGCGGGAGGTGAGGTCTGAGAAAGAGGGGGACAAATTCTAGAAGGTGAGAGGGAGCAGGAGGAGGCGAGCTTAAGCTTGAGGCGGCAGGTGAGGAGGAGTAGGCATGGGCGTGTCGACAGAGGAGAGAAAGGTGGTGGATGGGGTTGGCGGCGGGTTAGTAAAGAAGATGAGATGGGAAATTAAGAGAGGATAAGAGGAGAGGCGAGGTCAAAGAAGGAGAGAAAGGGTAACGGCTGAGGAAGGAAAGGCGGTGGTGAGGGATGAGGTTGTAGGCGGTGGCGAGGTCGTGGGTTGTGGGCGGTGGAGAAGGCATGGATGAGGTCGAGGTGGTCATGGGCGTGGCAAGGAGGAAGGAAAGGTGGTTGCGTAATGGGTCAGCGGTTGTGGAGGAGGTCGGCTGCAGAGGCGATAGAGTGGAGTAGACGAGATGGCTATTGGAGAAGATGAGAGGAGAAGAAGAGATGGGTTTTTAACGCTGCAGAAGGAGAGAAGGAGAAGTGGGAAATTAGACTGTTGGTTTGCGGACCGTTCTAAGGGTAATCTTGGGATTTCACAAAAATATAACAGAAATTTTGAGAATATTATTGATTCTCTTTAACTTGCGGTTAGCGTTTCGAATCCGGTCAGGTCGGCTCGGAAACCCGCACGGACCGTACCGTGCGGGCCCGGCCCTGGCCCCGTCCGAGTCAGCCTGGCCCCGCCCGAGTCTACCAGGCCTTGGCTTGGCACGGGCACGTCCAAGCTCGGGGCGTGCCCGGGTTTGAAAAAAGAGGCATGCGGCCTGGCCGAGCCGGGTCGTACCTGGGCCCGGCCTAACCCGGGCCTAGGTGCCCAACGACTATAAAATAGCCGTTGGCCTATAAAATAGCCGTTAGGGGTTTTGTAATTTTTTTTTACAAATTCCCCTCCAACAGTTATATTGACCAGAATTATTTTTGCAAAAACATTTATATTTTAACCACCCATTTCTTTCTATAAATACCCACTCTTCCAACTTCATTTCATCACCAAAAATTCTCTAAAAATCTCTAAAAAATCTCTTAAATTCTCAAGTGGTTTATTATCTGCATCCAAATGATCAAGAAGCTCAGACTAATTGAATAAGCCTCATTATTATTCTACTCGTGCTCTAACTCCTGAGATTGATGCAGACTCAGGATTTTAATATTTTGATATTTTGGCCTGGTGGAATCACAGGAATCAACATATTCTGTGCTTTTCAAAATGGCGCGTGATTTACTAACCCTTCCTGCTTTTAGTACAGCTGGACAGTGTTGATAGATACGCGGAATCGCCTGATGTCAGAAACTATCGAGATGAGCATCTGCGGTAAGGATTGACTTGATGCGGAGACGAGAAGACAGAATAAAATAGTAGATGAAATCATTGAAGATTCTGCAGAAAATGAGTGAATAAATGAAGATATTTTGTATTTGTATTTGTATCAACTTAAACTTCAATTTCAATCTACATACTACATTTGTAATTTTATCTTTTATCTATATTATTCATTTTGTTTTGGTATCAATATATGATTTATCCAAGATATTGGATTACTAATAAAAAAAATTACATTTGCATTTTATAACTTGTATAAATTTTTTCCAAATTTGTGTGAATTTTTTAAAATTCTTTTTGATTTTTTCTTAAATTTTTTTGATTTTTTAGTTTTAATAAAATTTATTAAAGGCTTTTAAAAAACCCGGCTGGCCTAGCCTAGCCCGGCTGTGTCTCTGGGCCGTGCGCGGGTCCCCATAAGGCGACAGGGACCGGGCCGCCCAGATTTTACGGGAGGGTCCAGGCTTGGCCCGGCCCGTTTCGCATCCCTACTTACAGTGAGGGTGATTTTAGAAATATGAAAAGAATTGAGAGTAACAATGCAATTATGATGATTTGGGGGGTAATTTTAGAAATATAAAAAATTAGGGGGGTAAATATGAGAATAACCCAAAAAGAAAGTAAATATCTGAATATTTCTTGATTATTTTTGGATTGGGAACAAACATTGAAAGCTCTCTCACGTGAGGGTTTTTGTTCTATCTTGGCTATATAAAAGGCGGAGAAAAATTAACTAGAGGACCAACTGGATAGTATATATTTTTTATTTTCATTTTTCTTATTTGTAAGAAAAGATAAACCTGACTACGGTTCCGGTTCAAACCTGAACAGAAACAGGGTCTCAATGAACTGGAACCAGAACCGAATCGGCTAGCAATCGGTTTTGAACCGAATCGGAACTGACCCAAGCTAGTCCGATTCCAGTTTCTTATTTTTAAGAACCGGAACTGCCAGTTCCGGTTCAGAAACAGACAGTTCCGGTTCTGAAAAGGATTTATTATTATTTTTTGACACTTTGAGGCGCCCTATTAAGCAGCAACGGGTTTGCGGTCTGGAATTGGAACCGATCGGCACCGGTCCAATTCTGATTCCTCATTTGGACACACAATGTGGCGCCTCGGTCCGCGGGTACGGAGACGCCACTGTGACGTATATACGCAGGTCGAAAATACTCTCATGTATATACGCTAAACATCAGTACATGCAAGAATCAGAGTACGGAAACATAGTGATAATATACATTCTAACAGAAAAGTACAAGTACATGGTCATCACAGAGAGTGATACAATATTACAGGAATATTATATCACCAGGAATACAAAGTACAATACATGAATAGATATATAAAATAAAAGCTGAGAGGTGCTCACGATATAGCAAGAGGGCCTTGAGAGCCAAACAGGAGGGGAAATGGGAAGAAGAGCTGCGGTGATGATCCAAGCTTCTGCTGCACTCTGATCGTCACGGAAGGATCCGCTGCGCACTCTGATCAGCTACAACAGGGTCACCAAGGTCCAGACTCCAGGATCTGGACATGAGAATCCAGGGTTGTCAGATGTAACCCTGCGAGTACATATAGTAAAGCCAAGTGGCGTGCATAACAGGTACATGTGTACAAGAAAGGTGTACCGTGAATATAAGCATATATGAACATGAAATGAGATAGTAAGTAAAGTAACTACAACAAAATCAGTTATTTAAGCCCACATTACTGATCCGTGAGATTAGTACGTTGAAGGAATAATTCAAACAAGGAAACCCTCATATATATACCCTATACCTCACGTCACTGTAGTCTGAGTTTATATAATCTGACTTTACCTTCACAATAACATAATAATGAAACAGTATGGAAGCAATCAAGTAATCCAACAAGATAGCACATGTCTAAGTGGTGAGCAGTATAGATCAAGAGTACAACTAGTCATATATCAGGAGCATGTTATTATTAAGTTATTAAGACTCATCTGATTTGTATACGTTGGTATGTGTCCTATTTCACATACCTCAACATATATATCCAAGAGTAAGTTATTGAAAACTGATGGAGATCGATGAACCATGCTTAGAATGGGTCCCGTACATGCCCGGGGCAACGGTCAAGGAGTATCCGGTGCTAAGCCAGAACGTACCGCTAGGCATCGGGACTTATTATACGCCCGAACAGGAATAGGATGTGACCGCTCCCACAGGAATAGGCCCAGGGGCTTATGGTACAACCGGCAGGCAGGGGAGTAGGGGTGCCAGTACACCCCAGGGAAGCGCCTGGTGGCCTCCAAGTCGAATCGAAAAATATGGCCACGCTGCACTATAAGACCATCATAAACATGGAGATTATATTAGTAATCATCAGTTTCCCCCATCCCGATGTAAGTTGTCTAATTATTAGAATTTGTCAAGTTATAATGTCCACAGGGTGTTCATAGTAATCATATATTCATGGTTATCCTATTACGGGGATCAACAGGAGTATAGTATCAAGAGTCACCCTTTTTTAGGGGTTCAGGAATACGGGAGTTCAGGAGTACCAAATGTCTGGTGATAATATAATAATCAAGTCCCCGTAAAAGTGATAATCATGAATATGCAAGGAAATAAAGGTGTCCAGTGTAATAGTATCCAGTCATGTGTCACAATATCAGGTCAAGTGTATTAGTACCAGGTGGCAGTATGTCAAGTGTCAAGTGTAGCATGGCAAGTACCGGTGTTAGATATCAAGTGATAAGTATAGCATGGCAAGTACAGGCGTAATATCAAGTGACAGTATAGCATGGCAAATACCGGTGTCAGATATCAACTGATAAGTATAGCATGGTAAGTACCTGTAACACTTGTCTTAATAAGCACCTTTTTCCTAACATTTTAATGCTTTAGGGAGGTGATGGGAGAGTAAGTATTCATGCTAGATACTATACATTATACTATGTCTATTAGTATGTATATACATATGTATGTATAATAAATGAATACAACCTCATGCTTGTTGACTTTGCCACCATACCCCCTCACCATGCTTGTGGGTAATAGTATCTCATGGAGGGGGGAGGCATGGAGTCTTGCTTATAGGGTAAGGTATAGGAGTAGAGTGATGGGGTTAGGGAGGGACACTTATCATGTTTTTATGGAGGAGATTGGGTTATAAATAGGAAGGGGATGAAGAGAACAATCTCATTTGGTAATACCCTCTCTCTCTTCATCCTAACTCCACAAAACTTCTCTCTCTCTCTCCCCCTTTGCTGCAGCAAAGCAGCAGCAGCAGCAAAAAAAAAAACAGCAACAGTGCAGCAGAAAAACAGCAGCAGCAGCAAGCTTCTTTCCCCCATTTCTTCTTCACACACACTCTATCTTTCTCCCTCTCATTCCCTCACAAACATTCCTTACTCCCTCTATACAAGAAAAGACTCCCTTTTTACCTATTTTACCTCCTCCAAAGGCCAAAAAGAACAGTATAAGTGGTGATCTAACATCACCTTAAAAAGAAACTCTTGGAGATAAGGTTGATCTAGGATCACAAGTTAGGAAGGTGACATTGGTTGAACGGTAAGCAAAACTTTAAAAAATCTACCCCTCTTGTGCTCTTTTAGCTATGAACTAATTATGGCATTGTTATGGCCTTGTAGACTCCATCGTAGCGGGAGATCAAACTTGATAAGGAGTTAACCACTTCAAAGAGTGAGTAGAACACCCGAACCTTAGTAAAATAGTAGAAGTGTAAAACTTGAGATAAAGTGAGAAATTTCTAAGTTATGGATGGATGTGAAAATGAATGATGAATCTTGTGTATAGTTTATATGCTTTGTATAAACAATCCTATGGTGTTATGTTGTGGTTACACCCATGTATGCTTACATTATGCATGACCGACACGTTAGCATGTATGCATAGTAGTCCAACACATGCCTCTTAAAAAGAAATAGTTTTATGAATGAACATCATACTTGACTTTATGCATATATTTGGCTACACATATATTGGAATGATATAACATGTTAGTTATCCTGAAAAGGCTTGCATGTTGTTAGTAGTTACTTGTACATGTTAATGTCTTTCTTAATATTGGCATCATGTAAAGTAGGAATCATGTGAATCCTTTATGTTATTATTGTCTCATGAATCCTTGCATGTGGTTATTACATGAAGGATATGATATTTACATGTTATAATACGTGGTAAACGTATCGAAGGAAGGGACCGGGTTAAACCGGAGGTGACGAAGGAGAGAATAATACGTGATAAACGTATTGGAGGAAGGGACCGGGTTGAACCGGAGGTGATGAAGGGGAGAATAATATGTGGTAAACGTATCGGAGGAAGGGACCGGGTTGAACCGGAGGTGATCGAAGGGGAGATTATATTTTATGTTGATCATGTATGCATGTTGAGATTATATGCACCATACTTCATGTTGATTATATATGCATGTTGCGGTTATGTTGACCATGTATGCATGCTGAGACTATATGCACCATACTTCATGTTGATTGTATATGCATGTTGCGATTATGTTCTATGTTGATCATGCATATGGTTAAGTTAGAAATTGTATGTTAAAACTATAAAGAATTGATATTCCAGTCTCTAAGATTAGTCGACTTACCTAGGCAATTTCACCACTGTTAGTCGACTAGCCAAGGGGCTAAGTCGACTATGGAAGGGAAAAATGGGTAGACAAGTCTCAGAAAAATACATATTAGTCGACTAGATATAAACTGTAGTCGACTAGCCTCAGTTACTGAAAAGAAACAGAGAGCAGCATATCTTTTTGATCCTTATCTAGTCGACTATAGGTGATGTATAAGTCGACTAGTACATAGTGTAGTCGACTATACAAGTTATGGTAATCGACTACATAAGTCACTGGCAGCCAACAGAGAGTAAAATATTTTTGGATCAACCCTAGTTGACTATAGCTTCAATAATTAGTCGACTAATAATGGTATTAGTCGACTATAGGAATGGCCTAGTCGACTAATAGGACATGTTACTGTATTTGGGTCGGAGCTTCAGCTAATACCTAAAACTTCACACATATGGTATAATAATACGATTGCCAACTTGATGATAAAGCCCAAATAGACATACTTAATGGACATGCATAAATATTGTTCTACTCACTGAGCTGTCGAGCTCACTCTATTCTCATTATTACCTTCAGGTTTGGATAAAGGTAAGGGACCCGCTTAATGGCAACATATGCGGGATAAGTCACGGAGACCTTACACCCTTTTTGCTTGTTTCTTTTAATATGTATATGGTTGTAGAATAATATGCATAACTTCTATTTGGATGTAGCTATGCACTTGTAAATATTGAGATGCTTGGATCCAGACTCAAAGCCTGTATTATATTTTGTATTAGTAATGTATTAGACTATGTTTTCTTATGAGTTGTCGGACCAATATTTTGGGAGATGCTACATCAGGTTAAGATTATACATGCTTTCAGAGTGGAGATTGATGTAAAGTATAGAGCATTCTGATGTTAGTAGAATGAAAATATTATATCTTGATGGGTCCCACACTTAGATAATCTGTGATGATTGTAATCAAATATAAATTTTTAACTGGGACCGTTACTGTTGGTATCAAAGCAAAGGTTTATAAGTAGAACGAGTAGGTTAAGTCGGAGGTAGGAGACAATGAAATTGTTAGGTTTATACATATGGACATGTGATTATAGTTAGCTAGTGAGTTTTATGTGACGGATTAACAATGAGTCAAGCGGTAATTAAGTATTTCCTCGCATCAGAATCAGGGTGCCCGCACATCCTGATTCGGGTGAGTTGACTGAGGGTGCGGGCTCTCAGTAACAACTTCTAGTGGTATGGGACACTGGGACGAGGGAATGCATTGAATTATCTATTGAACCTAAGTTATTCTAAAGCATGAGACTTACGGGTAGACTAAGGATAATTGTAAGCATAAGTGTGTGTGTGTGTGTGTGTGTGTGTGTGTGTGTGTGGTGTGTATATGTTCCCTCTTTCTGATTATAGCCGTATGTTGAGACTATTTCATGAGATTGATACGACTCTTTGTTTGCATGTAGATGGGGGACTCTGACATATATTGGCCAGCCTCTAGCTCGGATAGCTCGAGTGTGAGTTGGGTGGTAGATTCTATGGATGGGGATATGAGTTTGACGAGACTGATCCAGAGGACATATTTACAGCCCCAGACCATATAGATTGTGAGGAGGTTGAGTCTCAGGCGTCTAATGAGCCTGAACCAACCATTGTTGATACGGAGGGCTTGGTTGGGGATTCACTCGATGTAGCAGAAATGGAGGATAGTAGTACAATAAAGGAGAAGCCCCGAAGAGGATTCACCTATGGATGGGTCTTTTGGGATGAAACATGGGAAGATGACATGGACCTATATGATGATTTGGATGACTGGTGCTGCGCGGGAGATGAATTACCGGGGGAACACTCCGAGGGAGGCATGGGTGATAGTGAGGATAGTAGCAGTACCAGCGGGGACTCAAGTGGACAGACTCTGCCCTATGAAGGATGAATCTTTGAGCAAACACTTTTGATGTATATATATATGTATAAGCCTAGTGTGCTAGATGATGGATATCCTAAGAGTTTGTTGTATATGCCCTGGCATATCTTATATGTATGCACATGGGATAGTTCGGATATCCAAAGGGTAGACATATCAGTGTAATATCTTTGTATCCGTGTTGGGATGTGCATATAAATATATATATAGCAAGTTGTTTGTTTGCAAAAGTGATAATGAATATGGTATTAATGTAATTGCATGAAACTAAAATTTTATCCAAACTATTTCCAATTGAGAAGTATGTTGACTAGACGCCCTTATCTTATAGGAAGGACGCATGGATCTAAATCAGCTACCACCAAATGAGTCCCTGTCGCTCGGTGTGTCACACTATAGTGTGATGAGAAGCGTACACCCCATGGACAACAATGAAGATTCTGAAGTCCAGATAGGAGGAGGAAATGGGACTCCATGGGTGATGTCAGAGTGGCTCACACAGTTAATGATCAGAGCAAGTAATAACAACTCCCACCGAGCATTGGAGCAATTTCAGAAGATGAAACCGCCTGTATTTGAAGGGGAGGTGGACCCCTTACAAGCTGAAGCATGGCTTCTCCAGATAGAGAAGATCCTAGATGTAATGAACTGCACCGACGAGCAAAGGGTATCTTTCTCTTCCTTTATGTTTCAAAAGGAAGCAGAACATTGGTGGAGGACTGTAAAGCATAGTGTAAAAAATACAAGAGAATCAATTACTTGAAAATTTTTAGTGAACAAATTCACTGAAAAATATATCCCTGAGACGGCCAGAGACAAGATGGCGTCAGAATTCATGGAATTACGTCAAGGCCTGATGAATGTGTCTCAATATGATCAGAAGTTCAGTCAATTATCCAGGTATGCTGATGCCTTGGTAAAAAGTGAAGCAGAAAGGACGAAGAGGTTCGTGAAGGGCCTAAGATCAGAAATTTGAGGCAGATTGATTCCTTTGCAACTGAAGAATTATCTCCAAGCTGTGGAAAGAGCTCTGGAGGTAGAAATGGATATGCAAGAGGGTCATGAGGACTGGGTGAAGGAAATCCCCAACTCAAAGCGCCCCCGATATCAAGGACCATCAATGTCGGTGGCATCAGTATCCACCAGAAATAAAGGATTTGGGTTTAATACCACTCTTCAAAGGGGAGGAGTGGCCAGAGGCGGAGGAACATGGTTGAGAAACAGGGACACTTTCTCGAAAGGACAAGCTACCTCTGTGTCCCACCCCAGAATCTCAGAGACCCCTTAGTGCCAGAAGTGTAGAACAAACCATTTTGGAGACTGCCTCCAAGATAGAGCTTGCTATTTTTGTGGAGGAGTGGGACATTTGAAGAAAAATTGCCCGGCAAAGCGAGGAAGCCAAGGACAGAGTAGGGAAAGTGGGAGGCCAGCTATGAGGATGAACCCTCCCAGAGGACCAACCAGTAACTTTATGCTGCCCAGTAATACTCCACGACCTGCTGCAACTCAGTCATCTGTCCAACAACCACGGGTGCAAGGAAGAACTTTTGCATTAACCCACCGAGAAGCAATGGCCTCAAATGCAGTAGTGGAAGGTATGATCTCCATATCAGGACATATTGCCCATGCATTGTTTGATCCTGGAGCTACTCATTCATTCATATCTAGTGCTTTTGCTTATAAATTAAATCAAGTATCAGAACCCCTAAGATTTCAGTTGGTTGTATCCACACCTATAGGGGTAAAGATAATAGCTAGCACTAGATATGTGAACTGTGAAGTGATGATTGGGGAGATGAAAACATCTATTGATTTGATTAAGCTAGGCGAGATGGAGTTCGATGCAATACTAGGAATGGACTGGTTGTCCGCTTGTGGTGCCCATGTGGATTGTAATAAGAAGAGGATCATCTTTAAAATGGAAGGAGCTCCGGAGTTTATTTTTGAAGGAGTAAAAGTTAGTCATGATATACCCCACATATCAGCCATCAAAGCCACCAAGTTAATAAAACAAGGATGTCAAGGATTTCTGGCTTCAGTTTTGGATACCACTAAAACTGATATCAAAATTGAGACTATTCCAGTTGTGAATGAGTTCCCTGATGTATTCCCGGAAGATTTACCAGGCTTGCCCCCAGATCGGGAGGTAGAATTTACAATAGATGTAATGCCTGGTACTGCCCCAATTTCAAGGCACCATATCGTATGGCCCCTGCAGAAATGAAAGAACTTAAAACTCAATTGCAGGATTTATTAGACAAAGGTTTCATCCGGCTAAGTGTATCTCCCTGGGGAGCACCAGTACTATTTGTTAAGAAGAAGGATGGGAGTATGAGACTATGTGTTGACTACCGGGAATTGAATAAGGCCACTATCAAAAATAGGTACCCTCTTCCTCGGATTGATGACTTATTTGATCAATTACAAGGGTCTTGTGTATTTTCTAAGATAGACCTTAGATCGGGATATCATCAATTAAAGGTCAAGCCAGAAGATGTGTCTAAATCAGCTTTCAGGACAAGATATGGACACTTTGAATTTTAGTCATGCCTTTTGGACTCACTAATGCCCCAGCAGCATTTATGGACTTAGTGAATCGAGTGTTCAAACCATATTGATTAGTCTACGATTATGCATTATTATATCGTATTTCTCCACCGATTTATGAATAAATTGTCGTCTAAACCGTGTTTTGGTCTCTATTGCAGGTAAATCCAGAGTTCAAGGGCAAAGGAGTAATAAGAGCCTAATTAATTCCATTTTAGGGTAATTAAATCCGCATTACTTGGAGGCCAAGCAAGGGATTAACCTAGACTCCTGCGCATGTCAGACGAATATTCGGGCGAAATTATCAGAAAAGGAATATACCAAGAAGACCCTGGAAGCTAGAAGAATATCCTCGCAAAAACCAGGGACCTAAGTCCCTGGTATTGCCGAGGAAACGCGGCAATTTTCCAAACCACTTCTATTTTGTTTTTACATCGACGTTTTCATCGCCTTCTCCACCTACCACATTCTGGATTTCCTTTTCTTTTTCTTTTCACTTTCTTTTTCATTCTTTTAACAAAGAAGAACTGTTAACAAACAACGTGAATAAAAACTGTCAATGCTTCTATCGCCTCCCGTCCCTGTGGATTCGACCCGTTGAGCCAATGCTATAACGGAAGTATCGAGGGAACATTAGCACATACGAGCTTTTCATTGATTTCACAAACAACACACTTTTTGAGTGCTAGTTTCGTCCCGATCAAAATTTTTGGCGTCGTTGCCGGGAAGGGAATGGTTTTGATTTCACGTTTTTGTTAACATTGTCTTCTCTGTTTTGGTGTGCAGGACAATCTTTATAGGTGCTTAACATTGCAGAATAAACACTAGTTTTGCATCTCCCTGCTCTAGAAAGCAGGGACTCAGCTTCTAAAGAACTGCCGCGCAAACGCGACTTTTGCCGCGAAAACGCGGCCATTTTGTGATCATTGTGTATCTTGTTGTGCTGGGATGTGTATATTGTAATAGCTAGTGGATTTGTACTGCTATTTTTTCTACTTTGATTGCCTACACACCACAATAAACTAAAGAACTAAAATACGGTATTTGGACGCTTTTAAAATGGCTTAGACATTTGCATTTAGGCACGTGTCAATTCAATTCCAATATACTGTATTTTGTTCTATTGTTGTGATCTGGATTGAGGTGTACATATGGCATTGCATATAGCATAGGACAAACACGTGAGTGATTTAATCACTTTGTGTTATATTCTTGTCTATATTGCACACTTGCACGAATTGAACTTAAGGGCAAAACCCAAACAAGATAAGGTGGGATTTCATCACCCTTCCTTAGCCCAAAAACCACCTCCCCACTCACCCAAGCACTAATAAAATTTGATAGACGTTGGCCCCTAGGGACATCTCGGACTCATTAAGAGATTGACCAAGGGTGGAACTTGTTTTGAATCTTACTCTTGTGAAATCGGTGTCTAAGGTTGGGGATTAAGAGGTTACGCCTCGAAGATACCGTGGTTTGGCGTAATTAAGGCCCGTTGCTTATGTACGGATACCTCCCACCATATTTTGCCCCTACCTGGCCGATTAGCTTGTGGTCGGATTCAAGCAACAACCTCCCCCGAGTAATCGACCAGTTAGGAGTCGTCTAGGTCTAGGTCAACCCTACTGTAGGCTTGGTTTTGATTTTCTTTCTTTTTGTTTATTGTTTGATTTTGCTTTTTTGTTTGTGATTGTTTGTGAAATAGAATTCAACAATAATAATTCTTTCAATCCGAATATGAATCCATATTTCACACCAACCTCATTCGATTCGGATAATTCCAACCCGGTTTTTCACAATATGAACCAACCAAATACACCGGGTTGGCCTTATCCGAATCAATACAATCCATACCCACATTCTTATGACTATAATTTCCAAAATAATTTCAACTGTCACAGAGTCAATGGGATTCACCTCCCCCGAGTTTAATTTTCAACCTTCTTGTCCCCCATGTTCACCTTGTCCACAATTTACACAATGTTCATTCCCCGATTTCGCTTCCTATACTCCTTTTTCTGAACCACCAATTGAAGAAAAATCTGAGTTACAAAAGAGTATAGAAGCCAATCTATAAGAGGCCGAGCAACAACTTCAGAAAACATTGGCCTCTCCAATTCCACAGTATTTTCAAGAGTCTTACTCAGTTCCACCTCCTCATAATGAACAACCATCTGCCCTGGAAATAAGTAAGGAACTCTTGTGTGAGTCCAAGCTTCAATCTCAAAACATTTCTGACTCACATTCTTCACAAAATTTCTAAAACCAAGATTCTTATACTCCCATTCTAGAGCATCCACTTGTAGAAAAATCAAGTCTAGAAAAGAGTATAGAAATCTTGCAGGAGTCTATGTTACAATTTCAAAAATCTTCTTCTGAGTCTGTCAATAGGTTGGAAACACAATTGAGTCAATTGGTTAGCATTTATAGGAATGAGGAAACTTTATCTTATCAATCTTTGACCAATTCAGCTATGCCAAACGCTACTGATCTGACCCAAGACTCTTGTCATTTTGAAAACCAATATTCAATTTCAGCACACCCATCTGAACTTGTCCAAACTTCAAATCCCATTGACATATTCGCAAGTTATCCTTTTCCTGAAATTGAACTTGAGCATGAATATGATCCTGAACTTCCGCTTGATAATTCAATTTCACTTCCTGATTCAATATTGACTGAGGTGTTTTTACCTGAATTCAGGCCTTTTCCCGAGTCAGTATTGGATCCAGTGCCAATCCATTGTGAAATTGAATCACCAATCATTTATGATGATCATATTGAACTTGACCAATTTCATACTTTCGAAAGTCCCATTGATAAATTGGCAAGTTCTCATTTTTATGGAATTGAACTTAATGAGGAATGTGACTTTGATCCTCAAATTTGTGATTCAGTTCAAATTCCTGAATCACTATTGACTCCTGTTATGTTACCCAATTTGAGCAACATTTTAGAG
This sequence comes from Agave tequilana, assembly GCA_038442645.1. Classification (NCBI taxonomy): domain Eukaryota; kingdom Viridiplantae; phylum Streptophyta; class Magnoliopsida; order Asparagales; family Asparagaceae; genus Agave; species Agave tequilana. The sequence continues at coordinate 31,517 of JAVJIF010005994.1, forward strand.
TCAGTTTTGATTCCCATACCTGTCATTCCGGAACTGAAAACACCAATCTTAGAAAGTCACATTCCATCATGGGGAAATGATTGTGGACTTGAGTTTCAACTTCTTGATTTGGACCCACTTCCTGAACCGATCTCGACGCCCGAACCTTTACTTGACTTAAGTCTTTTTCCTGAGTCGGTATGAGTTCCTGTACTTCCTGAGTCCAAATCAATCATTCCATTCTGGGACAGGGGTCTTGATAAACTTGACTCTGAAATTATTTTGAAAATTTGGAAATTAGATGGGTAAAATTCTTAATAAAAATCATAAATATATACATCATTTTAGTGGGTTGTATTCTTGAGGTCTCTGGTGGGTTCCTCCGGACTCCACGCACATTGGATTGGGCCGCATTTCGTGGACCAATCAGACCGCCACCAGAACCACCACCTTGAGGTGATTTTTCCTTCTCTCTCTATCTGTTTCATGCATACATACATCACGATGCATTGAGGACAATGCATGAGATAAGTGTGGGGGAGGGTTTACTAACATAGAGTTTTTAGATTTTCTTTCTTTTACACTTCTTTTAGATACTTTTAGAAATCTTCCTTTTGTATAAGAATTTTCTCTTTCTTTAAAAACTTTTTGAAATAAGAGACAAAGTTTTGATCTATTTTTAAGAAAATTAAGATGATCTTAGAAATTAAGGAAGCCTTAATTAAGACATCTTAAACCTAGTCGAAATAATGGATCTTGCTTAAAATTATAGGCTAAGTAAGATAAATTGGGGAGATAATTTTATCTTGAATTTTCTGCCTTAGATAGTATGCACTTCACACTTACACATTTTTGGGATGGAAACAAAGACCTAAAATGTCATAAAGCAAAAATAACTAAAAAGAAATATATATATATATATTATATATATATATATATATATATATATATATATATATATATATATATATATATATATGTCACTTATTAAGCTGGATAATTATGCCTCAAGAAGCATGATTATTCACGCCTAACGGTGGTCAGAAAGAAACAAATAATCCCCCTTAGTTTTGTGGCCTTGTTTACTCAAGTCCTTAAACCCGAGGGATGTTTTCTCATCTGGTGCCCTAAAACCGTCTGGTCTGGGAGTCATCGGTTATAGGCTCACTACATGGGTGAACTAGAAAGCCTAAGAAAACTAAGGGAAGAAAAAAAAGAGAAGAAAAAGAAAGAATATATAAAAATATAAAAATAAATGGCTTGATGGTTGGAGTTGAAATCCCGGAAATCTTCACTATCACAAAGTGCATATTATCTAGGTTTTATGAAGGATAAAATATTCAATCCAATTTTAAATTCCTACCTTAATTGAAGACAAGATCTTGCATAGAGACTAAGTTTAAGGAAGAATGATTTTTGGTGGACTTATGACCTTAGATCACTTATATTTTTGCAAAAATATTTCATAAACTTGTCTCTCTTTCAAAATGCATGTTCAAAATACTAACATTTGTCTTCTTTCTTTATGGATTTTGTGGGTGCAATCCACTAAAAACCCTCAGGAGACAACACTCCTCCTCTAGGAGTAACCTAGAGGTTTAACGGCTTATTGCACACGCTCAGTGCAATCGCGTTACCCGCGAAAGTGGTGTAATAACCTCTGTAGTATAGTTTTTCTTTTCTTGTTTTGCTCGGGACGAGCAAAAGATAAGTGTGGGAGTGTGATTAGTCTACAATTATGCATTATTATATCGCATTTTCCCACCGATTTATGAATAAATTGTCGGTCTAAACCGTGTTTTGGTCTCTATTGCAGGTAAATCCAGAGTTCAAGGGCAAAGGAGTAATAAGAGCCTAATTAATTTCATTTTAGGGTAATTAAATCCGCGTTACTTGGAGGCCAAGCAAGGGATTATCTAGAAAATACATCGAACCTAGACTCCTGCGCATGTCAGACGAATATTCGGGCGAAATTACCAGAAAAGGAATATACCAAGAAGACCCTGGAAGCCAGAAGAATATCCTCGCAAAAACCAGGTTCCTAAGTCCCTGGTATTGCCGCGGAAACGCGACAATTGCCGTGTTTTCGTGGCAATTGAGTGGAGCGACGCGTCGATTTTTGACGCGTGGCCCCGTCTCGTCTTCTAGAAGATACCTTTGCCTATAAATAGCCCTGTATTTGGCCAAAACGCGGGCAATTTTCATTTTTAGGCTAGGGTTTCTATGTTTTAGTGTAGTGTAGGTAGGTGTTCTTTATTTCTTATATTTTGTTATGTTATTTCGTTTTAGATCTTGTAGTAGGGCTGAGAGATTCAGAGAGAAAGAGATAGAGAGGGATTGATGTAATAGATGGTGACAGTCTATGTAAAGGTGCCTCCTTTCTCCTCCAATGTAATCTTTTTCATCTTCTACATGATGCTTTGCTAACTTTTCTTCTCATGGCAATTTAACTACTAACCACTAACCATCTAACCACTTACTTGATAATCCACATGAATCTAGTAGCCTCTATAAGGCCTTGCTCTTACAAGAGCCATTGATGGCTCATGATGATGGGTTCTAACATCTAACTTGCTAACTTGCTAACCAAGCTAACTCTCTCTTATTTCATGCTTTCTTTCAATGGTTTAATGATCTAATATTTGTATTAGCTTGCTCTTGATGTAAGTTTGAATGTGAAGAACCATCTCATTTGCCATGCTTTGTATCGTCTCTTGAAGCCAATGATTAGTGATGGCCGAGGATCAAATGTGAGGCAACTATCACTAAGAGGTTAGCATGGTTAGTGGATCAATTAGTAGTTAGTAGCCATGAGTTTTCTTTTATCTTGCTTTAGAAACTATTTTCAAAGTATCTTTTCATTGTTGTTTTCACCGCTTCTTTGTTTGTCTTTGTTTTCATTTTCTTTACCACAAGCTTCATCTCCTTTCCTCTTTGTTTTTCAAACCACTTCTATTTTGTTTTTACATCGACGTTTTCATCGCCTTCTCCACCTACCACATTCTGGATTTCCTTTTCTTTTTCTTTTCACTTTCTTTTTCATTCTTTTAACAAAGAAGAACTGTTAACAAACAACGTGAATAAAAACTGTCAATGCTTCTATCGCCTCCCTTCCCTGTGGATTCGACCCGTTGAGCCAATGCTATAACAGAAGTATCGAGGGTACATTAGCACACATACGAGCTTTTCATTGATTTCATAAACTACACATTTTTGAGTGCTAGTTTCGCCCCGATCACATATCTAGACCAGTTTGTGGTGGTATTTATCGATGATATTTTGGTCTATTCAAAGAATAGGGAAGATCATGAGAATCATCTTAGAATTGTCCTCCAAATCTTAAGAGAGAGAAACAACTATATGCTAAATTGAAGAAATGTGAATTTTGGCTGGAGCAAGTAGGGTTTCTTGGCTATATTATATCCAAGGAGGGAATATCAGTAGATCCAATGAAAATTGAAGCAATCAAAGACTGGCCTAGGCCCACAAATGTCACCGAAGTTCGAAGTTTCTTGGGATTAGCTGGATACTACAGGAGATTTGTAGAAGGATTCTCTCTAATTGTGGCACCATTGACCCAACTAACTAGAAAGAATAAGAATTTTGTATGGGGGGAAGAACAAGATAGGAGCTTCCTGGAGGTTAAAACCAAGCTAACATCTGCTCCTGTTCTAACTGTACCTTCGGGGACTGAAGGATTTGCCATCTATAGTGATGCATCAAAATTGGGACTGGGATGTGTGTTAATGCAACATGGGAGAGTTATTGCCTATGTATCCCGACAATTGAAGATTCATGAAAGAAATTATCCCACTCATGATTTGGAATTAGCCGCTGTAATTTTTACTTTAAAGATCTGGCGACATTACTTGTATGGAGTGTCTTGTGAAGTTTTTACTGATCATAAGAGTTTGAAATACATCTTCACACAAAAAGAACTGAATATGAGGCAGAGGAGATGGCTAGAACTGATGGACTATGATATTACTATCCAATACCACCCTGGAAAGGCCAATGTGGTGGCTGATGCCTTGAGTCGGAAGTCAGGAGGAACAATGGCCACTCTAATAACTCGCCAAGCAAGAATATTAAGGGATCTAGAGGAAATGCAAGTAGAGGTGCGAATCATTGATTCTTCTAATACTAGGCATCAACTGAATCAAGTCAGCATTATCTATATGACAAAATTAAAGAAGGCCAACAAAGAGATACTCAAATAAGGAAGGTCATGAAGAAAGTACAAGAAGGAGAACTCAAAGAGTTTCAAATAGAAAATGATGTACTGCGATTCAGACGCAGATTATGTGTGCCGGATGTAGCAGAGATCAAAGAAGAAATAATGCAAGAGGCTCATTGTACCCCGTATACAGCTCATCCGGGGAGCACAAAAATGTATCAAGATCTGCGTCATAACTTCTGGTGGGATGGAATGAAAATAGATATTTCCAATTTTATCCACAAGTGTTTAGTCTGCCAACAAGTGAAAGCAGAACATAAGAAGCCCCCAAGATTGTTGGTGCCCTTACCTATTCCTGAATGGAAATGGTGTCAAATTGCTATGGACTTTGTTACTGGACTTCCTCAGACATCCCAAGGACTAGATACAGTCTGGGTAGTGGTAGACAGACTTACTAAATCTGTCCACTTTCTGTCTATTCGGATCAATTATTCAATGGAAAGATTGGCTCAAGTATATATCCGAGAAATTGTTAAACTACATGGAGTACCTGAGTCCATTGTGTCAGACCGGGATCCTAGATTTCAATCTAGATTTTGGAGGAGCCTGTCCAAAGCTATGCGCACTAAATTGCAACTCAGTACAACAGCACACCCCAAACGGATGGACAGTCAGAGAGGACCATTCAAATATTAGAAGATATGTTGAGAACTTGTGTATTAGATTTTGGGGGAAGTTGGGACAACTATTTACCCTTAGTAGAATTTGCTTATAATAATAGTTATCAGTCCACCATTGGTATGCCTCCATTTGAAGCATTGTATGATAGAAAATGTAGATCACCAATCTGTTGGGAGGAAGTTGGGGATAGAAGGATATTCGGCCCTGATATGATTCAAGAAGCTACTGAGAAGATCAAGTTGATTACGGAAAGGATGAAAGTAGCCCAGAGCAGGCAGAAAGCTTATGCAGACAATCGCCGCAGACCACTGAAATTTGAGGTGGGGGATAAGGTTTTTCTGAAGGTATCTCCAATGAAGGGAGTAAGACGCACCGGCAGTAAGAACAAATTAGCTCCTAGATATGTGGGTCCATTTGAAATATTGGATAGAATTGGACCGGTTGCTTATCGTTTGGCTTTACCTCCTGCTTTGGAGAGAATGCACAATGTATTTCATGTCTCTCAGCTGAGGAAGTATGTACCTGATCCTGATCACATAATCTCCTATGAACCTCTACATATACAAGAAGATATGTCTTATACGGAAGATCCAGTGCAAATTGTTGATTGCAAGGAGAAGCAATTGAGAAGCAAAAATATTTCTTTGGTCAAGATTTTATGGAGGAATCAAAACATAAAAGAAGCTACTTGGGAACTGAAGAGGAGATACGGAAGGACTATCCACATTTGTTCCAAGGTACGTTAAGTTTCGAGGATGAAACTTCTATAAGGAGGGTAGAATGTAACACTTGTCTTAATAAGCACCTTTTTCCTAACATTTAATGCATTAGGGAGGTGATGGGAGAGTAAGTATTCATGTTAGATACTATACATTATACTATGCCTATTAGTATGTATATACATATGTATGTATGTATAAGAAATGAATACAACCTCATGCTTGTTGACTTTGCCACCATACCCCCTCACCATGTTTGTGGGTACTAGTACCTCATGGAGGGGGGAGGCATGGAGCCTTGCTTATAGGGTAAGGTATAGGAGTAGAGTGATGGGGTTAGGGAGGGACACTTGTCATGTTTTTATGGAGGAGATTGGGCTATAAATAGGAAGGGGATGAAGAGAACAATCTCATTTGGTAATACCCTCTCTCTCTTCATCCTAACTCCACAAAACTTCTCTCTCTCCCCCCTTTGCTGCAGCAAAGCAGCAGCAAAAAAAAAAAACAGCAACAGTGCAGCAGAAAAACAGCAGCAGCAGCAAGCTTCTTTCCCCCATTTCTTCTTCACACACTCTCTCTTTCTCCCTCTCATTCCCTCACAAACATTCCTTACTCCCTCTATACAAGAAAAGACTCCCTTTTTGCCTATTTTACCTCCTCCAAAGGCCAAAAAGAACAGTATAAGTGGTGATCTAACATCACCTTAAAAAGAAACTCTTGGAGATAAGGTTGATCTAGGATCACAAGTTAGGAAGGTGACATTGGTTGAACGGTAAGCAAAACTTTAAGAAATCTACCCCTCTTGTGCTCTTTTAGCTATGAACTAATTATGGCATTGTTATGGCCTTGTAGACTCCATCGTAGCGGGAGATCAAGCTTGATAAGGAGTTAACCGCTTCAAAGAGTGAGTAGAACACCCGAACCTTAGTAAAATAGTAGAAGTGTAAAACTTGAGATAAAGTGAGAAATTTCTAAGTTATGGATAGATGTGAAAATGAATGATGATGCTTGTGTATAGTTTATATGCTTTGTATAAACAATCCTATGGTGTTATGTTGCGGTTACACCCATGTATGCTTACATTATGCATGACCGACACGTTAGTATGTATGCATAGTAGTCCAACACATGCCTCTTAAAAAGAAATAGTTTTATGAATGAACATCATACTTGACTTTATGCATATATTTGGCTACACATATATTGGAATGATATAACATGTTAGTTATCCTGAAAAGGCTTGCATGTTGTTAGTGGTTACTTGTACATGTTAATGTCTTTCTTAATATTGGCATCATGTAAAGTAGGAATCATGTGAATCCTTTATGTTATTATTGTCTCATGGATCCTTGCATGTGGTTATTACATGAAGGATATGATATTTACATGTTATAATACGTGGTAAACGTATCGGAGGAAGGGACAGGGTTAAACCGGAGGTGACGAAGGGGAGAATAATACGTGATAAACGTATTGGAGAAAGGGACCGGGTTGAACCGGAGGTGACGAAGGGGAGAATAATACGTGGTAAACGTATCGGAGGAAGGGACCGGGTTGAACCGGAGGTGATCGAAGGGGAGATTATATTTTATGTTGATCATGTATGCATGTTGAGATTATATGCACCATACTTCATGTTGATTATATATGCATGTTGCGGTTATGTTGACCATGTATGCATGCTGAGACTATATGCACCATACTTCATGTTGATTGTATATGCATGTTGCGATTATGTTCTATGTTGATCATGCATGTTAATATGGTTAAGTTAGAAATTGTATGTTAAAACTATAAAGAATTGATATTCCAGACTCTAAGATTAGTCGACTTACCTATGCAATTTCACCACTGTTAGTCGACTAGCCATGGGGCTAAGTCGACTATGGAAGGAAAAAATGGGTAGACAAGTCTCAGGAAAATACATATTAGTCGACTAGATATAAACTGTAGTCGACTAGCCTCAGTTACAGGAAAGAAATAGAGAGCAGCATATCTTTTTGATCCTTATCTAGTCGACTATAGGTGATGTATAAGTCGACTAGTACATAGTGTAGTCGACTATACAAGTTATGGTAATCGACTACATAAGTCACTGGCAGCCAACAGAGAGTAAAATATTTTGGATCAACCCTAGTCGACTATAGCTTCAATAATTAGTCGACTAATAATGGTATTAGTCGACTATAGGAATGGCCTAGTCGACTAATAGGACCTGTTACTGTGTTTGGGTCGGAGCTTCAGCTAATACTTAAAACTTCACGCATATGGTATAATAATACGATTGCCAACTTGATGATAAAGCCCAAATAGACATACTTAATGGACATGCATAAATATTGTTCTACTCACTGAGCTGTCGAGCTCACTCTATTCTCATTATTACCTTCAGGTTTGGACAAAGGTAAGGGACCCGCTTAATGGCAACATATGCGGTATAAGTCACGGAGACCTTACACCCTTTTTGCTTGTTTCTTTTGATATGTATATGGTTGTAGAATACTACGCATAACTTCTATTTGGATGTAGCTATGCACTTGTAAATATTGAGATGCTTGGTGCCAGACTCAAAGCCTGTATTATATTTTGTATTAGTAATGTATTAGACTATGTTTTCTTATGAGTTGTCGGACCAATATTTTGGAAGATGCTACATCAGGTTAAGATTATACATGCTTTCAGAGTGGAGATTGATGTAAAGTATAAAGCATTCTGATGTTAGTAGAATAAAAATATTGTATCTTGATGGGTCCCACGCTTGGATAATCTGTGATGATTGTAATCAAATGGAAAATTTTAACTGGGATCGTTACAGTACCGGTGTCAGATATCAAGTGATAAGTATAGCATGGCAAGTACCGGTGTCAGATATCAAGTGTCGTGGATAAGGTATCAAATATAGCATATCAAGTGTCGGTGTAAATACCGTATATTAACTCGTATAACAAGGAATCATGTATTAAAAATTACAGTAGCAAGTGTTAGGCATGTTACGGTAGTAATACGATGTCCACATATCAATATCATGCAATAAATTAAAAGTAGTTATTTTTAAGTTTAATATAAAGCACTCGCCTGAAATCGGAATGAAGTACCGGTTAATATCTGAGAAATTCGCGAACTCGTGCGAGCAAGCCATGGAGAAGAGGAGATGGGTTGGTGTTTGGTGTTTTGTTTAGTTGAAGGTGTTAAAGTGAAATTGGAATGAAAAGGAAAGAAAAATGAAGGTTTAATAGAGAAGGAAAGGGAATTGAAATGATGAATTTTGGGAGAAAAAGAGGCTGCAGGTGGCTGAGACATGCTGCAGGCGGCTGGGTTGCTGCGGGCGGCGGGAGTAGGGAGTAGGCCAGGGGAAAGTCAAAGGGAAAGAAAGAAAAAGAAAGAAAAGGAAAGAAAATTAAAGAAAAGGGAAAATTTAAGAAAAAAGAAAAGAAATAGTATAAAAATTTTATTATTAATTAATTAATTTATTAGAATATCTGAAAATATAAATTAGGGGAGTAGAGAAGGAAAAAGTAAGAAAAGAAATCGTCGGTAAAAATATTATTATTTTAATAGGGCGAAAATTTGACTGTTTCAGAAACGTTCCAAAAATTCTCAAAAATAAAAAATATTATTTTAAAATACTTGATGAAATCAGATTCAAGAAATTTAATGTGATTTTTAAATTAAAAATCCTGGAATCTTTCGGCGATACCGGCCGACATCAGAATCGGTCAAATTTTGATAAATTTAGAAAAATCTCAAAAAATATTTTTAAATAGAAAATAAAATTCTAAGAAGTAACGTGAAAGCCATTTTTGAAAATTCAGTCTCGTTTGAAAATAAAAATCTGGGAATCAGTTTGCGATGCCAATCGACACCGGTTTTGGAGATTTTGTAAAATAATTCTAAAATTTTTTAAAAAATCATGAAAAATCTAAAATATTAGAAAGCAATGTCTGAAATTGAAATTGGTCAAATCAGACTATCAGAAATATTAAATTGGGCAGCAGGCTGGTATCGGGTTCCCAGTCCGGGTCAGGGCTGACTCTAGGTCTGAGAATCCAGATCTGATACACAATAACATGAGAAATCACAACTTAAAAATAAATACTGAAAAAAATTGTAATAATACGATTTAAAAAGTTGGGACACGTATCTGAGTATGTATCCCGAAAACGGGGTGCTACAATCTACCCACCTAACAAAAATTCCGTCCTCGAAATTTCTATAAGGAGGGAGATGAACATGGGAGAAATTACGTCAATGATGATAATATGATAAATTGAAAAGGATAAGGGAGATTACAATCTCAGGACACAAAAGGTTGGGGAATAGCGGTCACAGTGACATCATCAGGGCTCCTGATCTGGGATTGAGCTTCTTGTCCTTCCGCTATCACAACTGACGCCTCGGCTTCTCCTGCTGACAAATAGTAAGCCTGGCCTCTCTCACGGTCAGCTCCAACTCTTGCTCCTCAATGCTGGGAAGGGAGTGGAGCTCTCCTACCAACGGGCTCGGGTTTCCTTCCTGGCGGTGTGCTGGAAGTGCTAGCGGCGCTGGGGTAGCATTTCACGTCCTCTTGAACGGAAAAACACCTAATGAATGATCACCAGATCCACATGCCAAACACAGCCCGTTCGCCCTCTGGCAATTGCTCTGGATGTGTCCGGGCCTCAGGCAATATCCGCATATCGCCTGCTGAGGGGGAAGTCGGAATGGTCGCTTCACTATCGAGCCATCGCTGGGTCTGCTTAGGTCTTCTTCATCCATCAATTGGAAAGGTCTGTTCACTGGCTCGTTCTACATCTGGTGCTTGTCCTTCTTCTCCATTCCCCGTTCTACCTCACGGGCAATAGAGAGAACCTGAGAGTACGTCTTAAGCTGCTGAGGGATAAGAAATATCTGGATGTCCATCTTCAGCCCCTGTTGAAATCTGCTATCCCGCTTCTCCTCATCGCTCACCATGTTGGATGCAAACCGACTGAGTCTCAGAAATTCAGCAGTGTACTCATCCACAGATCGGTTCAACTACTATAACCTGATGAACTGCTCCTCCATCTCTTTCTGAGCAGTTGCAGGGAAGAACCTCTCATAGAAACCCCTCGAGAACTGATCCCAAGTAATAGGCCTCTCCAATCTTGCTTTTTCTGCCAACTACCAGGTTCTGGCCACATCCTTCAGCTGGATCTTGACCACTTTCTCCTGGTTCTCATCAGGAATCTGGGCTGCCTTTAGAAGATCTGTAGTGTCAATCAGCCACTGCTCGGCGTCCAACGGCTTCTCTGTACCCGAAAATATAGCCGGCTGCAGTTTCCTGAAATCAGATACATTACCAGGCCTCTGCTCTCTAGGTGCTGTCAATAATCCTTGTCGTAAGAGCTCTGTCTGCTGCTGGCTATTCATCATCCCTTGCAGTATCCTCATTATGTTGTCGTCATCTCTATTAGAACTGTCACGAGAAGTGCCATGACCGTTACGAGTTCTCCGACCTTCCATATCTGAGTTGGTTGAAGGGATGACGGGAAGAAGCTGAAAAGATAGGAGGGTCTCAGGATACAAGGAAAAGATTGTAAGGAAGGAATAGATAACACCGTACTTGCGATTGGAATGTATATTCAAGACTCATGCTCTCCAGCTACAGATTAATACATCATTAATCAGCCAACTGGTTGTACTGAGGATGTTAGAGCCTAGGCTCTGATACCATCCTGTGGCGCCCCGGTCCCGCGGATACGGAGACGCCACTACGACGTATATATGCAGGTCGAAAATACCCTCACGTATATACGCTAAGCATCAGTACAGGTAAGAATCAGAGTGCGAAAACACAGTGATAATATACATTCTAACAGAAAAGTACAAGTACATGGTCATCACAGAGAGTGATACAATATTACAGGAATATTACATCACCAGGAAATACAAAATACAATACATGAAGAGATATACAAAATAAAAGCTGAGAGGTGTTCACGATACAGTAAGAGGGCCTCGAGAGCCAAACAGGAGGGAAACTGGGAGAAAGAGCTGGGGCGATGATCCAAGCTTCTGCTGCACTCCGATCGTCACAGAAGGATCCGCTGCGCACTCTGATCAGCTACAACAGGGTCACCAAGGTCCAGACTTCAGGATCTGAACATGAGAATCTAGGGTTATCAAATGCAACCCTGCAAGTACATATAGTAAAGCCAAGTGGCGTGCATAATATGTACATGTGTACAAGAAAGGTGTACCGTGAATATAAGCATATATGAACATGAAATGAGACAATAAGTAAAGTAACTACAAGAAAATCAGTTAATAAGCCCACATTACTGATCCGTGAGATTAGTACGTCGAAGGAATAATCCAAATAAGGAAACCCTCAAATATATACCCTATACCTCACGTCACTGTAGTCTGAGTTTATATAATCTGACTTTACTTTCACAATAACATAATAATGAAACAGTATGGAAGCAATCAAGTAATCCAACAAGATAGCACATGTCTAAGTGGTGAGCAGTATAGATCAAGAGTACAACTAGTCATATATCAGGGGCATATTATTATTAAGTTATTAAGACTCATCTGATTTGTATACGTCGGTATGTGTCCTATCCCGCATACCTCAGCATACAGATCCGAGAGTAAGTTATTGGAAACTGATGGAGATCGACGAACCATGCTTAGAATGGGTCCCGTACATGTCTTGGACAACGGTCAAGAAGTATCCAGTGCTGAGCCGAAACGTACCGCTAGGTACCGGGACTTATTGTACGTCCGAACATGAATAGGATGTCACCGCTCCCACAGGAATAAGCCCAAGGGCTATGGTACAACCGGCAAGCAGGGGAGTAGGGGTGTCAGTACACCCCACGGAAGCGTCTGGTTGCCTCCAGGTCGAATCCAAGTATATGGCCGCGCGACACTATAAGACCATCATAAACATGAAGACTATATCGGTAATCATCAGTTTCTCCCATCCCGGTGTAAGTTGTCTAATTATTAGAATTTGTCCAGTTATAATGCCCAGAGGGTGTTCATAGTAATTGATTGAGTTTTTTCCTGCACACAAAATAATGAAGTTAAATTTAAAAGTGAAGATGTGCAAGGTTCTCAATTCTAATCCGCTGTAGCAAAGGCTATGCGGGTCGTGATCCTCAGGGAGGGACTAGCGATGAAAGCTTTGTCAATAAGTTATCTCTATTTTATGTATTTTCTTATTAACAAGGGTATTTACAATGAGATGGGAGAAATAGATTGGAGAAAGGTGGAGTTGGTGATCTATACTAAAGAAATAGAAGAAAGGAAGAAGACTATAAAATACCTACCTACCTCTTCAGTCCTACTTACCTTTGATCCTTTTGCGACGACTTACTTTGCTTTAGAAGGCGTTCAAGTATGGTGTATAGGATCGTCCACCTTCTTAATCTACACTACGAAAATAAAAGACAAACTAACGAAGGTTTGTTCATCTCCATAGGCCATCAAGGGCTCTTCTTCGGCTAAGCAGTCTCGAAGCGATCGGTTCTCCCGGTTTGCAAGTCATCAGAGAGAGAGGCAATTAAACAAGAATAGAAAAATAAAACAAGGATAAAACATGAATAAAAGAAATAAAACAAAGACAAACCTTTGAGTGGATTTCATTAACAATAGAAGAAAGTAGGCTTACACCGCTGTCACCTCAGTACAAGCATGGACTCCTTCCTCCATGAAAGCTTCCTCCACTCTCAGTTACAAAATTTACAAAAGAAAAACGAAAATAAAATCTAACCTAAACTACAAGTTAGCCTAAGAAACCCTAGAATTTGCTCTGTATTTTCTGTACGCTCTTTCTGTTGCGTCTGCAGGGGTATTTATAGGTGCAGAAGGAGGTAGAGTCCCAACACAACTCTCCCACGAAAACCCGTAGTCAGATAAGACTGAATTGCCGCAGAAACGAGGCTTGGGCCGCGTTTCCGCGGCCAAGTTGTGGCGGCTGGCCACGCGCTTTGGCGCGTGGCCTCCCCTGGTCCGTCCATCTGGGCTTTTTCTTCTGGAAGCTGCATCCTGGCTCTTAATCTTTTGATTTGGATATAACTTGGGAAGCAAGTTACCTAGATCCCAAATCTTTTATCCACGAATTTATGATCTTAAATTCTCCTTCTTTGGCTTTTATCCTCATCCTGCAAGTGTTTAGGGTTGAATAGAAGTCTATCCTTCCCTCTTCTTTGTATTTGCAACTTTGGCCCTTGTGTATTTGCAATTTTGGCAATTGATATTTGCAACTTTTACATTGGGCTTGAATATGGGCTTTTGGGCTTCTTTTAGGCTTTATTTATTATTAAAATAAGAACTCAAGGTCTGCACACAATAAATCATAAAATATTAGTAAATGTGCAGAATTATATGAATAAATATGAAAATGTGATGGTAAATGTCATGATAAAAATGCACTTTTCACTACCAATCACACCCCCACACTTATCTTTTTGCTCGTCCTCGAGTAAAAATCAAAGAAAAAGAAAAAGAAAAGAAAAATTAATCTAACCTAACTCACTTTCGTAGGAATCACGGTTGCACTTAGCATGTGCAACAAGCCGTTAAACCCCTAGGTTACCCTAAAGGACGAGTGTTGTCTCATGAGGGTTTTCAGCGGATTACACCCACAAAATCCATAAAAAGGAAATATTTGAAATACTTTTGAAAAGACTAAGTAATCTATAAGTTTTTAGGATCTTCATTTTTATTCATTCTTAGACTTAGTCTTTATAAAGTAAATTGTTATCCATTTTAGGTAAGGGTCAAAATTGAACTTCTAATATAGTCTTTTTCGTTACCAAAAATCATATGCATCCTTATGAATTTATACTAGGAATTCCTTAACTTGGACTCTCATGCCCCTTTATTATTTATTTATTTATATATACTTTTTTTTTGATATGTATAACTCATCTAATTTTCTTTCGTGTAAGTATCAAGGCTTCTTGAGGCCCTTATACCTAACTAATTGACTATTAGATGTGTTAGTACATATATAAGTAATTTTTTCTTAATTTCCTTAGGCTTTCTAATCCACCCATGTAACGAACTTAAAGTCGATGACTCCCAAACCGGTTGGCTTTAGGGCACCAGGTGAGAAAACACCCCGCGGACTCAAATTCGAGTGAAATAGGCCCCAAAACTAAGGACTTTATTTTATTTACTCACCTTTAGGAATGAATACTTATGTTCTTGAGGCACATGTATTAGCTTAATTAGTGATTTTCTTTTCTTTTCTTTTTAATAATTGTTTTTTTATGAGGCACAAGGGTCTTCGTCTTAGAATCCTAGATATGCATTACGTATGCAAATTTCATTAAGGTAAAAATCAAGACTAATTAATTATTCAATTTCTCCTCCTATACCTAACATTTAAACAATTTATTTATTTTGACCAAGTTTTTAGAAATCCTAATCATAATTTTCCTAATCCTTAAAACTACTTAGATTTCTTTCAAAAGATAAGTCAAAATATTGTCCTTTTTATAATATTTTTTTTTATTAGCAGATTTTGGTTAGGTTCTACCTATGTTAGTATGTTAGTAAAGCCTACCCCCACACTTATCTCATGCATTGTCCTCAATGTATGAATGAATGCATATATGCATGAAAAAGAAGAAGGGAAGGCAGAAGTTACCTCAAGGTGGTGGTTCCGGTGGTGGTCTAATTGGTCCACGAAAGGTGGCCCAATCAAGATAATGTGGTAGTTCACGGGACCTACCTTTATTAACCTCTTTTTTATTTACATATTTACAGTCCCCAGAATGAATAGGATCATGGAAGATCCTCTCGTGAAACTTACTCCCTTTACATGACCAGTCCTGAAAAATCATCACAGAGGCATGGTCTATACCTATGTCCAACAAAAGAATGTGACTTGGTAGAATGGTTGACTTGGACTCAAGAATGATAGGTTCAGGAACGAATACCGACTCAGGAAAGAAACTTAAATCAAGTAAGGGTTCAGGAGTCGAGCTTAGTTCAAGGAGTGTGTCCAAGTCAAGAAGTTGAAACTCAAGTCCACAATCATCTTCCCACAATGGAATGTGACTCAATATTGGTGATTCAAGTTCAGGAATGATAGGTGTGGGAATCAAAACTGACTCTAAAATATTACCTAAGTCGGGTAACAAAACAGGAGTCAATAATGATTCGGGAATTTGAACTTGATCATAGATTTGAGAATCTAGGTCTCATATTTCATTAGGTTCAATCTCATAAAAATGAGAACTTGCCAATTTGTCAATGGGACTTTCAAAAGTATGAAATTGGTCAAGTTCAATATGATGATCATCAAAAATGGGTGATTCAATTTCATGATCTATGGGCACAGGAATAAATGTTGGCTCAGAAAATTGGTCCAAATTGGGTAAGGATACCGGAGTCAACATAGATTCGAAAATGGAAACTGAATCGCAAAGTTGGGGATCGGGTTCACATTCACAATCTAATTCAATCTCATTGAAATTAAAACTAGCCAATTTGTTCAAGGATTGGGGTTGAGCAAGTTCATATTGATGTGATGAAATTGAATTTTGATCAAGGTCTTCTAGACAGAATGATTCTTGGTTTCTATCAACTTGCTCAAGAATGTTGGAAAGTCTAGAAATTTGATCATTCATTATATCTTGCAACCGATCCACTCTTTCTTCTAACCCATCGAATAGATCAATGGTGGACTGAAACCTTGGTGATGTGGGAAGAGACGTATATGAAGATAATGGTTGAACAGGTGGTTGACCATATGGCTCAGGGGTATTGAATCCCCATTGACTCTGTGAAGAGTAGTGATGATTATTCCAATCTTGTTCATAGTATTGGGACTGGGGCATGTAATGATTCGGATAAGACCAATCTGGCAACTAGGTTGGTCAAAGTTATGATATGCCGGGTTGGTAATATCCGAATAAGAGGTTGGTGTGTAATATGGATTCTCATTAAAGTTGAAAAAATTGTTGTTATAGGCCATATCACACAAACACAAAGAAAAAGAAAACAAACAAATAAGCAAACAAAAAAGAAAAAATTTTAACCTAAGTTAGGGTAGACCTATGACCTAGACGACTCCTAACTGGTTAGACTGTCCACGGGAGGTAGGGTGCAGACTTTGACCGCAAGTTAATCAGCCAGGTCAGGGCAAGATTGGTGGGAGATTTTCCGTCAAAGACGTTCCTTAATTAAATAACCACCAATCTTGGGCTTTCGGCCCTCAATCCCCTTCCTAGACACTGATTTGGCAGGAGTCAACTTCCAGCACTGTTCCCCCTTAGGATAATCTCCTAATTGAGTCCGAGATGTCCCTAGGGCCAACGTCTACTTAATTTTAATTAGGCTTGGGTTAGTGAGTGCTTGGAATTTGATTTTTAGGCCAAGGAAGGGTGATGAAATACCCACCTTATCTTGTTAATGGGTTATGCCCTTAGAATAAATTTGTGCAAGTGTATAAAATATGTAAATAAGATTCACTCAAAGCATGAAAATAAACCAAGAGATGAGTCATATTCTACATGAAATGCGAACGTACCTTGCTCCAGCACTCTTCAACAGTAAAATAAAGGAATTGAAAAGACACGTGCCTAGGATGCAAACGTCTAATCAATTTTTATCTTTTACAACAATATTTTAAAGTTGAATTAATTAGCAGTATACAGGTTTATCACAGAACAAATTTTAACAGAGTAGAAAACAAATCTTGCACTTTTTAGCAACCTGCAGAAATTGCAGTTAGTGATTCACTACTAAGGCCGCGTTTCAGCGGCTATTGCCGCAGATCCGCGGCACTATAGTAGGCTCTGATGCTCTGCCTTCGAGGGCAGAGGCACAGAGTTGCTATATGTCCACTTCTGCTGTTATTTTTCCTGTTCTCCAAACCTGCAAACAGAAAGAATAAAAGAATTAGTTAATTTTTTATTTAGAGAAAAACTTACCGTCCCTCCCCGGCAACGGCGCCAATTTGTTGATTGAGTTTTTTCCTGCACACAAAATAATGAAGTTAAATTTAAAAGTGAAGATGTGCAAGGTTCTCAATTCTAATCCGTTGTAGCAAAGGCTATATGGGTCGTGATCCTCAGGGAGGGACTAGCGATGAAAGCTTTGTCAATAAGTTATCTCTATTTTATGTATTTTCTTATTAACAAGGGTATTTACAATGAGATGGGAGAAATAGATTAGAGAAAGGTGGAGTTGGTGATCTATACTAAAGAAATAGAAGAAAGGAAGAAGACTATAAAATACCTACCTACCTCTTCAGTCCTACTTACCTTTGATCCTTTTGCGACGACTTACTTTGCTTTGGAAGGCGTTCAAGTATGGCATATAGGATCGTCCACCTTCTTAATCTACACTACGAAAATAAAAGACAAACTAACGAAGGTTTGTTCATCTCCATAGGCCATCAAGGGCTCTTCTTCGGCTAAGCAGTCTTGAAGCGATCGGTTCTCACGGTTTGCAAGTCATCAGAGAGAGAGGCAATTAAACAAGAATAGAAAAATAAAACAAGCATAAAACATGAATAAAAGAAATAAAACAAAGACAAACCTTTGAGTGGATTTCATTAGCAATAGAAGAAAAGTAGGCTTACACCGCTGTCACCTCAGTACAAGCATGGACTCCTTCCTCCATGAAAGCTTCCTCCACTCTCAGTTACAAAATTTACAAAAGAAAAACGAAAATAAAATCTAACCTAAACTACAAGTTAGCCTAAGAAACCCTAGAATTTGCTCTGTATTTTCTGTACGCTCTTTCTGTTGCGTCTGCAGGGGTATTTATAGGTGCAGAAGGAGGTAGAGTCCCAACACAACTCTCCCACGAAAACCCGTAGTCAGATAAGACTGAATTGCCGCGGAAACGCGACTTGGGCCGCGTTTTCGCGGCCAAGTTGTGGCGGCTGGCCACGCGCTTTGGCGCTTGGCCTCCCCTGGTCCGTCCATCTGGGCTTTTTCTTCTGGAAGCTGCATCCTGGCTCTTAATCTTTTGATTTAGATATAACTTGGGAAGCAAGTTACCTAGATCCCAAATCTTTTATCCACGAATTTGTGATCTTAAATTCTCCTTCTTTGGCTTTTATCCTCATCCTGCAAGTGTTTAGGGTTGAATAGAAGTCTATCCTTCCCTCTTCTTTGTATTTGCAACTTTGGCCCTTATGTATTTGCAATTTTGGCAATTGATATTTGCAACTTTTACATTGGACTTGAATATGGGCTTTTGGGCTTCTTTTAGGCTTTATTTATTATTAAAATAAGAACTCAAGGCCTGCACACAATAAATCATAAAATATTAGTAAATGTGCAGAATTATATGAATAAATATGAAAAAGTGATGGTAAATGTCATGATAAAATTGTACTTTTCACTACCAATCAGTAATCATATATTCATGGTTATCCTATTACGGGGATCAACAGGAGTATAGTATCAGGAGTCACCCTTTTTTAGGGGTTCAGGAATACAGGAGTTCAGGAGTACCAAATGTCTTGTGATAATATAATAATCAAGTCCCCGTAAAAGTGATAATCATGAATATGCAAGGAAATACAGGCGTCCGGTGTAATAGTATCCAGTCATGTGTCACAATATCAGGTCAAATGTATTAGTACCAGGTGGTAGTATGTCAAGTGTCAAGTGTAGCATGGCAAGTACCGGTGTCAGATATCAAGTGATAAGTATAGCATGGCAAGTACCGGTGTGAGATATCAAGTGATAAGTATAGCATGGCAAGTACCGGTGTCAGATATTAAGTGATAAGTATAGCATGGCAAATACCGGTGTCAGATATCAACTGATAAGTATAGCATGGCAAGTACCGGTGTCAGATATCAAGTGATAAGTATAGCATGACAAATACCGGTGTCAGATATCAAGTGATAAGTATAGCATGGCAAGTACCGGTGTCGGATATCAAGTGTCGTGGATCAGGTATCAAATATAACATATTAAGTGTCGGTGTAAATACCGTATATTAACTTGTATAACAAGGAATCATGTATTAAAAATTACAGTAGCAAGTGTTAGGCATGTTACGGTAGTAATACGATGTCCACATATTAATATCATGCAATAAATTAAAAGTAGTTATTTTTAAGTTTAATATAAAGCACTCGCCTGAAACCGGAATGAAATACCGGTTAATATCCGAGAAATCCGTGAACCCGTGCGAGCAAGCCACTAGCCCATAAATATATATTAAAATATATAAATATAAATATTTATACTAATTATTAGAGAGAGAATGAGAGAGGAGAGAGAGGAGAGAGAAAGTTGTAGGAAGGAGAGAGATAGAGAAATTAGGGTATTTTTAGAAAAGGAATAGGAATTAAAAGGGGAGGGGTATGATTATAAATATAGGGGAGTAATTTGAGAGTGAGGGGATGGGTATTTTAGGGAAGTGAAAAGTAGGTGTTTATTTAGGGAAAAGAAAGAAAGAAAGAAAGAAAGAAAAGAAAAGAAATGAAGGGGGGAGGCTGACGGCATGGCCGTCGCCAGCGGCTTGGGCGGCGGCGCCGCCGCCGGAGGGTGGTTGGCGAGGAGGGGGTGGAGGCCTAGGGCCCGGGGAGAGGGGTGGTGGTTGTTGTGTGTTGTTGTTGTTGTTTAAGTTGTTGAAGGAGGTGGTTGAAGGTGGTGGGTGCTGGTGATTGGTGGTGTTGGGGAGTTAGAGGAGGAGGAGGAGGTGATGATGGGGTGGTTAGAATGGTGAATTTGATGGAGGTGGTGGTGAATTTTGGAGGAGGAAGGGAGGTGGTGGTGATGGGTTATGGTGAAATTGGAGGTGGTGGATGGTTGATGGAGGTTGAAGGAGGTGGTGGAGTGAAGAGGGGGTGTGGGGGAGTGGATGGCCGGTTTAGGGGCGGCCGGCGGTGGTGGTGGTGATGGTGGAGGCGGCGGCCATGGAGAGGAGGAGATGGGTTGGTGTTTGGTATTTTGTTTAGTTGAAGGTGTTAAAGTGAAATTGGAATGAAAAGGAAAGGAAAATGAAGGTTTAATAGAGAAGGAAAGGGAATTGAAATGATGAATTTTGGGGGGAAGAGAGGCTGCAGGTGGCCGAGGCATGCTGCAGGCGGCTGGGTTGCTGCGGGCGGCGGGAGTAGGGAGTAGGCCAGGGGAAAGTCAAAGGGAAAGAAAGAAAAAGAAAGAAAATGAAAGAAAAGGGAAAATTTTAAGAAAAAAGAAAAGAAAATAGTATAAAAATTTTATTGTTAATTAATTAATTTATTAGAATATCTGGGAATATAAAGTAGGGGAGTAGAGAAGGAAAAAGTAAGAAAAGAAATCGTCGGTAAAAATATTATTATTTTAATAGGGCGAAAATTTGACTGTTTCAGAAACGTTCCGAAAAAATCTCAAAAATAGAAAATATTATTTTAAGATACTTGATGAAATCGGATTTAAGAAATTTAATGTAGTTTACAAATTAAAAATCTTGAAATCTTCTTGCGATACCAGCCGACATGAGAATCGGTCAAATTTTGATAAATTTAGAAAACTCCTAAAAAATGTTTTTAGATAGAAAATAAAATTCTAAGAAGTAACGTGAAAGCCGTTTTTGAAAATTCAGTCCCGTTTGAAAACTAAAAAAAATCTGGGAATCAGTTAGCGGTGCCGATCAACACCGATTTTGGATATTTTGTAAAATAATTTTGAAAAATCTCAGAAAATTATGAAAAATCTAAAATATTAAAAAACAGTGTCTGAAACTGAAATCGGTCAAATCGGACTATCATAAATGTCAAATTGGGCAGCAGGCTGGTATCGGGTTCCCGGTCCAGGTCAGGGCTGACTCTAGGTCTGAGAATCCAGACCCGATACACAATAACATGAGAAATCACAACTTAAAAATAAATACTTGAAGAAAATTGCAATAATACGGTCGAAAAAGTCGGGACACGTATCTGGGTACGTATCCCGGGAACAGGGTGCTACACACAAAGAATCGTCAATTCTAGAGCAGGGTCAAGGGTCTGTTTAGTTGTCGTAATTGGCTGTAATTCGTAAGTCGTAATTGGTAAATTCTTTTACAGTTGTAAATGAGCTACATGTATGTAAGTTTTACAGTGTTTGGTTGGTAATATAATGTTGTAAGTGAGAAAATGTATTGTGTTTTATGGTGTTTGGTTGTCGTAATGTGTAAGTTGTAAGCGAAAAAGTTTCCCACAAATTTAACTATTTGGTGATTTAAAATTTTTAATATTACAAGTAAATACTTAAAATGCTAAATATAACAAATATTAATATTAATATAAAAAAATAATACAAATTTGCATGACCACAAAATTATCGGTAAGTGGGCTGTAAGTGAGTGGTACTTGAGTTACAAGAAAGTGATAGTTAAGTTGTACAAGTCTGTTATAAATTACGATCTAAATGAATACCATAATTATAATTAAATTGTAAGTCATTTGAAACGAACCCGAAGTCCGGAAAGAAGTCGGAGGGTACAATGCCTTGCTGTGTTATTGCAGTTGGGGGTTGCCGGCGACAAAGAATAAGGTCCAGCCAGCTGGCACAACACGTGCTCGCCTCCCGGTTCACCACGCGGGCTCCAACGGCAGCGGACGGCCCGGATCGAGCGGGTCAGCGGGCCGCGTTGGCCCGCCAGCTGTGGCACTGGTGGTTTGGCTAACGTGGGTCCTTCCTCCCGTGCTCTCTATGCGGATTCTCGAACAGGAATCTCTGCGAGAAGGTAGATCTACCGTTAAAGCGGTCGGTACAAAATTATAGTGGACGATCGGGCGGATGGGATGGCGTCTGGGCGGTTGTCATATGGTCCTCTTAAGGAAATGGATAGGCGAGGCTGCGGCACGAGTGGTGACGTCACCTCTAAAGTGGCGTGCGGCTTGTGTTCTCCTATCATATTTTTCGTCGAGTCGTTATTTTTTCCTGATTTGACAGGAAGACATCGTTTGGGTTTCTCACGAATACGCCATTATGAAACTATTTATTAAACATCTGGCCCTTTAATTTTGCAAACTAGTCCTATGACAGGAACACGGGTAATTATTATGCGATTTGGTCACATGAGAAGCTTCACCCTTCGCAATTTGACCCATGACTTAAAAACCCCATGCACGCACGCTAAATTTGTTAATAGTGTGTGGCAAAATCAGAATCTAATTTGATTTGTTAGGGACAGGCTGTACAAAGTTGGTGGTGATCACGTTGCCACACTCACGAGATTCTGTGTATAGTTCTAATTAGGTCTAAAACGTTTACAAACCCTAAGTAACAAAATCTGGTTGACAATGAACTAGTTCATTGATAAATCAAAACTATATGTTACATATATAGGCTAATTGTCGGAGATTTTACGTATAATCAGTATTTCTTAAATAAAAAAAACCTTTTTCCCCCCAAGTCTCAACATGCTCTTCGCGAACAAATTCAATATAGAAAAATTTAGTGTCAAATTTTATGGTAGCACAAGAGAGTTTCCTACTTATATTCAATAGACTAAGAGGGTTATTTATACTCATTTAAAAAAAAAAAATGTTGTTTTTTTGAAACAATTATAATGCAAGAGAGTTTTCTGTAATTTATTATATATTTAAATAGTTGTTGTTCTCCATGGCTTTGAATACAATAGCTACCCATATAATAATGGATAATCTTTAAACTTTAGTTTTGATTCTTTATTTACTTAAAAATTAAGAAGGAAAAAAACAAAAGAGAGAGCTTTAGATTAAATTATCCAATATGTGTACTTTTTTGAAGATGCACAATAAAATAGGAGAGATCAGTGTTATGGATGCCAAAGGGCATATTCATGGAACATCTGAAGATCATTCCAAGTTGATTACTATGATGCCTTATGAGTGGTCCAACAAAACAGCCAAGAGGCATCATATAAAAGATAACAAAACAGTGCAAGTGGATATGTTAACCTGCAATCCAAGAAAGAAAACAGATCATCATGTAAAGGATAATAATAGGAATAAAGAAACCAAAGCAAAGACAGGAGATTAATACAAACATAAATATATAATACAAAACTAGTGTACTTTTGTAACATGTTGTGCAGTCCTCTTGGATATATTATTACTTAAAATATTTTGAGGAGGGCTTGCTAACTTATATCCCACATTTTTACTCAAAAGGGAAAAAAAATTATTAAAAAAAATAAGAATGGAGGATATAAATGGAATCTAGATGCATTTCATTCAAACTATTCCTATATAATACAAGGAGTCAGTCAATATGATTATATTATTGCTACATAAGAAAATAGATAAGAAGATGATCGTTTTTTTCATTTTTATTACTTAATATATAGCGAAATTATGGAGGTAATATGATGAGGACACATCACATCACACAAGTGCTAGTTGTTTTTATGCCTTAATTTATTTTTGAGTTTAGTATTTTCTTTTATTATGTCTTTAATATTGTATTGGTTTTATATTCGGGAATCGCATTTTTGTAAAGCCTATAAATCGGCCCTAGACTTATTTATTCAAATGACAATGAATAAATTAAAATTTTTCTAGTTTAAATTTCATGAGTCTTAAGTTCTTGAGAGATTGAAACCCGTAATTTAAGGGATATAAAACCCGTAGTTTAAACAGTGCGAAGCTCAAACTTTTTTTTTCTTATCTTTTTTTTAAATTCTAATTTTTTTTTAGTTCTTCTTTCAAAACTCTAATTCTCAAAGTTTGAAAGTAATTATGATTCACCAGTATCACCTCACACTAGGTGCATAGTCATTCTATATATGCCCGAAAATATGTTATTACACATAACACAAATAATTCGTGTTTTATTAAATAAAGTCAGCGTGTCTGTATCATAACAATTGAACCTCTCTGATTGATTGTTGCCAGATGCTAGACTTAAGAGGCTTGACTACGACCTTTTCATAATACTTGGACCATCTTTTAACAAAAAGAAAAGGATTTAAATTGATATGGATTGAGCCACATTTTGTATATAATAAAAAGGACATAAAATTCAAACCCCTCGAGTACAAAAAGAAGAGGACATAAATATGCCACAAGTGAGTGAGGAATAAGAGAGAGGTATCCAATAATGTATCCTTGTATGTGCTTCCCTTAGCCCTAGGAGAATGGATCACACATATTGCTCACAATAATAGGGCTTGTCCATACCTCGTTTCTCTCCAATAATACACGTTGGAACTGTTAACCCGAAACTTCCATCTCTCTCTCTCTCTCTCTCTCTCTCTCTCTCTCACACACACACACACACACACACACAGAGAGGAGACACTGCGTAATGTTGATGTCAATGTTGATGTCCAATTAAGGAGACGTTGTGAGGAAAAAAATAATTATTCTGTTCATACTCTCATGTGAGACTTTGTGAGGGGAAAAAAATTATTCTGTTCATGCTCACATGTTTGTGTCTTGTATGTTGCCAAGAAAAATGAAGCAAATTTGAGCTAAATTTTGGTTGGTAGTTCTCGCATGTGTCGCGCGCGCGGTAACAACCAGCGAGGAACCCAATAAATGCAACAGAGAAATACCCCAAAAATAACAAGAAACAAGAGAGAAAGCAAACACAATATTTAACGAGATTCGACAATTTGTCTACGTTCTTGGGGCAAGGGAGAGAGAGTTTTATTGATTTAACAACCAATACAATTGTACCTTACATACAATTCAAGAGGGCTCTGCTCCTTTATTTATAGCCAAAGAGAATCAGGAATTTAGGAAACCCCAATTGGATTTGTCTCCAATTCAGAAACAAAGTCCGAATCCTGAAAGGAGAGACAGATCCGTGCCCAGACCGACCCAAGCACCCGGTTGATCAGTATGTCGACCGTGTTAAACCGAGAGTTCTTCATGTCAGTCGGTCGATCGCTGCTACGGTCGACCAGGCGGTCGAGCGAACTACCATGTGCACGTTTTGTGCACACCGGTCGACCGAGCGGTCGATCGGCTCTACTTTGTGCACACCGGTCGACCGAGCAGTCGACCGGCCCTGCTGCTGGCTCTATTCTCGCTCCTTTTGGCTTCCGATCTCTGCACTATGTTGCCTGATGAGTTTGAAAAAAAGAGTCCATCATACATTTTTATCTTCTCTCTCCCTACAATTCTCCACTTCGGTGAAGATTTCTCAAATCTGAGTGGAACTCATCATAGTACATGTCGACTCGAAAGTGGCTGCACTAGTATGGCTGCCTACGTACCTAGCCCAAGGGATCAAGCCATCCGTAGTTCATCCAAACGAGCTCTAACAAGCATAAGCAACTGGAAGGATTTGGAGCAACTCTTTACAATGTGTAAACTTCACTCCTGACACCACCTTAGTAAGCATATCTGCTGGATTCTCCTTTGTCTGAATTTTTAGTAACTCAATATCACCTTCATTAAGAATCTCTCGAATAAAGTGGAACCTGACGTCTATGTGATGATACACCTGGTTCTTCGCCTAATGGATAGCACTCATGCTATCACAATTGATCTTCAACAGATCCTGTTCAATCCCCAATTCATCGAGAAACCCTTGAAGCCATATTGCCTCCTTTATAGCCTCCGTCATGGCCATGTACTCGGACTCTGTAGTAAACAATGCAACGGTAGACTGTAGAATAGAGCGCCAACTCACCGGTGCTTGAGACATGTAAACACATACCACGATGTAGACCGGCGTTTGTCAAGGTCTTCTGTATAATCAGAGTCAATATATCCGATACACTCCTGCTTACCTGTGGAATCCTTCTCGAATACCAATACAACATCTATGGTACCCTTAATGTACCTTAGAACCCACTGTACCGCCTCTTAATGACCCTTTTCAGGATCATGCATGTATCTGCTAATTATTGAGACAGCTTGTGACAAGTCTGGTCTTGTACACACCAATGCATACATCAAACTACCAATTACACTGGCATACGACACGCGAGTCATGTACTCACGTTCTTTAACAGTAGTTGGAGACGGTGGCTTTTAACTTGAAATGAGGAGCCAAGGTGTACTTACAGATTTCGTATCACCATCGATGTTGAACCTCTGAAGTACCTTTTTCAAATATCCCTTTTGTGTCAAGCTCATCTTGCCACTCCTTCGGTCTCTCTCAATCTCCATACCTACCACCTTGTTCGCTTCACCAAGATCCTTCATCTCGAATTCGAAAGACAAGTCTTTCTTTAATTTATCAATTGTGGATCTGCTTTTAGAAGCGATAAGCATATCATCTACATATAATAGTAGATAGATGTACTCTCCTCTAGGTAGCTTGTTGTAATACGCACATGGGTCATAATGACTGCGTGTGTACCTTTTTTCTCTGATGAAACTATCGAAATGCTTGTACCATTGTCTAGGAGATTGTTTCAATTCATACAGTAATTTCTTTAGCTTGCATATCATATTCTCCTTGCCTGTAGTTTTGAATTCCATCGGCTGAGTCATATAGATCTCCTCATCAAGAGCTCCATGGAGAAATGCGGTTTTCACATCGAGCTGTCAAGGTCCAACTCATATTATGCTACCAGCGCCAGCAAAATTCAAATTGACGAGTGCTTTACAATATGGGAGAATATGTCGTTGTAATCAATGCCTTCTCATTGTCTGTAGCCTTTTGCCACCAACCTGGCTTTGTAGTGTACAATATCTTCCTTGAAAGATCCCTGTTTCTTTGCATATACCCACTTACAACCAATTGTCTTCTTTCTTTTGGGTAACTCTGTCAGTTCCTAAGTGTCGTTCTTGTGTAGAGAACTCATCTCTTCTTCCATAGCATCCTTCCACATCTTCGATTCTGAACTGATTTCAACTTCCCTATATGTAGACGGGATTACCTCTTCGACGACTGGGAGAGCATAGGCCACAATCATACCTGTAGTAAGCCAATTTGGTTTGCGTGAATTTCTTTTGGGTCTTCCAACTGCAACGGATTCATGGACATTACTCATAACGTGTCCTTGATCCACATCATCATCAGCATCCTTCTCGGCTACTTGATCACTACCCTGTGTCACCTTGGGTATGATCTCCAAAGATACTGACCTTTCTAGAGATGGTGAGGTAACATCACTCTCCACCTGCCGCGATACCTCTTTGGTCCTTTCAATCTCTACCTACTGAGAGATTGTAGACTTCAACATTGAAGTCTCATCGAATGTGACATCTCTGCTGAGAATAAATTTTTTGTCCTTAGGATCCCAAATCTTGTAGCGTTTTATTCCTCTCTTGAATCCTACGAATACTCCTTTGTTTGCTCTTGGGTCTAACTTGTCTTCTTTAACATGGTAGTAGGCTGGACAACCAAATACCCTTAGCGAATCATAGTCCTGAGTAGCTTTTCTAGACCAAACCTCTAGAGGAGTTTTACCTCCTATCGCAGACGAAGGCAATCTGTTGACGAGATAACAAGCATATGCCAAAGCTTCAGCCTAAAATTTCTTTGGTAATCCGGCATTGGATAATATACAACAGACCTTCTCTAGCAAAATCTTGTTCATCTTTTCTGCTACCCTGTTTTGTTGCGGTGTTTCCCTTACTGTGAAGTGTCTGTATATGCCCTCATCATGACATAGCTTAAGGAAAGGATCAGACTGATACTCACCTCCGTTATCTGATCGGAGACCTTAATCTTCCTTCCCGTGTTTTCTCCAAATTCTTCTTCCACTCCATAAATAATTCTAGGACTTCCCTTTGTGCTTCATAGTATATACCCAACATCGTCTAGAATAGTCATCAATGAAAGTTACAAAGTAGTGGTTACCTCTAATAGATACAGTCTTGGTAGGTCCCCAAACGTCAGTGTGAACATAATCCAGAATCCCCTCGATGTAGTGAGTTGCTGTGCCGAATTTTATCTTGGTCTTCTTTCCGATGATACAATGTTCACAGAAATCCAGTTTGCAGGTTCTGGCACCTTTCAATAGTTCTTTCTTTGCAAGAACTTGTAAAGATTTTTCACCTGTGTGTCCAATTCTCATATGTTATAGCCTGATTGAGTCATTATCTGAATCAGTAGAGGTCGCCACCGGTCCTGTAACAGTACAACCCTTCTAGTAGTAGAGATTATTCTAACGGACGCCCTTCAGAACCACCATTGAGCCTTTGGTCATCTTGAGAATTCCATCCTTTGTTGATACCTCAAGACCCAATATTTTTAAAGCACCAACAGAGATAAGATTTCTCTTAAGTTGAGGTACATACCTCATTACCTTCAATTCTCGTATCATCCCATCGTACATCTTGATCTGGACTGTTCCTATAACTTTCATCTTACGTGGGCGATCATCACCCAAGATAACTGAACATCCATGTAGCCTCTCGAAGCTAGAAAACGAATCCCTGTCCGGGTACACATGGTAGGTAGCTCCAGTATCTAATATTCACTCATCATCTCCTGAGTAACCAATGATAAGAGTAGTAACAGAGAAAGAGAATACCGATGAGTCCGACTCTGATTCACCTGCCTGTGAAGTACTGGCGTGAGTACTGACCACCCGTGCGAGGCTTGCCTCAGTCTTTGACTCCTTCTTCTTATCTTTGGCCTTTAGACAATCAACTTTTCAGTGCCTTAATTTTTTACAGAAGGCGCACTGGTTCTTCCTCAGATCTCTAAAACCTGGCCTATACTTCGATCTCCCACGATCACCTTTGCCCTTCCTATATGAACATCTTCCTCTTACCGCCAACACCTCTGCTGATGTACTCCCATGAGAAGACAATCTATCTTACTTTCTTACTTCATAGTTTACAAGAGCAGCCGACACTTCATTATAGTTAAGTCTTTGTCTGCCATCGATCAAGGTAAGAGTAAAGGTCTCATACTCTTCATCCGAAAGAGAATTCAAAAGAATCATTGCCTTATTCTCTTCATTAATTTTGACATCCACATTAACTAGATCTGCAAGAAGCTTGGTATAGTTGTTCATGTGTTCATCAATGGAGAGATTTCTCTTCATCTGGAAGAGATAAAGCCTCATCTTCAATTGTAGTCGCGATTCAATGCTCTTCGTCAGATACTTCTTCTCCAGGATCTCCCACAACTGCCTAGCAGATATTTCATGTAACACATGGTACTTGATGTCTTGTGTCAAACAAGACCTGATCAAACCACACGTTGTTCGGTTCATCTTATCCCAATCTTCTTCAGAAGTAAAATCACGCTTTTTCTCTAATTGTAGAGTGTCTTCAAGGTTTGATGTCGTCAGTGCATCCATTACCTCACAACTCCACATGCCGAAGTTGTTCTTTCCATTGAACTTCACCACACCAATTTTTAAAGGATGTGGGTTCATGGATTTCACCGTAGATATACTATCTCCGGCCATCTTCTCAATGGTTCCCTCAAAGCAATGTGAAAGATAACGGGGTTAGATTAAACAAACTAGATAAAGATAGGATCTTGACCTTAAGGTGAAACCCTAGAAGAGTTTTCGAAACGATCTACTCCACCTAATTTGATTCTTTGAACAATATAAACGTTGTTTTGAGATCGACACACGATCCCACAAACAGTCCAATGCTGCTCCGAGATCGACACACGATCTCAGCCAAACAGCAACCAATGCTCTTGGAATCAACACACAATCCTACGACGAACCTGGCTCTGATACCACTTGTTGCGCGCGAGGCAAAACCAGCGAGGAACCCAATAGATGCAGCAGAGACGTGCCCCAAGAATAATAAGAATAAGAAAAAAGAGAGAAAACAAACACAATATTTAACGAGGTTCGGCAATTTGCCTACGTCCTCGGGGTAAGGGAGAGAGAGTTTTATTGATTCAACAACTAATACAATTTGTACCTTGCATACAATTTAAGAGGGTTATGTCCCTTTATTTATAGCCAAAGAGACCCAGGAATTTAGGAAACACCAATTGGTTTCATCTCCAATTCAGAAACAAAGTCCAAATCCTGAAAGGAGAGACAGATCCGTACCCAGATGCGCCTGTCAGTCGACCAGGCGGTTGACCGACCCAAGCAACCGGTCGACCGGTCAGTCCACTGTGTTCAACCGAGAGTTCTTCATGTCAATCGGTCGACCGAGCGGTCGACCGTTATCCTGTTACGGTCGACCGGGCGGTCAACCGAGCTACCCTGTGCATGTTTTGTGCACACCAGTCGACCGAGCGGTCGATCGGCTCTACTTTGGGCACACTGGTTGACCGGACGGTCGGCCGGCCCTGCTGCTAGCTCTGTTCTCTTGCCGTTCTCGCTTCTTTTGGGTTCCGATCTCTACACTATGTTTCTTGATGAGGTTGGAAAAAAAAAAAAATTCCATCGTATATTTTTATTTTCTCTCTCCCTACAGCATGCACGGTCTCTTTCTTTCAATCTCAATCTTCTAAAAGTTAAAGAGGGGAGAGATGAGGGTGGATGACATTATTGGAGCACATGAGAGAGTGTGATGGGGCCTTTGGAACATAAAAATACAAAAGAGAATTTGCATGGTCCAAGTATGGGGAAGAGAATTGAAGATAAGGAGGTTGATAAAAACTGACGTAAGAGAAAATAATGTTTCAATTTTTAGGATATTGGGGCTTTTGAAAGAGTGGTTGGGGAGAGTCTATAGGATAGGGAGGAATCTCACCTTTGATTTAGAATCCATACTGATTGCAGCCAAATTGTGTAGCTTTGTGGGTAGAGAAAGTTTGGGATCATTCTATGTATTCTTGGTAGGGTTTACAGTAGGTTTCTGTTGAGCTAGGTGGATCCGGGTCCGAGATCCGAACCCGATATGCCAAATAGTTGGGACAGAATAAGTTATATTTGTAAATGATACACTATAGGAGAACAACCAATGAGAGAGTTTTAACCAACAAATAAAATAATATAGATAAAGTTATAATATTAAGATTTTTTTTTTTTTTTGTCTTTTATAATTTGTGGATGTGTCATAAAAACAATGTTTGAATTGAAATCCATTAAAAGAGATTAATGCATAGATAATTTTGCTATTATATATAATACATACTGATATACAAAAGATCCCAATTTTGCTTGCAAAAAGTCTGATCTAGACAGAACCACTGATTCAAACAGCATGCTTGTATTCATTATTGAGTAAATACGAGGATTTCTACGGAGAAGAAAAATTGTCGTACTATTGCACTGGTATATTAATACTTTAATGGCATTTTGAGCAGGTACAGAAAAGAGCAAAGCAGCTAACCATTTGCTGAGAATGAAGTTATAATTTTCTTTTAACTATTTATCCACTTCCTTTTGCCTTTTGGTTTTGTACTGTTTTTATTTCATTTCATAACCTAATGAAATGATATTTTGGCTAAAGCATCACTGGGCTCATTATTTTCTCCTTGGATAAAAATATATTACCATAAATTCATTTCCAATTCTGTGATATTTTAAATTAATGCTGATGTGTAACAGTTTTGTAAGCTTTGACATTAAACGTGTATGCTTCAAACTCGGCCTGTGGATGGGCCGGGTATGGACCCGTACGTGACTCGAACCAGACTCAATTAGATGGGTTTGGTTTGATTTTTATAATCACATACCTGAATAGAAACTTGACCCGATTACCCTACTAGTAAATGAGTTGAATCTGATTTTATTTGAACCATATCTGATTAGGACCTGAACTTAAACCTATTTAATTAATAATATATTAAAATATGTCATAATATCTCTTTGTGTGGGCAAACTCTTAATAGAAAAAAAGATAGCCTCATCTCTCTCCTTCTCACTCTCAGCTGCATTGCATCTCTCTCATCGCCTCTATTTTCTCTCTCCATTCTCGCACAGAGCACGCGAACTTGCTCATCTCTCTCCATCGCACACAATAGCGCTGAAGCGAGCTCTAGGCGACCTAGATGGGACGTAATCGGGTCGGGTCGGGTAAGTAGGTCTGAACCCATTACTAAATGAGATTAGTATGAAAATAATGAGTCTGAACTCGAGGGTAATTGGGTCGGCTCTGATACCTATTATGGTAAACGGGTTTGGGTCTGATAAATACCATACCCCCAAATCCGACCCATTGGCACACCTACTTCAAACTCATGCCGACATACTTGTTGTGTTAGCGAAGTATCGGACCCACCATGACCCGGGCAGGGCAACAAGATTCAACCCGTTAACATTATTAAACATTCTCCGTACTTGGTCTTCTCATTTTGACCCGCACCCGAGTTTGACATTTAAGACCATCATAGATAAATTAGGACAAATTTAAATCACTAAAATTTAAACCAGTATATAAAATAATAATATACAAGCTCCAAGCACAAGACTTAATCCATTAGTTTTTTTGGATATTAGCAAAAGTTTCATAGAAAATATAAATAAAAGATAAGATGAGATATAATAATAGTAATTTGACAACCTTTGTTGAGTTGGATACGGTTCATAATAGCTGGCACTTTATATTGGTAAAAAATGAGACTAAATCAAGGTGTGAAAATCAACGTGGCAATTCTAAAAAGGGTGAATAGAGTTTCTAATGTATTTAAATACTATTATTTAATTTTGATTGGATGAAATAATATTGCTATAAAATATATGAAATAATAACAATGTAATAGCAATTAAGCAAGTAATAGAGAGATAGAGAGTAAGAATAAGAGAGCTGGAACAATTGAGAGCCGATACATGACGTATAGTGATTCGACCATCAACTGACTTACTCTATTATCTAGAAGCCTCTTATCTAGAATTTCAAATCAATTTTCTATTGGTTGCTTTCTTTCTAGATAGATGCATACACTTTTATATCGACTTTCTTTTCGGATAGAAGTTTAGACCTTTATAATTGCTTCCTTTGCAGGTAGAAGCATAAACGTTGTCGACTTTCTTTAAGAGTAGAAGCCTAGACCTTCCACCAACCCACTTCCCAAGTGGTTGGATTTTCTCACAACAAGTTTATACAAGTTGAGTTTATTTTCTAACAAGATAAGAACCAATTTAAGCAGAATCACGAAGAAAGATTACAACTTTGAGGCTCTAATAGTTAAAAAATAAAGATCAATTTTAATTTGGCACATAGATCAAAATGAGTGATAAATCAAGAAGAATAATTTCAGATTTAGAAACTGAGTGCTTTGGCCACCAACTGACTTACTCCACTATCTAGAAGCCTCTTATCTAGAATTTCATATCAATCTTCTATTGGTTGCTTTCTTTCTGGATAAACGCATACACTTTTATATCGACTTTCTTTTTAGATAGAAGTATAGACCTTTATAATTGCTTTCTTTGCAGGTAGAAGAATAAATAGTGTCGACTTTCTTTAAGAGTATAAGCTTATGTTAGACTTATTTTTTGTTTTAAAGTCTAATTTATTTTGGGCCTAATCAAGTCAATTGGATATTTGCACCTGCCCACTTAACCTATGTTGTTTGACCCAATAAAGAATTGATCAAACCTAAATGGTTTGAGTCTAGACACGTTTTCAATTACACTTAGCCATGAGTGTATTTAAATTTGAATGTGGGACTCATCTACACGCGTGGAACTCGTGTTATAAATCAAGGGCCCAAATCTATGATGAGTTGAACTAGGGTTTCTTGATGCTATATAATAACCATCTCTCTTGGAGGCCTCTCATCTCCTCTAAGGATAAAGAAGAGAACTTGGTGGCTAGAGAGAAGAATCTTCTCCCTCAACTCCGGCGTCCTCGAGATCATGCAACCTTCGGCATTCTTTTCATGATGGAATCAGGTATGCCTAAAACCCTCCTTCCCTTTGATCATGATAAAGAGGCTTACAGTATATGTATAGATCTTGTATGGAATAAATTTAGATCTAACAATTGGTATCAAAGCCTTCTCTTTATCGGATTATCGGGATATAAAGTAAAAATCTTTTAATCTCGATTTATGAAAAGTATGTATCTCTTTCTTTAATTCAATAAAGATTATTTTTTGTGTCTCAAATAATTGAATTAAAATGAATTCATGTATATATATTTTCTGGAGTAAATCTGTGTGTTACATGTGTATATATATTTTTTTAATTAAACAAAATAAAAAATAAAATAAAAAATAAAAAAATACATGCTGCATGCAAGCAATGCATGCAACACAAGATATTTTATTTTTAAAAAAAGGGATATTAGATGCATGCGCTGGAGCTTCCAGCGCATGCATCATAAAGAAATTAAAAAAAAGGAATTACAGAGCAGGCGCCTTAGGTGCCTGCATGCAGGCGCTGGCCCTGCATGGGCGTCGCGCCGTCGGCCACCATGGGCTGGCGGTGCACAGTGGCAACACGAAAATTTTTCTTTTTTTCTTTTTTTCCTTTTTTGGGTTAGGGTTTCCTTAATTTGGGATTATGTATTAATTAGAATTAAAATTTAGAGATTGAATTTTACTCTAATAAGGAAACTTACTCCTAATTAATCTCATATTAAATTTCAATTAGGATGGTTGAGATTGATTTGGGTTTTAGAATTGAGATAGAATTCTAATCTATTAACGATATTTGGGGTAGAATTCTACTCAAATAAAGAGACCTAATCCCAATCAATCTCACATAAAGTTAATTGGGTTTTATTCAGTTTATTTAAACCCGGCCCAATAAGAAAGGAAACCAATAACTTAACCATTGTTGGTCAGGTCTGATTCAGACCCGATAAGCACTGCAGACCCGTTTTGTCAATAGAAAATTCAATTAGCCTTTATGGGCTCATACGACCTCTGTTTCGGGCATATAAATAGCCGTTTCGAAGCTCTTGACGAGTACTATGAAAAACACCTAGAGGGGGGTGAATAGGTGTAAGTGATAATCTAAAAAACTGAATGCAAACTAAGTGCGCTAAATGCGAAAGCTAATGCAAATTATGCACAAACTAATACAATACAACAAGTGTAGCCGAATTCCCCTTGCGAGGCTCTGGACTAACTCCCCTTGATTCCCCTTTAAATGGGTTGAGGTGCTATGTGAAGCTCTTGTTGGATGAGTATAAGTTAGGCACACACACACAAGCAATCCAAGCAATGTGCACACACAATCAAGCCAAGCAATCAAGGATATAGCAATATGAAATAATGCAAGGCAACACAAGCAATAAGATATGGCAATATGAATTATGCTCAACACAGGCAAATATGATATGATGATGAGTATGATGCTTTGCACAAAGTAAATGAGAGAGAGTAAGAGAGACAAAGGGAGCAATCGCAAACACCGAGATTTGTTTCGAGATTCGAGCACCTTGCTCTACATCCCCGCCTACACCACCGTGTAGGATTTCCACTATCTCAACTCCCACCAAGGGAACCTCTACCGAAGAGGATTTCTTACAATTCTAGGAGTACCTAACTCCTCTCTCAATACAACCTCCACCGAGGCCAACAACAACCAACAACAACACCTCTACCAAAGAGGCTCACAACCAATCTCAATCACCTCACACTTGAGGGATACAAACCAATCACCCGATCACCTCTACCTAAGAGGGATACAACAAGAATAAGGGTGTACAACTTAGAGGTTACAAACAACAACCTCAAAACTCTCTCTTTCTTTCTTTTTCCACAAAACAAAGATCCTAATAGTTTAGGATAGAAGATAGCTCAAGTGTGGAAAACTAGGTGTTTGGAAAACTAGCAACAAAGAAAATCACTTGGGAAAATCCTTCCAAAAGATATAGAATGAAAACCAAGACAAATCTCCCAAAATATTCTTTTCTTTGATTTTTCCAAAAACCTAAAACAATAAAGATTGAAGAATTAAAGCCCCAAACACTTTTGAAAACTTGTTTTAAAACCTCTAGAAACCAGAATTTTTTCTCCTTAAAAAACTTGGCCAAAATCCCCAAAGAGATGGAGTTTATATAGGCCAAACAGAAAACTAGCCGTTAGAGCTGAGCTGGCAGCTCTGACAGGCGTCGGTCGACCGGCCCGGTCGACCGCCAACGGTCAGAAAAGTGACCGTTGGGCACTAGCGGTCGACCGGCCCGGTCGACCGAAACATCCTGAGAGTTGAACTCTCAACTCGGTCGACCGGTCCGGTCGACCGACTACAATGTGTAGCCAGCGTGCACGTCTGTGCACATCGGTCGACCGACCCGGTCGACCGGCCACTTGGTGCGGTCGACCGGTCCGGTCGACCGAACTGGCCTGGCAGGCACAGTGCAGATCTGCACAGATACGGGATTTGAAAATAGGTCTTTTCACTCAATAAAAATCCCATAAATTCACAGTAAATCTAAAAAATAGTTTTAATCACAATAAAAACTGTTTTTCTAAAAATATGTTTTTCTAAAACTTGTTATAAAAATTTCAAGACATATATCAATCATATCAATTCATTTTTGTGTCTTGCCAATTTTATCAAAAACAAAACTTGTATTTTATCAAACTAGAATTTTCCAAAACATGAATAGGATAGTCAAAATAAGTTTGTCTAGCAAGTTTAAAGCATGTATGTATATCTAGAACATATCTAATATACATAGGTATAAGGTAAA
Organism: Agave tequilana; assembly: GCA_038442645.1. Classification (NCBI taxonomy): domain Eukaryota; kingdom Viridiplantae; phylum Streptophyta; class Magnoliopsida; order Asparagales; family Asparagaceae; genus Agave; species Agave tequilana. The sequence continues at coordinate 68,406 of JAVJIF010005994.1, forward strand.
CTTGTTTTGATCTATTATTCATGAAAACCAAAAACCAAATCATGAAACGTGTGTGTTTTGTGTTCACTTGAGCATATCAACTAAACTAAGCTTTACAAATGGATCTAAAAACTCTATCTAAACTAGGATACCTAAGTCTTCTTGACGATCTTCATCTTCAAGTAGACTTGCTCCAAAACTCCGTGATTCTCCAAGTGCAAAGGTATGATCTTTAAGCTTTGGCACCGGAATCACCATGATAAGCTTCTAATCATCTTGTTGAAGCTAATCATCAACTAATATCCTGTTAATGATCTGAAACTTAGAAACACAAGAATATTAGTAAACATAACTACATGAGTGTTGATCATCATCAAAACTAGAGTGGAAGGCCATTGGGCCAACAATCTCCCCCTTTTTGATGATGACAAAACTCATGGAGTTATATATGCATGGATTAAAGTTAAGCTTCAAAGAAGCTCCCCCTTAACTCATGCATAGGGATAAACAATAAATATATGCAATGAATATTAAACATGAAACATGCATATGCATAAACAATAAATGGTTCTAGATATCAAATGGAATATTCAAAACAAAATAAGCTCTAGATACCAATTACAAAGCAAACTTTATATATCAATTAAACTTAATATTCTTGAGATTAAAACATAATATATGCATATAAAACATAAGCATGCATATAAAACACAAATACTTCTCCCCCTTTTTGTCAATCATCAACAAAGGGGTAAACAATCAAAACTATAGATAAAATGAGGGGTAAAAGTCTTTCCCTTTTTGTCAATCAAAACGATGCAAACAATGTTCTCCCCCTTTTTGTCTAAAACAAAAAAAACAAAGTCAATAAGGGGTGACTACAAACATGATATCAATTAGAAAATATGTCAATGAAGCATCTTGATACCAATAAACAAGAATCAATAAATGTTATATGCTATATACATTCATGAAGAGGAAGACGCTAAGTTAGCTTCCCTACACATATGCATTACATGAAGAAGGGATGACAAGCCCTAACTCACATAACACATATTATGTAATGCATAAGAGGAGATGTGAAGCTCCCCCTACATACGTATATCATATAAAGAAGAGTTGTCAAGCTCCTCAATTTATAATATACTCAACATGAATCTATATGTAAGAGAGATGTTAAGCTCTCCTTGCATATAGGAAATACAAATCAAAACTTTGAATATTTTCTTTAAACAAAAAATTTTTGAAAATACCAATTGTAATTAAACATAAGTCTTGAATTCTTAAACATGAATCTTGAAACCAAAGCAAATTTTGAATTTCTTAAATATGATACCAATTGTAAATATTTTACCAATTGAAAAGATTTTACATAGAAACATTGATACCAATTGTAAGAATTGTTCATTTTAAAACATATAAACAACTTTTAATCATAAAGTGTGGGAGTACAAATACCAATTGAAATACAAAATCATATTTTCTCCCCCTTTATGAAAAACAAACTAAAGACATGCATAGTCTTGATAACAATTTAAAGTAATCAATTTAAACAAAATTGAAACTCAAGCACTAGCATAAACACAAACATATATATGTATGAAAGATAGATACCAATAGAAATTGATATACTTGGAATTTAAAGCATACATACATACAAAACATATATGAGTATACAAGAAGATCAAAATGATACCAATTGAAAGAGTTCAATGATACCAATTGACATAACAATAAGTTCAAGTGTATACATCATATTATCTACCACCCAATCATAATTCAAGTTTTAAAGATTTTCAATTTAGGGCATACATGAACATAATCTCCCATCCTACCGCCCTTGGAAGGTAGGGGTTTTCAAAGATAGATTTGAAAATGTAGTTTTGTTTGAAAATCACTACCAAAATGAAGAACACCGCAACTAGTTAAATGGAAAACTTGTTAACTAGCACGAAATCCTTCAAGCAAGGAATAAAACAAAATTGAAATTCACATGATAATCATCACTCTAACCAATAAAGCATAACTCATGAGAAACAAAACATGAGCAATAGATATGAGTGTACAAATAATATGTGATGATCATAATCATGAAAAATATTTCATTAAGCTCAATTATTCCTTAAAACATAATTCCATCAAAAACATGAAAATCATATAAAACTCCTTATTTAATCTTCAAGGCATATGTATGTCTAATACAAGCTAAAATATACATACATATCCAAAACTCAACGAGTCCACTAAATGTATATTCATGAAGGCACGTGGCTCAAAAAGATGTATATGTATAAGATTAGTTTGAACTAGATGGACATATACATGAAGTTAAACATAAATACATGAAACATGAAAAACTAAATTTTCATCACAACAAATTTCATTTCAAGGTATATGTATGAATTGTCAAACATGAAGTATACATACATATCCCTAAACACAATTGAGTCCAAATATAGATTTGCATGAAAGGCAAATGACTCAAGGGGTATACATGTATATCTTAAAGTTTGGCAATACAAACATATATATGAAGTGAAACACACAATCATAAAACAAATCCAAAAATGGAATACAAGTTTGAAATGTATGAATCATCAAAACTAGACTATACTAGCACATCTAATGGGTTCAAATAAGCAATCAAGCTCAACATATATAGTTTTATTTGTAGCCCACTCTATGTACAAGTATATAACTAGTCTTAATGAAAACAAACATCTAAACATATATTCAAAACATGAAGCATCAAAACAAATATAAAAGTCATCATGATAAAACTAAAACATGATTACTATGTAAATTCATATGTATTAGATTCATGATGTACATTATAGCTTAAACAAAAGTGAGAACACTAAATATGGGTTCATATAAGCATATGTGTCTCAAATACTATACATGTATGTCAAGGATCTAATAAACATGGAATGAACATACTAATTCATAGACATCAAAAACATGCTATAAACATTAAAACATGGAAAGCATGTAAACAATAAATGGGAGTAAAGGATTGTTACCAAAACCGAAGAAGCAACTCTCCTTGTCTCCAAAACATGGTGGTCATCTCCACCAAATCTTCCCTTGAAAGTGATGCATCCAATTTGATTTCCATGAAGTCCGGAACGCATCCACTCCAAGGTGTCATCACTCTCACGTCATGTGAGAGCCCACACCTACATCAAAAATAGGAGGGGTGGTCTTTGGTACCCATCTCTTATTGGGTCCATGGGGGTTAGTCTCATTTCTAACCCAAACAAATTTCTTTGCTAAATTCTCAACATGTAAACGATCATAGCAAAATTTAGCAAGATGGCCTTTTCGACCACAATGTGTACATGTGTACACATGAGCATACATGGTGTGATGGTGTTCGTGAGGAGCATGTGTATGCCGTGGAGGGTGTGCATGCATAGAAGATGGAACTTGTTTCTTTCGAACCAAGGATTCCAAGCGTGTATGGTTCTTAGCACATTGGCTCATAGTGGAGCCCAAACAATCTACCTTCTTCTTTAACATACAAATATCATCATTAATCTTAGAAGAAGAGGTACATGCATTAGGTAGACTAGATGAAGAAGCTACACTAGCATGGCAAACATGTGCATCAATCTTATTTTGCAAAAATTCATTTTTCTTTAAACATGCATCCAAATCTTTAGAAATTGAAGCAATCTTAATTTTCAAAGAATCATTTTCTTTTAAAACAAAATCAACTTTTGAAGACAAGTTTTCATTTTTCTTCAAAAGAACATGGCAATCATTTTTATTTTTCAAAAAGTTATTTTCTTTAAGTGCAAGATCAAGTTGAGATTTTAATGAATCCCTCTCATTATGGACCTCAACCTTTTCTTGCAAAACACAATCAAGTCTAGAATACAAACACTTATTTTCTTTTTCAATTTCTAGACTTTTCTTTTTCAAAATCTTATATTTTTCTATCAATTTTCACAAACAATGAAAAGTTCTTCATTCAAGGCATGGGGATCAACATAATCATTTGAAGAACTAGCACAATCATTACTACCTAGTTGAGATTCCGAATGTACCTCAAGGGAGTCATTCCCTTGGACCATGAAGCATTGTGGGTCGGATTCTCCACTAGATTCCTCTTCTTGAATTTGAACTTGAAGCTCCGAGGTGGTGGTGGTTGTCAATTTGTTCTACACTGCAAAGGCGGAATCAAAGTTAGAAACACATAAGAGATAATCTTTAGGAAGAGTGCTTCTAATGGCCTCTAGGGCTTGTGCATTGGCCCCTATATGATTACCATCACCAAGATAACATCTCTTGGTGGCGGCAAGGAAAACATGCAAACCTAGGGTCTTTAGGTACATGGACATCCTATACTTCCAAACATCAATGTTGGAAGGGTCAAAGCTAGGAGGGGTCATGAAGTCCATGGTAAACTATATATGAATGTGCAAACAAACAAATGCAAATGAGATTAGCAAGCAAATGGATCTCACTCCTAGGATGTTAAGCCTAAGTATCAGGAGCACTAGCTCTGATACCAATTGAAAAACACCTAGAGGGGGGGTGAATAGGTGTAAGTGCTAATCTAAGAAACTGAATGCAAACTAAGTGCGCTAAATGCGGAAGCTAATGCAAATTATGCACAAACTAATACAATACAACAAGTGTAGCCGAATTCCCCTTGCGAGGCTCTGGACTAACTCCCCTTGATTCCCCTTTAAATGGGTTGAGGTGCTATGTGAAGCTCTTGTTGGATGAGTATAAGTTAGGCACGCACACACAAGCAATCCAAGCAATGTGCACACACAATCAAGCCAAGCAATCAAGGATATAGCAATATGAAATAATGCAAGGTAACACAAGCAATAAGATATGGCAATATGTATTATGCTCAACACAGGCAAATATGATATGATGATGAGTATGATGCTTTGCACAAAGTAAATGAGAGAGAGTAAGAGAGACAAAGGGAGCAATCGCAAACACCGAGATTTGTTTCGAGGTTCGAGCACCTTGCTCTACATCCCCGCCTACACCACCGTGTAGGATTTCCACTATCTCAACTCCCACCAAGGGAACCTCTACCGAAGAGGATTTCTTACAACTCTAGGAGTACCTAACTCCTCTCTCAATACAACCTCCACCGAGGCCAACAACAACCAACAACAACACCTCTACCAAAGAGGCTCACAACCAATCTCAATCACCTCACACTTGAGGGATACAAACCAATCACCCGATCACCTCTACCTAAGAGGGATACAACAAGAATAAGGGTGTACAACTTAGAGGTTACAAACAACAACCTCAAAACTCTCTCTTTCTTTCTTTTTCCACAAAACAAAGATCCTAATAGTTTAGGATAGAAGATAGCTCAAGTGTGGAAAACTAGGTGTTTGGAAAACTAGCAACAAAGAAAATCACTTGGGAAAATCCTTCCAAAAGATATAGAATGAAAACCAAGACAAATCTCCCAAAATATTCTTTTCTTTGATTTTTCCAAAAACCTAAAACAATAAAGATTGAAGAATTAAAGCCCCAAACACTTTTGAAAACTTGTTTTAAAACCTCTAGAAACCAGAATTTTTTCTCCTTAAAAAACTTGGCCAAAATCCCCAAAGAGATGGAGTTTATATAGGCCAAACAGAAAACTAGCCGTTAGAGCTGAGCTGGCAGCTCTGACAGGCGTCGGTCGACCGGCCCGGTCGACCGCCAACGGTCAGAAAAGTGACCGTTGGGCACTAGCGGTCGACCGGCCCGGTCGACCGAAACATCCTGAGAGTTGAACTCTCAACTCGGTCGACCGGTCCGGTCGACCGACTACAATGTGTAGCCAGCGTGCACGTCTGTGCACATCGGTCGACCGACCCGGTCGACCGGCCACTTGGTGCGGTCGACCGGTCCGGTCGACCGAACTGGCCTGGCAGGCACAGTGCAGATCTGCACAGATACGGGATTTGAAAATAGGTCTTTTCACTCAATAAAAATCCCATAAATTCACAGTAAATCTAAAAAATAGTTTTAATCACAATAAAAACTGTTTTTCTAAAATATGTTTTTCTAAAACTTGTTATAAAAATTTCAAGACATATATCAATCATATCAATTCATTTTTGTGTCTTGCCAATTTTATCAAAAACAAAACTTGTATTTTATCAAACTAGAATTTTCCAAAACATGAATAGGATAGTCAAAATAAGTTTGTCTAGCAAGTTTAAAGCATGTATGTATATCTAGAACATATCTAATATACATAGGTATAAGGTAAACTTGTTTTGATCTATTATTCATGAAAACCAAAAACCAAATCATGAAACGTGTGTGTTTTGTGTTCACTTGAGCATATCAACTAAACTAAGCTTTACAAATGGATCTAAAAACTCTATCTAAACTAGGATACCTAAGTCTTCTTGACGATCTTCATCTTCAAGTAGACTTGCTCCAAAACTCCGTGATTCTCCAAGTGCAAAGGTATGATCTTTAAGCTTTGGCACCGGAATCACCATGATAAGCTTCTAATCATCTTGTTGAAGCTAATCATCAACTAATATCCTGTTAATGATCTGAAACTTAGAAACACAAGAATATTAGTAAACATAACTACATGAGTGTTGATCATCATCAAAACTAGAGTGGAAGGCCATTGGGCCAACAATCTCCCCCTTTTTGATGATGACAAAACTCATGGAGTTATATATGCATGGATTAAAGTTAAGCTTCAAAGAAGCTCCCCCTTAACTCATGCATAGGGATAAACAATAAATATATGCAATGAATATTAAACATGAAACATGCATATGCATAAACAATAAATGGTTCTAGATATCAAATGGAATATTCAAAACAAAATAAGCTCTAGATACCAATTACAAAGCAAACTTTATATATCAATTAAACTTAATATTCTTGAGATTAAAACATAATATATGCATATAAAACATAAGCATGCATATAAAACACAAATACTTCTCCCCCTTTTTGTCAATCATCAATAAAGGGGTAAACAATCAAAACTATAGATAAAATGAGGGGTAAAAGTCTTTCCCTTTTTGTCAATCAAAACGATGCAAACAATGTTCTCCCCCTTTTTGTCTAAAACAAAAAAAATAAAGTCAATAAGGGGTGACTACAAACATGATATCAATTAGAAAATATGTCAATGAAGCATCTTGATACCAATAAACAAGAATCAATAAATGTTATATGCTATATACATTCATGAAGAGGAAGACGCTAAGTTAGCTTCCCTACACATATGCATTACATGAAGAAGGGATGACAAGCCCTAACTCACATAACACATATTATGTAATGCATAAGAGGAGATGTGAAGCTCCCCCTACATACGTATATCATATAAAGAAGAGTTGTCAAGCTCCTCAATTTATAATATACTCAACATGAATCTATATGTAAGAGAGATGTTAAGCTCTCCTTGCATATAGGAAATACAAATCAAAACTTTGAATATTTTCTTTAAACAAAAAAATTTTTTGAAAATACCAATTGTAATTAAACATAAGTCTTGAATTCTTAAACATGAATCTTGAAACCAAAGCAAATTTTGAATTTCTTAAATATGATACCAATTGTAAATATTTTACCAATTGAAAAGATTTTACATAGAAACATTGATACCAATTGTAAGAATTGTTCATTTTAAAACATATAAACAACTTTTAATCATAAAGTGTGGGAGTACAAATACCAATTGAAATACAAAATCATATTTTCTCCCCCTTTATGAAAAACAAACTAAAGACATGCATAGTCTTGATAACAATTTAAAAGTAATCAATTTAAACAAAATTGAAACTCAAGCACTAGCATAAACACAAACATATATATGTATGAAAGATAGATACCAATAGAAATTGATATACTTGGAATTTAAAGCATACATACATACAAAACATATATGAGTATACAAGAAGATCAAAATGATACCAATTGAAAGAGTTCAATGATACCAATTGACATAACAATAAGTTCAAGTGTATACATCATATTATCTACCACCCAATCATAATTCAAGTTTTAAAGATTTTCAATTTAGGGCATACATGAACATAATCTCCCATCCTACCGCCCTTGGAAGGTAGGGGTTTTCAAAGATAGATTTGAAAATGTAGTTTTGTTTGAAAATCACTACCAAAATGAAGAACACCGCAACTAGTTAAATGGAAAACTTGTTAACTAGCACGAAATCCTTCAAGCAAGGAATAAAACAAAATTGAAATTCACATGATAATCATCACTCTAACCAATAAAGCATAACTCATGAGAAACAAAACATGAGCAATAGATATGAGTGTACAAATAATATGTGATGATCATAATCATGAAAAATATTTCATTAAGCTCAATTATTCCTTAAAACATAATTCCATCAAAAACATGAAAAATCATATAAAACTCCTTATTTAATCTTCAAGGCATATGTATGTCTAATACAAGCTAAAATATACATACATATCCAAACTCAACGAGTCCACTAAATGTATATTCATGAAGGCACGTGGCTCAAAAAGATGTATATGTATAAGATTAGTTTGAACTAGATGGACATATACATGAAGTTAAACATAAATACATGAAACATGAAAAACTAAATTTTCATCACAACAAATTTCATTTCAAGGTATATGTATGAATTGTCAAACATGAAGTATACATACATATCCCTAAACACAATTGAGTCCAAATATAGATTTGCATGAAAGGCAAATGACTCAAGGGGTATACATGTATATCTTAAAGTTTGGCAATACAAACATATACATGAAGTGAAACACACAATCATAAAACAAATCCAAAAATGGAATACAAGTTTGAAATGTATGAATCATCAAAACTAGACTATACTAGCACATCTAATGGGTTCAAATAAGCAATCAAGCTCAACATATATAGTTTTATTTGTAGCCCACTCTATGTACAAGTATATAACTAGTCTTAATGAAAACAAACATCTAAACATATATTCAAAACATGAAGCATCAAAACAAATATAAAAGTCATCATGATAAAACTAAAACATGATTACTATGTAAATTCACATGTATTAGATTCATGATGTACATTATAGCTTAAACAAAAGTGAGAACACTAAATATGGGTTCATATAAGCATATGTGTCTCAAATACTATACATGTATGTCAAGGATCTAATAAACATGGAATGAACATACTAATCCATAGACATCAAAAACATGCTATAAACATTAAAACATGGAAAGCATGTAAACAATAAATGGGAGTAAAGGATTGTTACCAAAACCGAAGAAGCAACTCTCCTTGTCTCCAAAACATGGTGGTCATCTCCACCAAATCTTCCCTTGAAAGTGATGCATCCAATTTGATTTCCATGAAGTCCGGAACGCATCCACTCCAAGGTGTCATCACTCTCACGTCATGTGAGAGCCCACACCTACATCAAAAATAGGAGGGGTGGTCTTTGGTACCCATCTCTTATTGGGTCCATGGGGGTTAGTCTCATTTCTAACCCAAACAAATTTCTTTGCTAAATTCTCAACATGTAAACGATCATAGCAAAATTTAGCAAGATGGCCTTTTCGACCACAATGTGTACATGTGTACACATGAGCATACATGGTGTGATGGTGTTCGTGAGGAGCATGTGTATGCCGTGGAGGGTGTGCATGCATAGAAGATGGAACTTGTTTCTTTCGAACCAAGGATTCCAAGCGTGTATGGTTCTTAGCACATTGGCTCATAGTGGAGCCCAAACAATCTACCTTCTTCTTTAACATACAAATATCATCATTAATCTTAGAAGAAGAGGTACATGCATTAGGTAGACTAGATGAAGAAGCTACACTAGCATGGCAAACATGTGCATCAATCTTATTTTGCAAAAATTCATTTTTCTTTAAACATGCATCCAAATCTTTAGAAATTGAAGCAATCTTAATTTTCAAAGAATCATTTTCTTTTAAAACAAAATCAACTTTTGAAGACAAGTTTTCATTTTTCTTCAAAAGAACATGGCAATCATTTTTATTTTTCAAAAAGTTATTTTCTTTAAGTGCAAGATCAAGTTGAGATTTTAATGAATCCCTCTCATTATGGACCTCAACCTTTTCTTGCAAAACACAATCAAGTCTAGAATACAAACACTTATTTTCTTTTTCAATTTTTAGACTTTTCTTTTTCAAAATCTTATATTTTTCTATCAATTTTTCACAAACAATGAAAAGTTCTTCATTCAAGGCATGGGGATCAACATAATCATTTGAAGAACTAGCACAATCATTACTACCTAGTTGAGATTCCGAATGTACCTCAAGGGAGTCATTCCCTTGGACCATGAAGCATTGTGGGTCGGATTCTCCACTAGATTCCTCTTCTTGAATTTGAACTTGAAGCTCCGAGGTGGTGGTGGTTGTCAATTTGTTCCACACTGCAAAGGCGGAATCAAAGTTAGAAACACATAAGAGATAATCTTTAGGAAGAGTGCTTCTAATGGCCTCTAGGGCTTGTGCATTGGCCCCTATATGATTACCATCACCAGATAACATCTCTTGGTGGCGGCAAGGAAAACATGCAAACCTAGGGTCTTTAGGTACATGGACATCCTATACTTCCAAACATCAATGTTGGAAGGGTCAAAGCTAGGAGGGGTCATGAAGTCCATGGTAAACTATATATGAATGTGCAAACAAACAAATGCAAATGAGATTAGCAAGCAAATGGATCTCACTCCTAGGATGTTAAGCCTAAGTATCAGGAGCACTAGCTCTGATACCAATTGAAAAACACCTAGAGGGGGGGTGAATAGGTGTAAGTGCTAATCTAAGAAACTGAATGCAAACTAAGTGCGCTAAATGCGGAAGCTAATGCAAATTATGCACAAACTAATACAATACAACAAGTGTAGCCGAATTCCCCTTGCGAGGCTCTGGACTAACTCCCCTTGATTCCCCTTTAAATGGGCTGAGGTGCTATGTGAAGCTCTTGTTGGATGAGTATAAGTTAGGCACACACACACAAGCAATCCAAGCAATGTGCACACACAATCAAGCCAAGCAATCAAGGATATAGTAATATGAAATAATGCAAGGCAACACAAGCAATAAGATATGGCAATATGAATTATGCTCAACACAGGCAAATATGATATGATGATGAGTATGATGCTTTGCACAAAGTAAATGAGAGAGAATAAGAGAGACAAAGGGAGCAATCGCAAACACCGAGATTTGTTTCGAGGTTCGAGCACCTTGTTCTACATCCCCGCCTACACCACCGTGTAGGATTTCCACTATCTCAACTCCCACCAAGGGAACCTCTACCGAAGAGGATTTCTTACAACTCTAGGAGTACCTAACTCCTCTCTCAATACAACCTCCACCGAGGCCAACAACAACCAACAACAACACCTCTACCAAAGAGGCTCACAACCAATCTCAATCACCTCACACTTGAGGGATACAAACCAATCACCCGATCACCTCTACCTAAGAGGGATACAACAAGAATAAGGGTGTACAACTTAGAGGTTACAAACAACAACCTCAAAACTCTCTCTTTCTTTCTTTTTCCACAAAACAAAGATCCTAATAGTTTAGGATAGAAGATAGCTCAAGTGTGGAAAACTAGGTGTTTGGAAAACTAGCAACAAAGAAAATCACTTGGGAAAATCCTTCCAAAAGATATAGAATGAAAACCAAGACAAATCTCCCAAAATATTCTTTTCTTTGATTTTTCCAAAAACCTAAAACAATAAAGATTGAAGAATTAAAGCCCCAAACACTTTTGAAAACTTGTTTTAAAACCTCTAGAAACCAGAATTTTTTCTCCTTAAAAAACTTGGCCAAAATCCCCAAAGAGATGGAGTTTATATAGGCCAAACAGAAAACTAGCCGTTAGAGCTGAGCTGGCAGCTCTGACAGGCGTCGGTCGACCGGCCCGGTCGACCGCCAACGGTCAGAAAAGTGACCGTTGGGCACTAGCGGTCGACAGGCCCGGTCGACCGAAACATCCTGAGAGTTGAACTCTCAACTCGGTCGACCGGTCCGGTCGACCGACTACAATGTGTAGCCAGCGTGCACGTCTGTGCACATCGGTCGACCGACCCGGTCGACCGGCCACTTGGTGCGGTCGACCGGTCCGGTCGACCGAACTGGCCTGGCAGGCACAGTGCAGATCTGCACAGATACGGGATTTGAAAATAGGTCTTTTCACTCAATAAAAATCCCATAAATTCACAGTAAATCTAAAAAATAGTTTTAATCACAATAAAAACTGTTTTTCTAAAAATATGTTTTTCTAAAACTTGTTATAAAAATTTCAAGACATATATCAATCATATCAATTCATTTTTGTGTCTTGCCAATTTTATCAAAAACAAAACTTGTATTTTATCAAACTAGAATTTTCCAAAACATGAATAGGATAGTCAAAATAAGTTTGTCTAGCAAGTTTAAAGCATGTATGTATATCTAGAACATATCTAATATACATAGGTATAAGGTAAACTTGTTTTGATCTATTATTCATGAAAACCAAAAACCAAATCATGAAACGTGTGTGTTTTGTGTTCACTTGAGCATATCAACTAAACTAAGCTTTACAAATGGATCTAAAAAATCTATCTAAACTAGGATACCTAAGTCTTCTTGACGATCTTCATCTTCAAGTAGACTTGCTCCAAAACTCCGTGATTCTCCAAGTGCAAAGGTATGATCTTTAAGGTTTGGCACCGGAATCACCATGATAAGCTTCTAATCATCTTGTTGAAGCTAATCATCAACTAATATCCTGTTAATGATCTGAAACTTAGAAACACAAGAATATTAGTAAACATAACTACATGAGTGTTGATCATCATCAAAACTAGAGTGGAAGGCCATTGGGCCAACATACTACAGTATTAAAGGAACTATACATGACAAAACAGTAGTTAGTTGACATAAAGAAGGCATTGAAATATTTATTTATCATGGTAATATGTATCCTTACATGCTTCCGCTTTATCATCAATATTATATTGCTTATATTGTCTTGCATGATGAATATTGGTGTTTACTACAGTTGATAACACACAAATAAAGATATATATATGTTCAAGCTAAAGAATTTATAAAAGAGCTTATTTAATTGCGTATGTAGTTCATGCGGACAATAGCCGGCCCAAAGGAAGACTATTGCTTGGCCGAATTATGTACGGCTTCGGATACTTGATGTGGATAATGCAAGTGGGAGAACCTTGATGTGTGATAATTGGCCCAAAGGAAGGTTGTCACACTATTAGCCCATATTGTATTACCCTCATTAACTAGTCCGATGGCGGAACAAGAATCCTGATGCATAAATTTGTGTGGTCCATGCATGTGGCAATCGGCCCAAAGGAAGGTTGTCATTATGGTCGGATCATTACATATATTATATGGCCAATATAGATTACTTAAACTTTGGGACCAATCCTATAAAGTGTCAGTCGGCCCAAAGGAAGGCTATTCTCTTACATAGGATCTAGACTTTAGGATATCTATAGTGGGCCAGTACAGTGTTGGCATATAGAGACACAACTTGTTCTGAAAGTTTAACCGGCAGCTCTATCGGTTAAACTGATTGCATTTTCTGAAATTCATTTTTATTATGGCTATTACAGTAGAATTTTATTAAATGCAATGTTTATGTTAAATTGATGAGAAATTGTACACTTATGTAGTTTAAATTGAATGGTACAAATTTTAAGAAGTGGTAAGACCACGTAAATAATCGTTCTTGAATTCATGCACCTAGCGTACACCTTAAAGATTGATGGATCTCTACTATCACTAATAAAAGTTCAATAAAGAAAAGGTCAATTATGGTAAGTGGGAGAGATCTTACAAGATGCGTCTAATGGTCATAAAGTACACTATTCCTATAACTGTTAGAAGTGCTATACCCGATAATGTCAGTGCTCACTTAGCATCCAGGGTAAACCTCTAATAAGAAAAGGAAAAGTGAAAATAAAGGGAGGAACATAAGCACCACTACAGTGGCTGATCCTAAGTGGCAAAAGTGCAGAAAAAATAGCCTAAGGTCATTGCATACTTCTTCTGTAAGAAAGTAAGTCACCTCAAGTAGGAATGCATAAAGTATCAAAAATGGCTATTTAGCGGGTATATCTCATATTTATGTTTGTTCTGAGATTAATTTAGCTTTAGTGCCACTTTATAAATTGTGAATAGATAATTCACATAAGCGATTCAATGCGGAACTTCCAAACCCAAAGGAGGCCCAGCCCAGCTGAGCGATACGTATACATGGGCGATGAAAATAAAGTTGTAATTAAAGCTATTGGAGTTTGTAGGCTTAAATTAGATTCTGGTTTTTGGTTTTAAATTTGGATGAGACTTTATATGTACCGTCCTTCTAGGCGGAATCATATTTCTATTTCATTTGTTAGACAGATCTAGTTTTACTGTCACTCTTGATAATAAAATGCTTAGTCTACTTTCCAAATCTAAAGTTGTTGGTACTAGAATTCTGATTGATAGCTATATAAGTTGAAACTTCATGCTTTATATACTGAATCTCTATATGTGAATAGCTTAGGCACTAAGAAAAAATTAATTAAAGAAACATTAGAAAGTTTGGTACTAGACGAAGTTCAGGTATCTTAAATTTGGTGTATATATAGACATTTATGGTCCATTCCCTACAGCTTCTTGGAATGGTCATGAATATTTCATCACTTTTACAGACAATTACTCTCGTTATGGGTACCTATACTTGTTCCATGAGAAATCCCAACCATTGGACATGTTTAAAGCCGTTAAATCTGATCATGGTGGTGAGCACTATGACAGATATGACGAATCAGGTAAATGTCCATAATCATTTGTCAATTTCTGAAAGAGTGGTATTGTCGCTTAGTACACCATATCAGGGACACCTCGTCAAAATGGTAGTGATGAGAGATAAAATCACACTAAAGGATATGGTTGGGAGTATGATAGCTCATACTACTCTACCAGAGTCATTATATATTGAAGCCTTAAAGATGATTGTCACCTCCTTAATAGAGTACCTAGCAAAACAGTAACTAAAACCCTATATGAGTTATGGACTGGGAATCTCTCAGTATTAGGCATCTACATGTTTGGGGTTGTCCAGCGGAAGGTCGGCTATATATACCATATGAGAAGAAGTTGGACTCAATGACAGTTAGCTGTTTATTCGTAGGGTATTCTGAGAGGTATAAAGGCTTTAAGTTTTATTGTCCCTCCACTAAGAACATAAAGACGGATTGCTAAATTTTTTTGAGAATGTTCAGAACAGTGGGAGTCAACTACATAAGGATTTCATATTTAAGAAAGAACATATTGTTATATCCATAATAAATTGTTCCAAATGATAAAGTAGTTGTTCCACTTCAAGATGAAAATACAGTTGCATCCTTACAAGATACATATACAGTTCATCCTGAAGTAGATAATGCTGGAGAGGTAGAAACTGAAAATTCTCAACCACAAGTGCCTAGGAGATCAACTAAGGAGAGGAGATTAGTCATTGCAAATGACTATATTATTTATCTCCAATAGCATGAGTTTGACAAAAGGCTAGAGGATGACCCCGCATCCTTAAATGAGGCCAAACTCAACATTCACTCTAATAAGTGGTCAAATGCCTTAAAAGATGAGTTAAAATTCATAACGGACAATGATGTTTGGGATTTAGGAGAGTTGCCTGAAGGAAAGAAGCTAATGGTTGTAAATGAGTATTTAAAACCAAGCAGGATGTGAAAGGTAATGTCGAAAGGTATAAGGTACATCTTGTCATAAAGGGATTTGTTGGCCCAAAAGGTTACACTCTCCATTTGTTTAGAGTTTTGATGATAACAAAACAAATAAGAGCTATTTGGTACTAATTAGTTTGTTTAAGATAAGTTTCAGGTTAGTACCATATTTGGAGGCCATTGCTTAGCTATTGCAAGAACTTCAGGTTCATGAAGCAAAGAAGGCGTTTTGCACATCAAGGAAGGAACATAGAAGAGAAGGCTCTAGCAAGACATTGCATGGCTCAAGACTTCAAGATTGCTCAAGATAATTCATTAGATTTGTTTCTAGTTTTATAGTTTTGTTAAAGAATAGTGAATAGGTTTGAAACTCCATCACACACGTTTTTGCACATCTTATTTCCAAAAATATTTCCTAGAATATGTACAAAATATTTTTGTATACAATCTTCTGGCTACAAACTCCTTTCTATGTTTTATATATATCTCTATTCAAAACTACTTTGTTTAATTTTAAATTCCCCTCAAAATTCTGGTTCTGTTTTGACTTTTGACCTGAGCTGGTCGACCGATCGGCCGACCGACCCTGTGTCAGGTCAAGTCGGTCGATCGTCCCTGTCGACCGAGGTTCTGGCAGCAGGTGCGTATCCGTGTGCACGTTTCACGGTCGACCGAGCGGTCGATCGAAACCTGCCTGACTGTAAGTCGTTTGCTCTATGTATTTTTCGGTCGACCGAGCGGTCGACGGGGAGCCGGCAACGACTCTTATTTTTTGAACATCGGACAACCAACCGGTCGACCGAGAGAGCCGTTTGAACAGTAACGGCTATTTTTCTGAGCTGTTTTATTTTTGTCTTTTTCTCTTTAAATTGTGTTTAAATGGCATTTGCTGATCCTAATACTTCCTAATTAGCCTTAAGTGAGTTTTATCTTTAATCCCTAGCCCTCTACTATAAATAGGGGTGTTTAGGGAGAGGTTCTTTACAAAAAACATTTGCAAAAATTTTAAAAGTTTAAGGCATTCAAAAGAGCTTTGTTTCTTGGTTTTTGTGCTGAAATTCTCTCTCATTTTCTGAAGTGTTTTTCAAAACTCTCTGATTTAGTTTTCTTTTTTCACTTACAAACAAGAGCTTCAATCCTACTCATTGTTCTATAAGGATTTTGTAAGGGAAGAGATTTTTCAAGAGAGAGTTTGTGGTCTTCTGATCACCAAGAGATACTTGTACTTGAGATTGTGGAGTTGGGTACTCCGGTGTATTTGTAACCTCTTTGTGAAGTTATAGTAGTTAGAAATCCTTCTGGGGAAGGCGGGGACGTAGAGCTGGGTGCTCGAACCTCGGAAAATTCTCGGTGTTTGCGTTTGGTTTACTTGCTCTTGCTTCTTGCTCTACTTTTATTGCTCTTGTTACTTGCTCTCTACATTCATTGCTATATTCACTTGTTTTGGGTGTTTGTTGCATCATAAATTTTTAATTGTGCATTGATTAGCATTATCACCTATTCAACCCCCTCTAGGTGATTTTCAATTGGTATCAGAGCTTGGACTCTAGGTTTGGCTTAACATCCTTAGAGAGATCCTAAAAATTTGCTAATCAACATTTGCATTCATCCATTCATTCACTAGTAAACATGGCCGATAACATCAAAACCCCTCCTAAATTTGATGGACTTAATTTCCCTATTTGGAAGGTTAGGATGAATATTTTCTTACAATCTTTAGGTAGCCTAGTTGCTAAATCCTTGACCAAACCCTATGTTGTACCTGATAGTGATAAAAGCACTTGGACCGAATTTACCTTTAGAGAATATGAGGCTAACTCAAAGGCCCAAAACTCTCTCCTAACCGCCTTGAATGAGGATGACCTTACACGAGTTATACATTGCCAATCCGCCTATGAGATTTGGCAACATTTGTTGGTCACGCACGAGGGGACATCACAAGTAAAGAGAGCTAAGATAGATCTCTTGAGGTCCCAATATGAATCTTTTAAAATGATTGATGATGAATCTATTGATTGCATGATTACAAGGTTTACTAAAATCACCAATGCTCTTTCCTCTTTAGGTGATGATATTTCCAATGACCAAAAAGTGCGAAAAGTAATTCGGGCTCTTCCTTCTTCATGGGAGATAAAGGCAACCACCTTGAAAGAGTTGAATGACAAGGACGAAATGGACCTCATTAGTCTCATTGGAAACTTGAAGACTCATGAGATGAAAAAGAAGGCAAGAGAAGAAGCCGCTCCTCTAAAGAAGAAATCCATAGCCTTCAAGTCTTCCTACACTCTTGATGACGAAGAAGAAGATGAAGAAGAAGATGAGGAGCTCTCCCTTCTTGTGCGAAACGTGAAGAGAATGTACCGTAAGAACAAACTCAACTTTAGAAGGAAGTTTGAAGGAAAAGAGGAGAGAAGAATCATTTGCTACAATTGCCGAAAGCCCGGACACATCATGGCGGATTGCCTAGATTTCAAGAAGAAGATGACTTCCTCCTTCAAGCCAAAGAAGCCGGTGGAAAAGAAAGCCTACAAAGCCACATGGGATTCGGAAAGCGAATCCGAAGCGAGGTGGACACGGCGAACATGTGTTTCATGACAAACACACCAAAGGTAACCCCACAACCTCTTGATGAAGATGATGAATTAAGTAAAGAAGTTATTGTACATGCTTTTGTTGAACTCTCGGAAACCTATGATAATAAAAAGATTGAGTGTTTTAAATTAGAAAAGGAAGTTGTTTTTCTTAAAAATCAACTTGCTATTGTTTCTAGAGAAAAAGATGAAATTTCTTTCAATCTCATTTCTACTCAAAATGAATTTAGTGCTTACAAAGTAGCTTGTAAAGCAAAATTTTCTAAGATTGATGAAAAAGAAATTTCTTCTTTAAAAACTAGAATTGTTGATTTTGAAGAGGTTTTGAAGGATTGTGCTTTTAATACTAAGAAACTTGAAGAAATGTTTTCTAAAAAGCACACTTCTCATGCTAAAGATTCTCATGTTAAGATTCCTCATGCTCACACTTCACACTACACTCATGCTAAATCCACACATGCTCACAAGTCTCACACTCACTATGCTTTTAAATATGGTAGAGTGTATAGATGTACTTATTGTGGTAAGAATGGACATTTGGCTAAGTTTTATTATGACCAAATAAATAGATCAAATAATCTTGTTTGGGTTCATGGCACTAACTCTTTAGGACCTAAGAAAATGTGGGTATCAAAATCAAGTCCTAAATTATTTGATGTATGTACACACCAAGGCTCCAAGACGTAAGGAGCGGTGGTACCTTGATAGTGGTTGTTCAAGACACATGACTTGGGACATCAATAACTTTACAACCCTATCAAGGTACATGGAAGGTGGCACCGTCACCTTCGGGGATGACTCCAAGGGAACTATCATCGGTATAGGTAACATTCAAATTGGTGCATCTCCTATTCTAGAAAATGTGGTTCTTGTTGATGGTTTGAAGCATAACTTGCTTAATATTAGTCAACTTTGTGACCGTGGACTTAAAGTTGTTTTTGATGATTCTTCTTGCAAGATTTTTGATGTTAAAACCAATGATTGTATTCTCACCGGTTTTCATGACAATAATGTTTATATCATTGACATGCTTAATTTAGATTATTCTACTAAATGCTTGAATGCTTTTGATGAAAATTCTTGGCTTTGGCATAGAAGATTAGGACATGCATCTTTTGACCATCTTTCTAAGATTAATTCTAAGGAATTGGTGAAGGGTATACCTTACTTGAAGTTTGAGAAACACCGTATTTGTGGTGCGTGCCAACTTGGGAAACAAATCAAGTCTTCCTTCAAACCAATCAAGGATATCATGTCAACTAGGCCATTAGAATTAATTCATATGGATCTTTTTTGACCAACTAAAACTAAGAGTTTAAATGGTAGTAGATTCGCATTTGTTTTAGTTGATAATTTTTCTCGTTTCACTTGGGTTTTCTTTTTGGAACACAAAGATCAAACTTTTTCTCATTTCAAAGTTTTTGGAAAAAGGGTTGAAAAAGAAAAAGGTCTTTCGATTTTGAAAATAAGGAGTGATAGAGGTGGTGAGTTTGTTAACCAACTCTTCATGACTTATTGTGATGAAAAGGGAATCAAGCATGAAATGTCATGTCCTAGAACTCCACAACAAAATGGAGTTGTAGAAAGGAAAAATAGAACACTTCAAGAGATGGTTAGGACCATGATAAGTGAATATGACCTCCCTCAATATTTATGGGCCGAGGCCGTAAACACCGCATGCTATATTTCAAATCGTATTTATTTGTGTAAAAATTCTTTCAAAACATCTTTTGAAATGTATCATTCTAGAAAACCTAATGTTTCATATTTCAAAGTTTTTGGATGCAAGTGTTTTGTTTTAAATATTAGAGATAACTTGGGTAAATTTGATGCTAAGGCTTATGAAGCTATCTTTGTTGGATACTCTACTTCTAGTAAAGCTTATACAGTATTCAATAGATCTTCTCTTACCATTAAAGAATCCATGCATGTTAAATTTGAAGAATCTAATGTGGTTGTTGAGAATGTTGTAGAGATTGACTCATTAGGTGAAGACATGGAGAGACTATCCTTGAAGGACTCACCCGCTCAAGAAGAAAAGCAAGAACCCATTGGTGATGTTCAAGAGGATAAAGAGGAAAGCTCTCAACCGCTTCCTAAAGATTGGAGATACGCTACAAACCACCCCAAGGAACTCATCTTAGGTGATGTCTCTAAAGGGGTAACAACTCGCTCCAAGCTCCATGACTTATGTGGTAACTTTGCTTTCATTTCTCATTTTGAACCCAAAAGCATCCTCGAAACCGAGAAGGACTCATATTGGTTGCTAGCCATGCAAGAGGAACTCAATCAATTTGAGCGCAACCAAATTTGGCACCTTGTTCCTAGGCCCCACGATAGACCAATAATTGGTACTAAGTGGATCTTTAGAAACAAGATGGATGAGTCCGGAAATATCATTAGGAATAAAGCTAGGTTAGTAGCCCAAGGTTACACTCAAGTTGAAGGAATTGACTTTGAGGAGACCTTTGCACCCGTAGCACGGCTTGAAGCCATACGGATGACACTAGCTTTTGCATCTTTTAAAAACTTTAAACTTTTTCAAATGGATGTGAAAAGTACATTTTTGAATGATTTTATAAATGAAGAAGTTTATGTTGAACAACCTCCCGGTTTTGTTTATCATGTTCATCCTAATTTTGTTTTTAAACTTGATAAAGTTTTGTATGGATTGAAACAAGCTCCAAGAGCTTGGTATGAAAGGCTTTCTAGTTTTCTCATTTCAAATGATTTTGTTAAAGGCAAAGTAGACACAACTCTTTTTACTAAGCATGTTGATAATGACATTTTAATTGTGCAAATTTATATTGATGATTTAATTTTTGGATCTTCTAATGAGTTTTTATGCAAGGAGTTTGAAAAGGTTATGCAATGTGAGTTTGAAATGTCTTCCATGGGTGAATTGAATTTCTTTCTTGGACTCCAAATCAAGCAATTGCAAGATGGGAATTTCATATGTCAAGTCAAGTACGCAAAGGAACTCGTAAAGAAGTTTGGACTTGAGGGCTCTAAAGTTTGCAACACTCCCATGGCAACTACAACCAAGCTTGATAAGGATAATCAAGGTAAAAATGTTGATATTAAATTGTATAGAAGCATGATAGGTAGTCTTTTGTATTTGACGGCAAGTAGGCCGGACATAATGTTTAGTGTGTGTCTTTGTGCTAGATTTCAATCGTGTCCCAAAGAGTCCCATCTTATTGCAGTAAAACGCATTATTCGTTATATTAAGGGCACAATTGGAATGGGTCTTTGGTATCCGAAAACCAGAGATTTCTCAATGACGAGTTATTCGGATGCCGTCTATGCGGGTTGTAGAGTAGATAGAAAGAGTACTAGTGGGACATGTCAATTTCTTGGTAATTGTCTTGTTTCATGGTCCTCTAGGAAACAAAATTCCGTAGCTCTCTCAACCGCCGAGGCGGAGTATGTTGCCGCGAGGGCTTGTTGTGCACAAGTCCTTTGGATGAAACATACTCTCCTTGATTATGATTTGCATTATAACCATATAAAAATATTTTGTGATAATACTAGTACTATACACATGACTAAGAATGCAAATCAACATAGTAAGACCAAGCACATTGAGATTAGATATCACTTTCTTAGAGATTATTTGAGAAAGGAGATATAGATATTGATTATGTTTCTACGAATTTGCAACTTGCCGATATTTTCACTAAACCACTTGATTTTGCTAGATTTTCATTCATTTGTGGTGAACTTAATGTTTGTGTTATTGAATAAAAATGTTTTCTTAACCCTTTTTGATGTATGACAAAAAGGGGGAGAATGAGTTTATGTATGAAAATATGAGTTCATATGGTTTTGATTCCATATGAGTTTATTTTGGTTTTTGATGTGTTTTCAAAGTTTTCAATGAATTCTTATATTTGAGTTTAAGTGTCTTGCAAGTATTTTATATCCCATTGTGTTTATGGTTTTTAGTTTCATGGATTTTTACTTGCAACTTACATTGTTTTCCCTGTTTTATATAGCATAATTTGAGGGGGAGCTTTCTCCTCCCCTATACTTTTGTTCATAGACTATTTGTTTTGTCATCATCAAAAAGGGGAGATTGTTGGCCCAAAAGGTTACACTCTCCATTTGTTTAGAGTTTTAATGATAACAAAACAAATAAGAGCTATTTGGTACTAATTAGTTTGTTTAAGATAAGTTTCAGGTTAGTACCATATTTGGAGGCCATTGCTTAGCTATTGCAAGAACTTCTAAGTTCATGAAGCAAAGAAGGCGTTTTGCACATCAAGGAAGGAACATAGAAGAGAAGGCTCTACCAAGGTATTGCATGGCTCAAGACTTCAAGATTGCTCAAGATAATTCATTAGATTTGTTTCTAATTTTATAGTTTTGTTAAAGAATAGTGAATAGGTTTGAAGCTCCATCACACACGTTTTTGCACATCTTATTTCCAAAAATATTTCCTAGAATATGTACAAAATATTTTTGTATACAATCTTCTGACTACAAACTCCTTTCTATGTTTTATATATATCTCTATTCAAAAATACTTTGTTTAATTTTAAATTCCCCTCAAAATTCTGGTTCTGTTTTAACTTTTGACCTGAGCCGGTCGACCGATCGGCCGACCGACCCTGTGTCAGGTCAAGTCGGTCGACCGTCCCAGTCGACCGAGGTTCTGGCAGCAGGTGCGTATCCGTGTCCACGTTTCACGGTCGACCGAGCGGTCGACCGAAACCTGCCTGACTGTAAGTCGTTTGCTCTCTGTATTTTTCGGTCGACCGAGCGGTCGACTGGGAGCCGGCAACGGCTCTTATTTTTTGAACATCGGACGACCGACCGGTCGACCGAGAGAGCCGTTTGAACAGTAACGGCTATTTTTCTGAGCTGTTTTAGTTTGTCTTTTTCTCTTTAAATTGTGTTTAAATGGTATTTGCTGATCCTAATACTTCCTAATTAGCCTTAAGTGAGTTTTATCTTTAATCCCTAGCCCTCTACTATAAATAGGGGTGTTTAGGGAGAGGTTCTTTACAAAAAACATTTGCAAAAATTTCAAAAGTTTAAGGCATTCAAAAGAGCTTTGTTTCTTGATTTTTGTGCTGAAATTCTCTCTCATTTTCTTTATTGTTTTTCAAAACTCTCTGATTTAGTTTTCTTTTTCTACTTACAAACAAGAGCTTCAATCCTACTCATTGTTCTATAAGGATTTTGTAAGGGAAGAGATTTTTTCAAGAGAGAGTTTGTGGTCTTCTGATCACCAAGAGATACTTGTACTTGAGATTGTGGAGTTGGGTACTCCGGTATATTTGTAACCTCTTTGTAAAGTTATAGTGGTTAGAAATCCTTCTGGGGAAGGCGGGGACGTAGAGCTGGGTGCTCGAACCTCGGAAAAATTCTCGGTATTTGCGTTTGGTTTACTTACTCTTTCTTCTTCCTCTACTTTTATTGCTCTTGTTACTTGCTCTCTACATTCATTGCTATATTCACTTGATTTGGGTGTTTGTTGCATCATAAATTTTTAATTGTGCATTGATTAGTATTATCACCTATTCACCCCCCTCTAGGTGATTTTCAGGATTCACTCAAAGAGAGGGCATTGACTATAAGAAGACTTTCTTCCTGGTTTTCATGAAGCATTCTTTTAGGATTATTATGGCACTGGTGGCTCACTTTGACCTGGAGTTATACCAAATAGATGTTAAGATTGCCTTTCTTAATGGTAACATTGAGAAGGAAATCTGTATGGTGCAACCAGAAAGTTTTAAAATGAAAGTTTCATAATATTTGGTTTGCAAATAAATAAATTCATTTATGGTCTAAATCAAGCATTCCGTCAATGGTATTTAAAATTTGATCATGTAATATCTGATTTTGGTTTTAAGGAGATTGGAGATGATCAATGCATTAACCATAAATTTAAAGAGAGTACACTTATATTTCTTGTGCTATATGTGGATGACATTCTACTAGTAAGTAATGAAATGGTTCTTTTACTTGACACCAAGAGTTTTCTCTCAAAGAACTTTGAGATGAAAGATCTTGGAGAAGCTTCTTCTGTGATAGGCATCCATATTCTACGTGACAGGACACGTAGAGTATTAGGTTTATCACAAAAGGCCTATATCGATAAGGTGCTAGATAGATGTAGCATGCGTAAGTCACCTAGAGGGGGCTGAATAGGTGATGAGCTAATCAAATGGTCACTTAATGTGGAACTAAAAACTTATACTCAAATTAAAACTATTTAAGCTAAACACCAAGTATAACACAAGAGTGTAGCCGAATTCCCCGTGAAGGGCTCTGGACTAACTCCTCAAGATTCCTCTAAATAAGAGTTGAGGTGCCGTGTTGACTCTCTTGGTTGAATACAAGTGTTAGCAAACAATCCCCAAGCATATAACAATTAAGCACACAATGTATATCAAGCATATAAAGATAAACACAATATAAGCATGCAAGATATAAACAAGTAAGAGATAGAGAGAGAGAGCAATCGCAAACATGGGATATTTGTTTCGAGGTTCGAGCACACTTGCTCTACGTCCCCGCCTTCAACACTTGAAGGATTTCCACTAAAATCGATCCCACCGGATCACTCGATTCCGCAACATCTATAAGGCGAGTTCACACTTGAACTCCTTGGACTCTCTAGTCCCGAACACACCGCAAGCCCACTAGCTCGCCGAGACCGCACCTCAAACACCGAGTTCCCACTAGAACCCAAAACAATGCGAACACACACGTCCGCCTCCTCAAAGAACAAAGATGAAGTCTTTGGTGATCACAACACTTTGATTACCTAAAAACAATCTCACAATAACACTCCTATAAGATGAATATATCAATGGATAGCTCAAGTGTTTGTGAGAAAAATAAGGATGGAATGTGTGGTGGAAAACACAAGAAAATCATTTTTGAAAACTCTTGATAAACTCTCCTTTTGAATGGAAGTATTTGGCTCAAATACAAGTGGAGAAAACTTCTTGAAAGAGTAGGAAAACTGGTGTAAAAACCTACTTGAAAATCTTAGAGAAAACAGCCCCAAAAGCCCTCTTTATATAGGGCTAGAAAAAACTAGCCGTTGGGCATTTTTTCAGCCCAGGCGGCTGGCAGTCGACCGGTCCGGTCGACTGCCAACGGTCAGAAATTTGACCGTTGGGGCGTCGGTCGACCGGCCCGGTCGACCGCTGTCTGGAACAGAGAACAGAGTTATCTGCCGGTCGACCGGGGCTTTCCAGAGAGCAGAAGCTCTCTGCGGTCGACCGGGTCGGTCGACCAACCCTCTAGCAGTCCTGGCGTGCACGTTTGTGCACGTCGGTCGACCGTCCCGGTCGACCGACTTCAAGCTCGGTCGACCGGTCCGGTCGACCGGCAGAAGCCAGACCAGACAAATTATAGGGATAAAAATGTTGACTTTTTAGCATAAATAAAATCCCATAAAATTATGAAAAAAACTACAAAAATAGTTTTAACATTATACTTTGATAATCAAATATGCTTGAGCAAAATCAAGACATGTTACAAACGATTTGAACTATTTTTGTAACTTGAAAATTTTGGCTAAAAACGAAAACTGTATTTTTCCAAAATTGATTTTTCCAAAACTTCTCCAAATATAAAAACAAGATATTTTAAACTCTTTTAAAGCATAGAGTGTATGGATATGATCACTACACATACATGGTGAAATATCTATGTTTTTGACATTAAGCTCTAAATTTGGTTTTGGTTAAGGACATGTAAACTTTGAATACAAAAAATCAAACCAGTATTTTGTCAATATAAAAACTCTTTTGTATTTTTTCAAAATAAAAATTCTTTTATGAAAACTCATCTAAATCAAGAGTGTGTGTGTGTAAGATATACTTGAGCAATCCACCAACTATTCTATCCTTTACATTTTATTTAAAAACAAAATCTTAATAAAAACAAACCTAGACACAAGTCTTGATCTTGAAGGTCTTCACTTGAAGTCTTCTTATCTTCTTGACATGATCCAAACACGATCCAACGAGCTAGACTCCTCTTGAGTACTTGATGTGGTCTTGATGCACAAGCTCTTGAATCAAACCGTGTTAGCTCCAAAACATGACTTTAAATCCTTTGTTGAAGCTACACACCTACTAAGATCTTGATCACAAATCTAAAACTAATTAAACACAAGATCATTAGTACTATAACTACATGAGTTGATCGTCATCAAAACTAGAGTGATAGGCCTTTGGGTCAACAATCTCCCCCTTTTTGATGATGACAAAACTCATGGAGTTATATATGCATGGATTAAAGTAAAGCTTCAAAGAAGCTCCCCTTAACTCATGCATCACAATAAACAAATAAATATGCAATGAAAGTTCATAAATATGTATGCAAATACAAGGAGATAAACATGCCAATCAAGCATAAAACTCATCAAATACTTTTTCTCCTATTTGCAAACAAAAACATATATGCATAAACATAAATCCTTCTCCCCCTTTATGAATAAAGTAAGGAAAACATGCATATATATACCAAATACTTCTCCCCCCTTTTGTCAATCATCAACAAAGGGGTTAAAGTAAACACAAAATAATGTTCTCCCCCTCAAAGAGGTGAACTCAAATCAATCAATAAAGAATTATATGCGATATACATTCATGAAGAGGAAGACGCTAAGTTAACTTTTCTACATACATGTATTACATGAAGAAAGGATGACAAGCCCTAATTCACGTAACACATAATATACAATGCATGAAGCTCCCCCTACACACGTGTACCGCATAAAGAAGAGTTGTCAAGCTCCTCAATATAAGATACACTCAACATGAATCTATATGTAGAAGAGATGTTAAGCTCTCCTTGCATATAGGCAATATAAATCAAAACATTTTTAATTTTCTTATTAAAACAAAATTTTGAATTTTCTCAACGAAAACAGATTTTGGGATATCTTAGTAAATCAAATTTTAAGATATTATATAAACAAACATTACAAATTTTGAATTTTAATCAAAATAGAATCATATTGATATCAATTGAAAATTATTGCATATTTTTGATATCAATAAAAATATTAATTTTAAAAATAATGCATAAGCTTATTAAAATATCAATTGAGAAATCAATTGAAAATTAAGATTTGAAAGAAGCTTGGCATAAACATACTTTGTGCTTTAAATATGTAAATCGATTGTAACTCAATCACAAACAAATCATATATATGTATGAAAATGAAAATACCAATAGCAACTGATATTATTTGAAATGAAGCATACATATATAAGAAACAAAATATGAGTATATACAAAATAAAAATACCAATTGAGATCAAGTATATAACTCATAACCTACCGCCCTTTATATGCATAAGTTAAAAGATTTTCAATAGGGCTTACAAGGCATACTCGCCCATCCATCTGCCCATTACGGTATTGGTAGGGGCTTTCGAAAATAATTTTGAGAATATTTTAGCATTGAAAATCACTACCAAATGAAGAATAATAACTAGTTAAAATAATTCTTAAAAAACTAGTTAAAGATCCTTCAAAACATGAAACCAAAGCATATGTCTATCATGAAACATACTAAATATATAAAGTTTGACACTCGAAATCTATAAGGTTCAAAAATAATCATGAAACAAAGTCATGAATAAACAAATAAAAGGTGAGTGCACAAGAATCATGTAATTAGTATTTTTCATGAATATAATCAATGAAGCTCAAAACAAGAGTCATTTTATCAAAACAAAAATCATGAAAATTTATTTTTCAAATAAAGATGAAAATCATAAAAATTCATTTTTCATCTTAAAAATAAACTTCTAGGTATATGTATGATTTATCCAATCCTAACAATATGCATACATATCCCAAATATAAAAAGAGTCCATAATGTAAATTGCATGAAGGCAAATGACTCATGGGGTATACATGTATATTTATTAGATTTGAATATAAAATACATATACATGAAGCAAAACATGAAAATTGGCAAAATAAGTGTAAATAAGGAAATCATCAAAACTAGGCTATACATGTGCATATAGTGAGTACAAATGAACAATGAAGTGCAAACATATATGAATCAATTTGTTGCTCACTACTTGTACATGTATAAATCCAAGTTTTAATAGAATCTACATCTAAACAAGTTATATACCTCATGAAGCACAAAAATAAAACATGAACATGCTAAAAATGTGATATAAGTAAAAGCATGTAAATAGGAGTTTAGAGATAGTTACCAAACTAAAGAACTAAGCTCTAATTCTCCAAAACATGGTGGTTGTCCCACCAAACCTCCTTGATAGCGGTGCATCAAATATGTGTCCATCAAGTCCATACATTCACTACCAAGGCACCATCCCTCTCACGTTTTGTGAGAGCCCGTACTTACATCAAATACACAAGGTGGGGATTTTGGTACCCATTTTCTCTTGGGTCCTTAAGGGTTAGCTTTGTAAGGAACCCAAACATTTTTCTTATTAGCAAAATTAACATAATGTATCTTATCAAAACAAAACTTCGCTAAATGGCCTTTGCGGCCACAATGTGTATATTTGTACACTCTATTATGCACATGTGTATGAGGGTGATCGTGGTGTGCAAAATTTGCATATGCATGATGTGGGTGTTGTGCATGAGTATGTGAAGTTTGTTTCTTTGAAAACAAGGACTCCAATCTTTTATGATTAAATGCACATGTGCTCAAAGTTGAGCTCAAACAATTAATTTTATTTTTCAAAGATTTAATCTCATTTTGATTAATAGTGGCATGTAAAGCATGGTGAGATTGAGAATCATTTTTCTTATTCTTTTTAGAAACATTTTCATTTTCTTTTTCTACAATTTTTCTTTTCAAAGAAGTGTTTTCTTGCAAAGCAACTTCTTTTTGATTTTTCACCAAAACGATTTTATTTTTCAAAGTATTATTTCCTTTACAAAGATCATTTAATTTAGAAATCAAGGAAATATTATCATTTTTCAAATTTTCATTTTCTTTTGAAATGCATGCAACTTTAATTTGAAATGAATCTTTTTCTATCAAAATAGAATCATATTTATTTTTCAATTTCTTATGATCCCTTTTGAGCATGTCATATTTTTCTAAGAGTTGTTGATAAAATGATGCTAGTTCATTATAAGGCATTTCAACATGCTCTTCTAACTCGGATTCAGTAGTTACCTCAAGGGGGTTATCCCCTTGGACCATGTAGCACACGTTGGAGGTGTCACTTCCAACATCCGAATCGCTCCCCGCATAGTATTGTTCTTTTTCGCCAAGGGAGATCATGGTGTTCCGCACTACAAAAGCCGAATCAATGTTAGATAACTAAGATAAATATTCATCATTTAGGGTTGATTTTAAAGCATGTAGGGCTTTTACATTAGCCTCAATATTTTTGCCATTTAAACAATATGAATCTTTAGCAGTGGCAAAATAAACATTAATACCTAGGGCTTTGAGGAATAAAGACATCTTAATCTTTCAAGTTTGGATGTTAAGAATGTCAAAGGTGGGAGGTGTCATGAAGTCCATGGTGTGTGTAAACAAATATTGTGATTAGCTATAAAATGAGGATCTTTAACTCTAGGTTGTAAGACCCAAATCAAGAGCACTTGGCTCTGATACCAACTGTAAGTCACCTAGAGGGGGGTGAATAGGTGATGAGCTAATTAAATGGTCACTTAATGCGGAATTAAAAACTTATTATGCAAATTAAAACTATTTAACACCAAGTATAACACAAGAGTGTGCCGAATTCCCTATGAAGGGCTCTAGACTAACTCCTCAAGATTCCTCTAAATAAGAGTTGAGGTGCCGCGTTGGCTCTCTTGGTTGAATACAAGTGTTAGCAAACAATCTCCAAGCATATAACAATTAAGCACACAATGTATATCAAGCATATAAAGATAAACACAATATAAGCATGTAAGATATAAACAAGTAAGAGATAGAGAGAGCAATCGCAAACACGGGATATTTGTTTCGAGGTTCGAGCACACTTGCTCTACATCCCCGCCTTCAACACTTGAAGGATTTTCACTAAAATCGATCCCACCGGATCATTCGGTGCCGCAACACCTACAAGGCGAGTTCACACTTGAACTCCTTGGACTCTCTAGTCCCGAACACAACGCAAGCCCACTAGCTCGTCGAGGCCGCACCTCAAACACCGAGTTCCCACTAGAACCCGAAACAATGCGAACACACACGTCCGCCTCCTCAAAGAACAAAGATGAAGTCTTTGGTGATCACAACACTTTGATCACCTAAAAACAATCTCACAATAACACTCTTATAGGATGAATATATCAATGGATAGCTCAAGTGTTTGTGAGAAAAATAAGGATGGAATGTGTGGTCAAAAACACAAGAAAATCACTTTTAAAAACTCTTGATAAACTCTTCTTTTGAATGGAAGAATTTGGCTCAAATACAAGTGGAGAAAACTTCTTGAAAGAGTAGGAAAACTGGTGTAAAAACCTACTTGAAAATCTTAGAGAAAACAGCCCCAAAAGCCCTCTTTATATAGGGCTAGAAAAAACTAGCCGTTGGGCATTTTTTTAGCCCAGGCGGCTGGCAGTCGACCGGCCCGGTCGACCGCCAACAGTCAGAAATCTAACCGTTGGGGCGTCGGTCGACCGGCCCGGTTGACCGCTGCCTGGAATAGAGAACAGAGTTCTCTGCCGGTCGACCGGCCCGGTCCACCGGGGCTTTCCAGAGAGTAGAAGCTCTCTGCGGTCAACCGGGTCGGTCGATCGGCCCTCCAGCAGTCCTGGCGTGCACGTTTGTGCACGTCGGTCGACCGTCCCGGTCGACCGACTCCAAGCTCGGTCGACCGGCAGAAGCCAGACCAGACAAATTATAGGGATAAAAATGTTGACTTTTTAGCATAAATAAAATCCCATAAAATTATGAAAAATCTACAAAAATAGTTTTAACATTATACTTTGATAATCAAACATGCTTGAGCAAAATCAAGACATGTTACAAATAATTTGAACTATTTTTGTAACTTGAAAATTTTGGCTAAAAACGAAAACTGTATTTTTTCAAAATTGGTTTTTCCAAAACTTCTCCAAATACAAAAACAAGATATTTTAAACTCTTTTAAAGCATAAAGTGTATGGATATGATCCATTACACATATATGGTGAAATATCTATATTTTTGACATTAAGCTCTAAATTTGGTTTTGGTTAAGGACATGTAAACTTTGAATACCAAAAACCAAACCGGTATTTTGTCAAAATAAAAACTCTTTTGTATTTTTTAAAATAAAAATTCTTTTATGAAAACTCATCTAAATCAAGAGTGTGTGTGTGTAAGATATACTTGAGCAATCCACCAACTATTCTATCCTTTACATTTTATAAAAAATAAAATCTTAATAAAAACGAACCTAGACACAAGTCTTGATCTTGAAGGTCTTCACTTGAAGTATTCTCATCTTCTTGACTTGGTCCAAATACGATCTAACGAGCTAGACTCCTCTTGAATACTTGATGTGGTCTTGATGCACAAGCTCTTGAATCAAACCGTGTTAGCTCCAAAACTTGACTTTAAATCCTTTGTTGAAGCTACACACCTACTAAGATCTTGATCACAAATCTGACACTAATTAAACACAAGATCATTAGTACTATTACTAAATGAATTGATCATCATCAAAACTAGAGTGATAGGCCTTTGGGCCAACAACATGAAGAATTGCTCTAAGGGAGATAAGTTGAGTTTACTCTAATGTCTCAAGAATGACCTTCAAAAAGAGCAAATGAAAGACATTCCATATGCATCGGCGGTTGGAAGTCTGATGTATGTTCAAGTTTGTACCCATCCTGACATAGCATATACCGTTAAGAAACTTGGCCGATACTTGATCAATCATGGGATTGATCTCTAGAAGACTGCGAAGAAGGAATGTGATATTCATAGAAGACTACATGAAATCTGATCAGTTGCAGCTGATTGGATACACAGATTCAGATTATGCTAAATGTATCGGCAATAGAAAATTCACTTCATTTTACATTTTCCTTATTGTAGGAAGATGGTGGATTTAGTCGAGAGGCCATTACAGCTACACTGTGACAATAAGAGCTATAAAGCTCTACTGCAATAGTGACAAGTATTCAGCAAAGTCGAAGCATATCGACATCAAGTTTCTTGTCATCAATGATAAAGTTCGGAATCATATTTTGTCTATTGATAGTGATGACACTATTTTTAACATTACAGATCGACTCATTAAAGGATTTTCACCTAAAGTCTTCTTAGAGCATATTGCTCGTATGGGGATGACTACCTGATTTTGTGGGAGTGGATAATTTTATGTAACAGACATTATTTCTAAATGCACTTTATGGATATTTGTTGATTCTGATAAATAAATTTATAACTGCTTTTCCTAAAGTTTACTTATGCGCATTTGAGTTTGTTGAATTAGCAGTTAGACTTGTTGGAGTCATAAAGTGAGACTCGTTGGAGTCATAAGGCTAGACTCGTTGGAGTTATAAAGTGAAAACCAGTTGGAATTGTACCTTTTTTGATCAGAGGATATTTCCATGCCACACGTCTACATTTGATCTATGTCGTTAGGGGTTCTGAAACTTGTGATGTGGAAGGTCCTACCTCGATTATACAAAAGGTAACGATTGCCATATTCGGTGGCAGGACACTTAATGGACCAGATTGTTTTGAAACGTGGTTTGTCGGCGGTTAAAGTTTTGACGTCATAAAGTTATGTATAATATCTATTCAGTACGACTTGTTTGGCCCAAGTGGGAGATTGTTAGGCTTATTTTTTGTTTTAAAGTCTAATTTATTTTGGGCCTAATCAAATCAATTGGATATTTGCACCTGCCAACTTAACCTATGTTGTTTGACCCAATAAAGAATTGATCAAACCTAAATGGTTTGGGTCTAGACACGTTTTCAATTACACTTAGCCATGAGTATATTTAAATTAGAATGTGGGACTCATCTACACGTGTGAAACTCGTGTTATAAATCAAGGGCCTAGATCTATGATGAGTTGAACTAGGATTTCTTGATGCTATATAAACCATGAGTAGGGTTCCCTCTCCACCAACAATAATAACCATCTCTCTCTTAGAGGCCTCTCATCTCCTCTAAGGATAAAGAAGAGAACTTGGTAGCTGGAGAGAAGAATCCTCTCCCTCAACTCCGGCGTCCTTGAGATCGTGCACCTTCGGCATCCTTTTCGTGATGGAATCAGGTATGCCTAAAACCCTCCTTCCTTTTGATCATGACAAAGAAGCTTACAGTATATGTGTAGATCTTGTATGAAATAAATTTAGATCTAACAGCTTAGACCTTCCACCAACCCACTTCCCAAGTGGTTGGATTTTATCACAACAAGTTTACACAAGTTGAGTTTATTTTCTAACAAGATGAGAACCAATTAAGCAAAAATAACAAAGAAAAACTACAACTTTGAGGCTCTATAGTTAAAGAATCAAGATCAATTTTAATTTGGACATAGATCAAAATGAGTGATAAATCAAGAAGAAAATTTTAGATTTAGAAACTTTGAGTGCTTTTGAAAAGATTGAGAAAGTAGTATAGAAAGTATAAATCAAGTTCTCAATCAAAAAACTTAAAAGCACAATAGTATCACTCTTTGAATCCTTAAATAGAATAGAAAAAATAAGCTTTTCAAAATATTTGCTGAGGAATAGATCTAAATAAATGAATGAACAAACTGGAAGCTTTAGATTTATAAACTTTGAGTTCTTTTGAAAAGATTGAGAGAAAAGAATAGTAAGTGTAAAACAATATCTCAGTCAAGAAGCTTAAAAGTACAAAAATAACACTCTTTAATTGTTTGGAAAGAACAAAAAAAATTAAGCTTAAGAAAATATTTGTTCAAGACTCTTTTTGAATGATATGAAAGTGCTTTGCAAAAGTTGAAAAAGAATAGAAAAAAGTAGTATTTATAGGTGTGCGAGGATAGGGTTAAGTAAAGAGAAGTTCCATCCAGAAAATCGTGTACAATCTTCTCAAAATACAAAAATGAACTTTTTCGGTCGACCGCTGAAACGCATTGGTCGATCGGTTCTTTAACACCTGGATTATTAAACCTTAACTTAAGATTTTAGTTTTCAATTTATGTGATAATAAAGAATGATGATGATAATTTAATTATTTTTGTGTGGTATGGATTCGATCATTTTAGTTAATGGACAATTAATTAATTGTGTTAAGTTAAACATATTTTAATTTGTGTGTCGGGTGGAAAAAGTGATAAATACAAGAGTATTGTATATAAACACAAGTACACATGTATATATATTATATATACACATAAGTAAAATGAGTTGATGAGTAGTGGAGAGTCAATGAGTTTAATGAGTTCGTTGGAGTTGGTGGAGAAAGAGAGAACTCTAGAAAAATCCTATTAAAAAGAAAATTATCTCTAAAATTATCTCATCTATTTAACACTCCCTCTTGAGTTACTATTCACCCAAGAAAAAAAATCTCAAAATATCTCTCTCTCAGTTTCCCAATTGTGAAAACCCTAGAAATCTCGCTCTTCTCCAAAATTTCTTTTCAATTAGATTTCTTCTCTCTTCTTTTTCCTTCTTTTCTCTTTCTTTTCTTTTACTCTTCTTTTCTCCTCCATTTGGTGCTTGGCCAGCCCGAGCTCGGTCAAGACCCGAATCTAATCCCAAGTTAGCTCAACTGATATTGCATGCAAGAGAAAAGAGGAGGAGATAAGATGCCTGGTGGATGATTAATTAAAGGAGAGGATAAGTGCTTGGTGGGTGATTAAGTAAAAAAGTGGAGATGTATGTAATTGGTGGGTTATTAACAAAATAATTATTCACCATGAGGTAAGCTACCACCTCTTGCTTGTTAATTAAATTTTCTTTGATTAATAAATACATGTTAACCTTAATTTCTAATATATATTATAT
Source organism: Agave tequilana (assembly GCA_038442645.1). NCBI lineage: Eukaryota > Viridiplantae > Streptophyta > Magnoliopsida > Asparagales > Asparagaceae > Agave > Agave tequilana. Next base: position 103,619 of record JAVJIF010005994.1, read on the forward strand.
GAAATAAGAAATTATCGCGACGATTGCGTGAGCTTCGTCGATATTGGAATAAAATAGCCAAGTCGAGGGGGAGTAAAGTTTTCCCCTTGTTTTTGTTTAATTTTCGTGGTTAGTTTAATAATTTTATTCTCGCATCCTATCGAAAACTTGTTAATCTCGGTATAATTGTGAAAGCTAGCTAACTTTGGTACTATTAAGAGTAGTATTAGGATTAGAGGTTTCCTTATTATTCTTATATTCTTGTATTAGGAATAGAGGCTCCCTTATTATTCTTGTATTCTTGTATTAGAATTGTATTAAGATTTCTCCTTATCACTTGTATCCCTACATATATTTGGGCATTGCACACTTCAATAATATACAATTCAGTTTTACCTTATTCAATTATTGTAACATAGTATCAGAGCAAAGTTTCTTTTAATCGTCGGCGATAAATTGTTCATGCGCTTGCGCCTGACCTTGCTCATGAAGCATATGCCTAGCTCTGGGCCATGTTATCCTTCATTCTTTCAAAATTCTTTTACCAATCTTTGGTCCACTTTCATCATCACCGTTAACATCAACTATTAACAGCTCCAACCAATCAAGTGGTCAAGTTATGAATCAATGAATTTCTCACCAATCTTCAAGCAAGTCATCTCCACGTCTATGCATTTGTTGAATTTCTCACTAGTCTTCTCTTGTTCGGAGAAATGAAAGTTCAATAATCCAAATAGTCCGCATATTTTGCTAGTCCAAGTCTAAGTCCATCTTCTACAAGTCTAAGTTTAACAAGTTCAAGCATATCCACATCAATCTACCACGTTCCATGATGCGTCTACTGGTGGGCATCACGAGATTCTTCAGTTGCATTGATCCGAGTGAGTCTACTGGTGAGCATTACCAGATTCATCTAGCTGCACTAGTCCAAGTGTGTTCTTCTAGATGCACTAGTCCAAGTGCTTCTACTGGCAGACATCACTAGATTCTTCTAGCTGCACTGATCCGAGGGCATTTTACTGGCTGCACTGGTTTGAGTGCGTCTACTGGTGGGCATCACCAGATTCTACTACTAACCTCCAATCCTAATACTACTCTTAACAGGTATTAATTATGTAAGCTAGATAATTTTGATATTAATTATGTAAGTTAGCTAATCATAGTATTAATTTTATAAGCTCGCTAATTATAGCATTAATTATATAATTTGCAAATCTCGGTATAATTGTGTAAGCTTGCTAATCATAGCATTAATTGAGAAATGTAACACCCCGTTCTTAGAATACGTACTTATATACGTGTTCTGATTTTTCGATTGTATTTTTTTGATTTACTTTCTGTATTTATTTCTTTGTTTATGATTATTTATGTGATCGTTTTGCATTGGATCCGGCGTCGTGAACTCGGAATCAGCTCTAATCTGAACCGGAGACTAATCCTAGTATATTTCTCAATTTAAGCCTTTCTGATAGTCAAAGTTAACCAATTTCAGTTTCAAACATCATTTTTCAATATTTTACATTTTTCATGATTTTTTAGAATTTTTTCGAATTAAATTGTAAAATCTTCAAATCGGTGTCGACTAGCATCGCTGGTCGATTCTAAAATTTTTAATTTACAAATAGGATTGAATTTCTGAAATTTGATTTCACCATATAGCTTAAAATAATATTTACTATTTTTGAGAATTTTGGAAAGCTTTCCGAGTTACTCTATTTTTTCGATTTTTCGATATTTTTGCTATTTTCCCATATCCGTGATATCTATCTGAATATTTTCTTTTTTCTCTTTTATTCTCCTCCATATCTTTTTTCCCTATTTTTCCTTTTTCCTTTTTTCTCCAACACAAACCCAAAATATCTTACCCCAAAAATATCTTCTCCTTTATTTTTCCCTTCCTCCTTTTTCTTCTTTCTTTTTCTTTTTCTTTTTCTTTTCTTTCTTCTCCCCTGGCCAACTGCAACGCCTCTTCTCCTCCTTCTCCTTCTCAAATTCTCCTCCCTCTCTCCACCATTCCTCTTCTTCTCTCCCTAAATTTTACTCCTTTTCTTCCAATTTCACTCTCCCTTACTCTTCTTCTCTCCACTCTAAGACCGACCATGACCTCCATCAGCGTGCGCGGCGACACCCCAGGCCGGCGATGGTGGTCACCCAACTTCAGTCATCCACCCTTTCTCTCCAATTCCATCTCCAACAAACACAACCATCTCCTCCACTTCCATCTTCATCATCCCACCACCATCTCCTCCTTCAACTCCTCCATCACAATCATCATATCGCCATATTCACCATCTAGATCTCCATCACCTCCTCCCAATCTCACCACCAACAACCACCACAACCACCACCTTCATCATCTTCAATGACTACCAAAACACCATCACCTCCACGCATCACCATTCCCAAACCCCAACACCGCTCCTCCGCTCCCTCCTCCTTGGGGTGGTCGGCGGCCACCCCTGGCGCCACCTAGACCACGGCCAGACCTTTAGAACGATAGGGGATAGCCCCTTTTTTCTTCTCCCTTTTTATTTTCTCTCTCTCTTCTCTCTATACGTCCTACTCTCTCTTGATTCTCTCTTCTCTCTTTTACTCTTTTTAAATATATATATTATATTTTTTTAAATATTGGTGGCCTATGTGCAAGTGTTCTTGGGATTCCAAATTTCGCAGCGTTTTTCGAGATTTAGGCGAGTGTTCTCGCCTTTTTCTGGGTATCCTTGCTTTGACAGGTGATTGTATCTTATTCGTGTAAATTGTGTAATTTCTGCGATTGTATATTTGTATTGGTGTGCATGTATTCTTGTATCATGTAGACCGTGAACCGGAATTTGTATGTGGCCAAGTGCCCAGAATTGTACATGTATTATACCTATGATGAATATTTGTATTAAGGTAGTTTATTTCCTATACATATACCATGCCTGTGCTACTACTTTATTACCATGCGTGACCGACCCTTCTTGGTCGTTAGCCTCCCGGCTTAAGCGCTCTGCGGTTCTATATCAGCATTTCAGGTTAAATCTCTGGAGTTTTCTAGCTTTGTTAAGAGCCTAGCTAAGCTTTGTGACTGTGTAGTTATCCTATTAGACACCTCGTCGGCACGACTTACTACGCTCTCGCTTTGCTCAAACCCTTGGGTTTTAATAACTATATCGTGTGTCTGCGAGCTGAGCTTAATTGTCTAGCTATACATCTGTTTGCTCAGCCTTCAGGCTTATTCTCTCCAAAGTTTATTAAAGTCCTCTGGACTTTCTAGATACGCATGGAAAGATAGCTTAGCACTCAGCGTTTTACCACTAAACACATCTAGGTGAAACTCTGTCGGATTTTAAACTTGCATCTTAAGCCGAGTCATTCCTGAGTTCCACCAGTGTTTTGGTGATAAAACTCTGTTCGTTGACCTTGTTCCTAGCGCTGTTTAGCTTCACTTGAATGTTCGCTTGCCTGCTTACTCGCTTGCCTACTTGATAACTTGATTAACTCTTTTATTGATGGTTGTGAAGAGCTTGAAACCTTTACTTATACTTTTTCCAAAACTGTACGTTTTCTTGTATTCGTACCAATTTTGTATATCGGTACTGTTTTCCTGTATTGAGATATACGATAGTGATATCTACTATGATTATGACTCCTGCAAGTTATCACGTGCGCCCCCTGTTATGATATCACTTATAACCTGCCACCTGTCATGTTAACAACTGACTTGTGATTATTACATTTATGGGAATTCTGTGTTGCTATCATGCATTATATATACAGTGACATGTATTTCTAATACTTATGTACTCCTGTTACTCCTATAATTTCTGAACTTGTCATGTTCTTACTATTCCTGTAAATTGATAATTATATAATAAATTCTACATAAGATAACTTGCACTAGGTTTGGGAGAAACTGATGGGTCCTGATTAGCTCCGTGTTTATGGTGGTCATATCGTGTCACGCGTGGCCACATTCTCAAGGGATTACCTGGCAGCCACCAGGGATTTCGTGGGGTATACTGGCACCCTTACCCCCTCTTATTTATTCCTACTCGGTATGGACAAGCCCTAGGCCTATGTCTACAGGATCTGCGATACCCTACTCCTGTGCGATCGTACAATAAGTCCCAGTACCTAGAGGTACATTCTAGCTCAGCACCAGATCTCCTGGACCGTTGTCCCTGGCGTATACGGGACCCATTCTAAACATGGTTTGTCGAACTCCATCAGTTTCCAAATAACTGACTCTATAAGTTGTAAGTGGAGGTATGTGGAATGGAACACATATTAAAACCTAAAACTTCGACGGCCCCAATTATAATAAGATGCTAATATACAGTTTGTTGTGTTATTTTGCAACTCGGGTTGTATACACTCGGATTACGATAATATAGGATAAAGGTATATAGATGAGGGTTTCCTTATTTGGATTATTTCTTTGACGTACTAGTATCATTGAGTCAGGACCTAAGCTTGCACGTTTAGTTTTGCTTGTATTCAATTTTATTCAGTTTTATCGATTTTAGGTTAGTTTAGGAGATAACTGGTGTTGCCTTATCTGCTCTACTTACCGCCTCCTTACCTGCTCATTTATGCCTATGCTCACAATACGGTTTTTAATACATGCTCTTCTTTTGACTCGAAATTTATTGATACACGTGTGTTTGTCCCTATACGCCACATTACCTTCACCACACCACTCGTTGGGGAGTTTCTTACTCCTCAGGATCTGCATGTCCAAATCCCAGAGCTTGGAGCTTGTGAATTCTCCCGGTTGCTGATTAGTAATGCGTAGAGAAAATGTGGATCATCGGTAGACCATCTGAGACTCTATCCTTTCAGGCCCTCCTTCTTGGCTCTCGAGTTTTCCTTTTGTAACTCGTGAGCGTCTTTTCTACTGTTCAAACTTGTATATCTCTTTGTATTCTCGCATTTTTGCCTATCAGTGATGTAATATTCTTGTAATATTGAGTCATATCCTGTGATAACTTTATAATTGTACTCATTTATTGGAATATTTAATGCACCGCATACTTTCGTACTCTGATTCTTTCATGTACTGATGCTTAGCGTATATATGTAAGGGTATTTTTGACCTACGTATATACATTGCTGTAACGTCTCCGTACCCGCGGTATTGGGGCGTTATAAGATGATATCAGAGCCTAGGCTCTCACATTCTCAGTATGTCCAGATGATAAATTAATGATAAAGAAATATGCGACCGGATGGCATGGATCCCGGTTACACAGTCCAATTACAAGTACAGAGTTATCTATTCCTTCTTTTCCTTGATTCTCATGTCCTTTCCATCTTTTTGTTTTTTCGTTCCCGTCTTCTTTATACCAACTTAAGATATGGATAGATTGGAGATGTAGCGGCAGAGTACTGAAAGAAGCATTATACGATCCCTTTGACCAACTTTATGAAGCTTTAGTATTCTCAGAATTGATGTACAATCAGGTTATTTTTATAGAAGTCAGTATTCGGGATTCTCTACGGGTTTTCTATATTCTTGACTATATCTTTCAGAGTGATTGACGCCCAGTATTTAGAATTCTTAATTATCGGTCTTCTTTATTTATGCTCCAAATTATCAGAGTTTTCTTCATCTTTAGTATTCTGGTCTATTCTCAGAATAGTAGTGAACATATGGCACATCGGGAATTCTATTACAGACTTTTCATTAAGTACAACTTCATGCCTCTCAGATAAAGAAGTGATATTGGGTCAGTATTAATTGGTATCATTCGAAGATTTATACAGCAGGAAGTGCAGAAGATATCTATGCTCCGATTATTGTTCAGTCAGCTTGGAAGCATTACCCTTAGTTATTCATATCTTAATTGGTATAATCCTCGTCCCTATCATTTTTGGGTTCATCTTCCCCTTATCGGAATTTCGAGGAAGAAATTTTTGTAAAGTGGGTAGAATGTAACACCCCGTTCCTGGAATACGTACTTAGATACGTGTTCTGATTTTTTGATTATATTTTTTCGATTTACTTTATGTATTTATTTTTATTTTATAATCATTTATGTGATCTTTTTGCATTAGTTCAGATTCGTGGACTCAGAGTCAGTCCTAATCTGAACCGGGGACCCGAATCCAGTATATTACCCAACTTTGTCTTGTCGGTAGTCAGATTTAACCGATTTCAGTTTCAAACATTGTTTTCCAATATTTTAAATTTTTCATGATTCTTTTGAAATTTTTCCGAAGTAAATTACAAAATCTTCAAAATTAGTGTCGACCAATATCGCTGATTGATTTCAGGATTTTTTAATTTACAAATAGGATTGAATTTCTGAAATATGATTTCACCATGTACCTTAAAATAATATTTATTATTTTAAAGAATTTTTGGAAAGCTTTCCAAGTTTCTCTATTTTTTCGACTTTTTTTAGATATTTTCGGTATTTTTCTAGATTTGGGATAACTATATGGATATTTTCTTTTCTTTCTTACTTCTTTTTCTCTTTTATTCTCCTATACATCTTATTTTTCTCTCTCTTTTTTCTTTTTCTTACTTTTTTCTCCACCACAAACCCAAATATCTTCCCCTAAAAATGTCTTCTCTTTTATTTTTCCCTCCCTCCTTCTATCTTCTTTCTTTTCTTTCTTCTCCCCTGGCCAATAGCAGCGCCTCTCCTCCACCTTCTCTCTCTTAAATTCTCCTCTCTATCTCCACCATTCCTATTCCTCTCTTTAAATTTCACTCCCTCTCTCCCAATTTCACTCTCCCTTACTCTCAATTTCTCCCCTCACTCTCCTTCTCTCCACTCCAAGACTGGCCACGACCTCCACCAACACGCGCGGCGACACCCTAGGCTGGAGACGGTGGCCACCCAATTCTGATCATCCACTCTTCCTCTCCAATTCTATCTCTAATAAACACCACCATCTCCTCCACTTCCATCTTCATCATCCGCCACTATCTCCTCCTTTAACTTCTCCACCACAGCCACCACATCGCCATTATCACCACCTAGATCTCCACCTCCTCCTTCATCTCTACCACCTCCTCCCAATCTCACCACCAACTACCACAACAACCACCGCCTTCATCATATCCAACCACCACCAAAACACCATCACCTCCACCCATCACCATTCCCAAAACCAAACATCTCTCCCCCCTCTCCCTCCTCCTTGGGGTGGCTGCTGGCCACCCGTGGATGGCGCTAACTTGGACACCACCCCTGGCGATGCCTGGGCTGCGGCCAAGCCCTCTGGCCTGGCTGTGAGCGGCAAGGGGGGCTGCCTTCCTCTTTTTTTCTCCCTTTTTTACTTTCTCTCTCTCCCCCTCTTGTACTCTCTCCCTTTCTCTCTCTTGATTCTTTCTCCTCTCTTTTACTCTCTCTAAATATATATATTATATTTTATTATAATTTTAAATATTGGTGGCCCGTGTGCACGTGTTCTTAGGATTCCAGATTTTGCAGTGTTTTTTGAGATTTAGGTGAGTGATTTTGCCTCTTTTTGGGTATTCCCGCTTCGACAGGTGATTGTATTTTATTCGTGTAAATTATGTAATTTCTAAGATTGTATATTTGTATTGGTGTGCATGCATTCTTGTATCCTGTAGACCGTGTACTGGGATTTGTATGTGGCCAAGTGCCCAGGATTGTACATGTATTATACCTGTGATGAATGTTTGTATTAGAATAGTTTATTTTCTGTATATATACCATGCCTATGATATCTACTCATGCGTGGCCGACCCTTCTTGGTCGTTAGCCTCCGGGCTTAACCGCTATCTAGTTTTATATCAGCTTTCGGGCTAAATCCCCTAGAGTTTCTAGATTTGTCGAGAGCGTAGTTAAGCCGTGTGATTGTGTAATTAGCCTATTGGATACTTAGTCAGGTAAGGCTTACTACGCTCCCGCTTTGGTCAAACCCTTGGGTTTTAATAGCTGTATTGTGTGTCTACGAGCCGAGCTATATTGCATAGCCTCACCAGGCATAGTTTAGCTATACACCTGTTTGCTCAGACTCCACGCTTAACCTCTCTGAGGTTTATTAAAGTCCTCTGGATTTTATGGTTATGCCTGTAAAGGTAGCTTAGCACTCAGCGTTTTATCACTAAACACGGCTTTGCGGAACTCTGCTGGATTTTAAACTCGCATCTTAAGCCGAGTCATTCCTGAGTTCTATCGGTGATTTAGTGATAAAACTCTGTTCGCTGACCTTTTCCTCAGCACTGCTTAGCTTCGCTTGAATGTTCGCTTGCTTGCGTACCTACTCGATAACTCGATTAACTCTTTTATTGATGGTTGTGAAGAGTTTGAGACCTTTATTTATACTGTTTTTCAAAAACTGCACATTTTTCTGTATTTGTACCACTTGTCCTCCTCACCTACGGGTGCATTATAGAGCTTGGTCAAAGACTTAACAACTCGGCTACCTAGAGATTGCAAAAATATGTTCATCCTAACTTTCTATATGGGAAAGTTTAGTCCATCAAATTTGGGAGGGGTCTTAATGTTATCGGCCATCTTTACTAATGGATGAATGAAGATATGAAAATAGTGATTAGCAACTTATAGGATCTCTCTAAGGTTGTAAAGCCAAAAATTAGAGTCCTAACTCTGATACCAATTGAAATCACACCTAGAGCGAAGGTGAATGGTGTAATGCTAATTAATATACAAATAATACACAAATTAAAAATGAGATGATGCAACGATCACTCAAAGTAAGATTAGAAGCCGTATACCCCGTAAAGGGCTCTGAACTTCTTCCTCGTGATTCCTCTAAATAAGAGTTTGAGGTGCGCAATGCAATCTTGTTGTAAGAGTATAGATCGACAATATAAGAATGAATGAATAGAAAGTAAAAGAAATAAGTAAACCAATCGCAAACACAGAGATTTGTTTCGAGATTCGAGCACCCGGCTCTACGTCCCCGTCTTCACCCAGAAGGATTTCCGATCCACTAGAATTTTCACAAAGATTACAATCACTAGGGAGTACCCAACTCCTCAATCACACTCCTCTAGTCCAAAGGTAGTGTAGCCACAAGTACAATAATCACTTGGTGATCAAAAGACCACAAATTCTCTTTTGAAAAACTTTTCTTTACAAAATCCTAGAGAATAATATATAGGATTGAAGCTCAAGGTTTGTAAGTGAAAATAAAACAAAGTAGAAGAGAGATTTGATTCAAAACTTCAGAAATAAAACAGAGATTAGAGCACAAAAGGCTGAGAGTAAAACACTTCTTTTAAGAATACTCAAACTTTGAAAACTTTGTAATAGTTGTTGTATTTCACTTCAACCCTAACCACCCCTTTATAAAGGATTTAGGTAGGGATTAAAGGGTAAACATCTATCTGGACTAAGCAGGTATAATTTGACCAAAATCTAGCATAATCCACGTTTTAAGATAAAAATCACGTTTTAAAACAGGTTTAAAAATCTCGCCGTTTGGCCAGAGATGCAGAGCACGGTCGACCGGCTGGTCGACCGATTTTCAAATAATATGACCGTTGGCTGACTCCAGTCGACCGCCCGGTCGACCAGCCCAAACAGAGAGTTTGGGTCTGTCAGTCAGTCGCCCGCTCGGTCGACCGTAATAGGGGTCCGGTCGACCACTCGGTCGACCGGGGAACGTGCACACCTACACACCCCATAGGTCAGGACTGCGGTCGACCGTTCGGTCGACCATTCTGACCTGTAATAGAGCCGGTCGACTGCAACAGGTTATAAGCAGAAAACAGGTTAGAAATCTGATTTGAAGATATGTTATTTTCAAAGGTATTTTTGTAAACACTTTATAAAATACAATAAGCTAAGTATGCATATACTGAAATAGGACTTAAAGTATTTTATCAAGAGTCAAAAATAATCTTTTGAAAACACGTGCAATTTTGTGTGTGTAGGGTATTTGAGCTTCAATACTATATACTATTCATTAACAAACTAATAATACAATGATCCACAGGAAGGCGTCTCTGAACCGCGCTCTTATCCTATGAGAGAGTCCTCTTGAGCCATCAACCTTGTAATATGCTTGAGAACTCTTGAGCCATCAATACCTATACTAACCTAAAATTCATACTAGAACTTCTATTAGTACCAAATAGCTTTTATATGTTTTGTTATCATCAAAATGCATAAACCGGAGAGTGTAACCTTTGGGCCAACACTAGTCTCATGGAATTAGGACCTAAGCTTGTATAATTAGTTTTGCTCATATTCGGCTTTATTTGGTTTTATCAGTTTTATCGGTTTTATGTTAGTTTAGGAGATAATTGATGTTGCCTTATCTACTTTACTTTCTGCCTCCTTACCTGCTCCTGTAAGCATGTGCTCACGACGCAGTTTTCAATACATGCTTTTTTGACTCAGATTTATTGATACGCGTGTGCTTATCCCTATACGCCACTTAGCCTTCACCACACCACTCGTTGGGGCGGTTTTCAATACATACTCTTTTGACTCAGATTTATTGATACACGCGTGCTTGTCCCTATACGCCACTTAGCATTCACCACACCACTCGTTGGGGAGTTTCTGACTCTCCTGGATCTGCATGTCCATATCCTAGAGCTTAAAGTTTGTGGATTCTCCCGATTTCTGATTAGAGACGTACAGCGGAAGCGTGGATCATCGGTAGACCGTCTGAGGCCCTATCCTTCCAGGCCCTCCTGCTCGGCTCTTGAGTTTTTCTTTTATGACTCGTGAGAATCATTTGTATTGTTCATACTTATATATCTCTTTGTATTCTAGCATTTGCACCTATCGGTGATGTAATATTCTTTTAATATTGAGTGACATCCTATGATAACTCTGTAATTGTACTTATTTGTTGGAATGTATAATGCACCACATACTTCCGTACTCTGATTCTTGCCTGTACTGATGCTTAGCGTATATATGTGAGGGTATTTTTTACCTACATATATACGTCACAGTAACATCTCCGTACCGGCGAGATCGGGGTGTTACATGAAAGCTTGCAAATCTCGGTATAATGTGTAAGCTTGATAATCACAGTATAAGTTATGTAACTTGCTAATCATGGTATCGGAAAAACCCTCGGCTCATTTCACGATCTAGATTCCCTAAAAAAAATTGATGCAATATATATATATATATATATATATATATATATATATATATATATATATATATATATATATATATATATAGAGAGAGAGAGAGAGAAACTTGTGTCCTTCCAAAAAGATTTGAGTCTAAATCCCTCTAACTCAAATACAACCCTCCGACATTCAAATACCATATCCACTCCGTTGAAATTAATCTATATTATTTCAAGTATCTATAACAAAAAATTAAGTGTTTTTAATACTTTTTGTCTATCCATCAAGCGACACAAAATGGATAGCTGAAAGTACCTAGTTGGTTAGATCTATGTTTTTAGACATACAAATTCTCGATCCAGTCATTTGATTATGATCTAAACATTTAAAAACCCCTACAAACCAATTTTTATAAGATTTCAAATGTTCTACACCGTTAAACTAACCAACTTACTTTCTAGGCCGTCCATTTTTCCTCTACTTGACGCATGGGCAAAAAGTATTCAAAACATTTAATTTTTGGTTTATAGATACTTGAAATAATATAGATCAACTTCAACAGAGTGGATCTTGTATTGGAATATCGTTGTTGGTATTTGAGTGGGAAGGATTTGTCCTCAAATCCTTTTGAAAAAACACAAGTCTATATATATATATATATATATATATAATATATATATATATTATATATATATATATATATATATATATATATATATATATATATATATTATGGTAAAAATTGTGTTATTTGTGAGAAGATTGGAATAATGTATCGATGTAAGTAAAAAAAGAATCTTGAATCTATTACTGAGTCGTTCATGAACCAAAAACTTGAGAAATAAAATTGAATATATCAATAAATTCAAATCGGAAAGTGTGGTTTAAAGCACGATATTGGTGATCTATGTATATATATAAAGAAAATATGAGCGTGAATTTTGTAAACTAAATCAATAGACACAAAAATGTGAAAATGATAAATCATTGGTATTAATGTGTTGATTGATATGTTATGATGGATAAACAATGTATTGCTACGATATATATGTGTGAATTGCATAGCATGGAGGAAGGCTGCAGATGGGGGAAGACGGGAAAGTTATGTATATATGCATGTGTGTGTGTGTGTGTATAGGGATCTGTACTTCAGCCGACAGCTGAGAGAGACTCTCTCAGATGGTGCTTCGTGGCTTAATTTTAAGCATAATTTTGACCGCTGGTACCATGATCGTAGTTTTATATGATGACTGTGATTAAGTCGCAGTGTTTTTATGAGGACTGCAGCCATGGTCCCAGTCTTTTTCTGAGAACTGCTACCATGATCGCAGTCCTAATTATACTGAAAATATATGATTTTTTAGGACTGCGGCCATCTTACAGTGGATTGGGATCATGTAGCAGTAAGTTTGCGACCATTTTAAAGTGACAACTGAGAGAGTCTCTCTCAGCTGTCAGCTGAGGTATATTTTTCACACACACACACACACATCTCTGCGCGTGTGTGTGTTAATGGAGGAAGGGCTATCGGATGGGAGAAGGGAGTATCTATATGTGAATATATGTGACGTATGCACACAAATTGTTATACATGTTTTACGAAGGGAAGGTCGGAGTGGGAAAGACGAGATATTGCACATATGTAATGATCAGGTGAGACAACTGACTTAGGTGAGAAGATGAGAAGGGAGCACAGGAGTCATCAGATTATCTTTTAGGTGGTTGAGATTAGTTTTTGGCTTAGCTAAGTTAGTTTTTTGGGTTGGTTTATTTAGTTTTTGAGTTTTAATTTTATTTCATCTGATTCTTATCTCAACCACCCAAAAGCTAATCTGACGGCTCTTTGCTCACTTTTCACCTTTTCACCAGGTCAGTTATCTCACCGGAGCACTACTCTCTCTCATATATATATATATATATATATATATATATATATATATATGAGAGAGAGTATCTCACCGGATCATTACTCTCTCTCATATATATATATATATATATATATATATATATATATATATATATATATATATATATATATATATATATATATATATATTGTGAATATATATGTATATATATATGTGTGTGTGTGTATATATGTGTGTATATATATTTACATATATACACACACACACACACACACACACACACACACACACACACACACACGTATACGATAGAGAGAGAGTAGTGATCCATTGAGAAAGCTAGCTTACGTGAGAAGATGAGAAAGAAACATGAAACTATCAGATTAGTTTCTGAGTGGTTGAGATTAGATTTGGAGGAAATAAAACTAAAACTTAAAAAATAAATTAATCAACTCAAAACTAACTTAACAAACCCAAAAACTAATCTTAACCACCCAAAAGATAATCTAACGGCTTTTGTGCTCCATTCTTATCTTGTCACCTAAGCTAGCTTTCTCACCCGATAACTGCTACACACATACATAACTTTCATGGACCATCAGCAAGCACACCTTTTGCTTGGATACCTCAGTCATCGTGGAGATTAAAGTGGTGAGATCTTGACCTCATGGCTTACCCCGCTAGATCGCTGTCTAAAAGAAAAGAAGGAACCCCCGAATCGATTGAGAGAGTCCCAGATGCCGATGTTAGTTAGGACACTCTGAAAGGGATATGACAAAATCATGGTGAAAAGGGCTCCGCACCAAGTCCAGGATGAAAGTGATGCTCGCAAATGATCTTGCTCGAAGGAAAGATGAAAAAGGGTGCATTTTGCTACATATGTTGATAAAAACACTTACCTAAGTTTCAATTTTTTCAAATACGGTGGTAAGAAAAAATCAGTTGACAGAATTAGTTATGTGTGTGTGTGTGTGTGTGTGTGTGTATTAGAGGAAGGTGGTGGGGGGAAGAGAAGGGAAGAAAATGTGCATACATACATTGTATATTACATATGTTGTGTAATATATGCGTATAAATATACTGATAAAAAAAATACTCTATCATGAGTTCAATAAGATAAAAATAAGCTAGAATAACTATTTGATATGTTGTGAGCTTCTATGTGCAAAGTATTGAGGTTAATTTGGATAATACATGCATTAGGAATTTGGGTAATACATGCATTCAGTTAAATACGAGATGTTATTGCAAGAGACTAAAAAAAATAAATAGCTAAGTGAACTGGATTTTGCTAATTAATGAATAGAATCACTGAAATACCTATTCTGGTTACTTTATCTTTATTTTCTCATTGAGATCCTCTTTATCTTATCCAATCCTTATTCATATTTATTACCTGGTACACAAATCATACTTCATATTATTATATATATATACCACTTCGTGTATTTTATGCATAACTTCTCACTGGGCTGTCGAGCTCACCTTTTTATATTAACCACAATTTCAGGTTACGATAAGAGCAAAGGCCTGCTTAAAGCTTCATGAGCGCTTCTGTTAGAAATTACATGGAGAATCAATTCCGTGAAATTTACTTATGTTTTGTCACCTCTGAATAGTTTCATGCTTGTATATATGAACATCAAACATGATATGTATGATATGTATGTGTATTATACTTGTGAGTTAGATAGTTTGATCTTTGTATATATATGGAGATGTATGCATTGTTGTAAGTGTAATTTTGAGTTGGTGTTAGAAATGGTTATGTTGCTGTATTGAGAATACCAAGAGAGGTACTCTCGAGTTTATATACATTATGATTATTGATAGATGAGACTGTGGTCTCGATGATGTGATAAGTAGGCTGATTGTGATCGAAATTATATAATTGTATTACAGGGCACTGTAGTTATTACAGAGAAGAAGATGTTAAATTTAGCAAAAATCTGAATAATTTTAGGTGGATCGAGAATTATTATAACTGGGACCATTACAAGTTTGCTCAAAGAAATTCAGCTCTAGTCAAAATCATCATCCCAACAGTCGATTGGTGGTCGATTATGGGTGAACAGTAAAATTCAACTGTCATATGTGTTTGTACCATTGCTTAACTTGTGTTGTGCACTTAAATAAAATATTCAAAAATATTTCAAAAAGTTTTCTATTTTTTAAAATTTGCAAAAAAATAGATCGAACTAGTGGTTGATAGCAGAAAATCCAAAAGTGGATTTCTGCAATGGGTGATCGACTCTGCCGGTTAATCTGTGACCCAACAGAGAGTTGGGAGTGGTTGACTGGCATCAGTGGACGATCTGCATCACACCCAGTGGTCGACCATGTCCTATCCGAGAGCACTGAGCTCTGAAAGATAATCACCATACCTGGGGTTGATCTGTTTGCATGTCCCTGTTGCTTCACCATTTAGCATAGCCATTCGATCACCCGAGTGCTCCAGCGATCGATCCAAAAACTCCAGACTCACAAAAATTGATTTAAATGCATTTGCAAAAAAGCGAGAAATTTTGTATAAATTCCAATAGGCATAAAATCATAATAAATATGCCAAAACAATATTTTAAATTCAGTTTTAAGGCTTTTGAGCAATTTAAGAAAACTTGAGGGAAATCATACTTGATTTTAAATCAAGACATATATGCACAAGTATGAAAATGTAGTCTAGTACTAAATTAAGTTCTTGTTTTAGTTCTTCTTACCTTACATAGTAATCTTAAGTAGATTTTGTAATTTTTGGCTCAATACTCTAGTTTTATTAAATTTTGCAATTTTTGACTCTTCACTCTAACTCCAATTTGAATTATCTTGATAAACTGAGTAACTTGAGTTAGAAATATGCTATCACCTTCTTAATTGAGGTTACAATTTGAGTTTTTATCCAACCAACCTCCATAAAAGTGCTATGACTTGGATCAAATCACATGAAACTAGAATAAAGATGTTAGTGCATAAGTAGCTTAATGAGTGATCATCATCAAATTAAAGCCACAATATGGCTAACAGAAGTCCAATAAATATTGGAAAGTTTAGCTTCCTATTTTCTTGAATCTTCAAGTGTTTAGTTTCAATTGATATGGACATTAAGTTACTTTTGGGAGCTTCTATTTCTATCACCTCCAATTTTGATTATGCATTGTAAGCTTATTCTATCCACCCCCTTTTTGTTCTATAGTTTGTTTTGATATAAAATAATTTGCTTAACACAAAACAAACTCCATAGAATATTAGTAACTTAGATAGTTTATTAATCATCAAAACTTATGATATTATTTGCTTAAATACCCTTAAGGCCAACAAGATCAAATGTCAAACATCAAGATTAATATATTTTATAAATGTTAATTATAATTGGATTATATTTGACGCGAGAAGCAGGGAAGACGAACGACACCGGCTAGATCTCGTTCTAGCACCCACGAACCCTGAAAAACTTTCGGGTAGAAAAGTAATCGAATCTACGAATATTGTCACTCGAATTTACGAGCCAAGATAAAGCAACTCGAATCCATGAGAAATTCGGAGGAACTCAAAGTTCATTATTCAAAATTCATTAATTAAAAATACAGAGTACAAAAGCCCAATTTACAGGCTTACAAAAGTCCTATTCTATCTATGAAAGCTAAATTCAAAATAAAAAAAAGTTCAAAATAAAGAAAGTGAAAAATCTATCAGAATCTAAATTTAGAATCCAAAACAAAATCCTAATCAAAATTGGATACCCTGATACGTAATAGGGTTGTCAACAGCTGAAGAGTGCTATCGACAACCAAGGAGAAAACTGACAGACCCATACTTTTGGAAAAAGCCTGTGACAGTCCAAAATAGGGTTGTCGACAGGTCAAGTTATCTTGGCCTATTGATATTTCTTACTCTTCCTACATCAGTCCACCCCTCTTCAAAAGAACTCGTCCTCAATTTCAGTCTGGATTTAGTTGCTATGTTGGGACTCTTTTAGTTGCAATTTTTTCTCTTCTTAAATACACCGTCATCATAACTTCTTCCTTGAAGAGTTTCTCTCGCCTCTTATTATCAGTGGTTGTCTTATACTTCTTAAAGGATTTATCAAATTCTACTTGAAGAAAAGTGTGATCCTATGATTTTGATCGTCTCGATGATCTTCATCAAACTCCATGTAGTGTTGTGTCATTGAATCTTCAATGTAATCTTCATCTCAAATCTGTTGGTAATCAATGCCAATTGGTTGGTGCTCCTCTTTCAGAATATGTTGCACCCATGTACTGATAGTAGGTGATATGAAGTCAAAAAATTAAAACTGTCATCTTGAGCACTCTCTTTCTGCAGATCATGAAAAATAATCGTACCATTATGAAGATCATCTTCCATGGATGGTAATACTTCAAGCTTGTTGATCCCAACTCTTTTGTACTCCTTCTGTAATTTATCGATCTCCATGAGAATTTCAGCGGTTGTAGAAACTTCTTCTAAAGCAACGCCTTACTTTATTTCTTTTGGTTCCATGAAGAATTCGCCTTGATTGCATACAAACACGATTTGTGTTTTCTCTTTTTTTGAACTAGGAATAGGTGGTATAGGCTTCATGACTTCATCGAGAGATCGTGCTTGGATGATGGACACTTGAAGGTTTAATAAATCTCTCTTGATTTACTGCTCTTCAACTGGTGATTACTGATGCGGGTTCGTAGTCTCGCTTGACTGATAAAATCTCATGAATGGTCGGGCTCGATTCTCCATCTTTTCTTCCTCCAAAACAAAGCTATGGGCTTGTAAGACTCTTTTCATCCAGCTCCACGTTTTTATAGGTGGCTTGCCTTAGTACTTACGTATGTTTGAAATCGATCCCACTATATCGTTGTCCTTCCTTTAAGTATATGAACCACAAATTCTACATGATCTTCCATGGGAATATACTCCACATCAAACAAATTATCAACTTCCTTGATCCATAGGAAGGCTGACTCAACATCACGACTCCCATCAAAAGAAGGACTAAAATTAGAAAACACATCAAGATTTGAATATCCTCCTTTTTGGTCTCTGATAGAATTAGGAAACCATCTTTCCTATTAGAGTTTGAAAATCCACCTCTCCTATTAGAGTGAGGACGTTGCCTTCCGTAGTGCATCCCTCCTTCTTTATAATTTTCTCCAAATTCATTGTAGTGATTGATGGGACTCTGCAACTCCTCTTCATAGAAAATTTTTAAAAACTGAGGATATTTTAGATGATTCCTTGGTGGTGGATGATGTGGTGGTGGCCGATATATTTGTGATTGATATGGTGGTGGATAATGTGGTGGTGGCCGATATAGTGGTGGTTGATATGATAGTGGATAATACGATTGATGATCATGTCCGCTTCGGTACGTACCATCGGTCAGACTTTCATCATTAATCTTAAAAGATATCCTTGTGAATGTTTTGCCCCTCCTTGTAGCAATGCTTATCCTAGGACAAAGGCTTTGTAATCTATCATTATCTCCTGCCATAGTTAGAAAGTAGTCGTACCTCTGATACCAATTGGCGCGGAAAGCAGGAAAGACGAACGACGCTGATTAGATCTCGTTCTAGCGCCCCACGAACTCTGAAGAAATTTCAGATAAAAAAGTACTAAAATCCATGAATACTGTCACTCGAATCTACGAGCCAGGATAAGCAACTCGAATCCACGAGCAATTTGGAAGAATTCAAAGTTTATTATTCAAAATTCATCGATTAAAAATAAAGAGTACAAAAGGCCTATTTATAGGCTTACAAAAGTCCTATTCTATCTATGAAAGCTAAATTCAAAATAAAGGGAAAAAAGTTCAAACTAAAGAAAGTGTAAAATCTATCAGAATCCAAATTTAGAATCTAAAATAAAATCCTAATCAAAATTGGATACCCTCATACGTAATAGTGTTGTCGACGGCTGAAGGGTGTTATTGACAGCTAATGGAAAAACTGACAGACCGATACTTTCGAGAAAAGCTTGTCGACAATTGAAAAAAGGGTTGTCCCTATTGATACCTTCTTTCTCTTCCTACATCAATATTTGTTAACTTTAGAGGTTGCGCTCAACCATTTAACTCTAAATTATCAGACTATTAGTTTTCATTCCAAAATGAGAATCATATATATAACTTATGAATTTTCGTTGTTGTTTTTACTTTATTTGTTTTTGTATTGTGTGTATTATCATCATCACCACTATCATCTTCTGTATGATTAGGTATCCTGATGGTTACAATTATATGTTTATGTATAGACAGTTATCAACATCCTGGATTCAAAGAAAGGTTGACTCAACATCATGACTCCCATCAAAAAAAGGAATAGAATTAGAAAACTCATCAAGATTTGAATATCCTCCACCTTGGTCTTGGATAGAATTAGGAAACCTATCCCTCTGATCAGAGTTCGAAAATCCTTCTCTCCTTTTAGAGTGAGGATTTGCGAACCTTTGTTGCCTTCCATAGTACATCCCTCCTTCTTCATAATTTTTTCCAAATTCATTGTAGTGATAGATGGGACTTCACAACTCCTCTTCATAGAAAAATTCTAAAAATTGAGAATATTTTAGATGATACATTGGTGGTGGATGATATGATGGTGGTCGATATAGTGGTGGATGATATGGTGGTGGATGATATGGTGGTTGATACGATGGATGATCTTGTCCGCTTTGGTACGTACGATCGGGTAGACTTTGGTCATTAACCTTGAGAGACATCCTTGTGAATGTGTTGCCCCTCCTTACAGCAGTGCTCATTTTAGGGAAAAGGCCTTGCAATTTATTATCGTCTCATCGTCAGAAAGTAGTAGTAGCTTGGTAGCTCTGATACCAATTGGCGTGGGAAGCAGGGAAGACGAATGACACCGGTTAGATCTTGTTCTGACGCCCACGAATTCTGAAGAAACTTTCAGGTAGAAAAGCACTTGAATCCACGAATACTGTCACTCGAATCCACGAGACAAGATTAGTAACTCGAATCCACGAGTAATTTGGAGGAACTCAAAGTTTGTTATTCAAAATTCATCGATTAAAAATAAAGAGTACAAGATGCCTATTTATAGGCTTACAAAAGTCATATTCTATCTATGAAAGCTAAATTCAAAATAATGAAAAGAAGTTCAAAATAAAAAATTGGTTTGTAGGAGTTTTTAAATGTTTAGATCATAATCAAATGACAGGATCGAGAATTTGTATGTATAAAGAAATAAAATTTTCCAACTCACTATTTTCAGCCGTCCATTTTGTGCCGCTTGATGGATGGGCAAAAAGTATTCAAAACACTTGATTTTTGATTATTAGTTACTTTAAATAATATAGATCAACTTCAACGAAGTAGATCTTGTATTTGAATGTCGAATATTGGTATTTGAGTAGGAAAGATTTGAGCTCGAATTCTTCCAGAATGACACAAGTCTATCTCCTCTTTTAATCGCTCCTGTGTTATTATAAAAGAAATGCTTTTTAACCTGCTTCGTATTGTTGTCTCAAATTCTTTTTGAAAATTGATGAGGGCTCTTGTCTTTTATCGCGTTTCTCCACTTAATGCATCTTTTTAGATATACATGCGCGAAGCACATGTCAAGGACTAGTTGGGTCATTGATGTAGAATACCTATTTCAATAGGCGAACAATAAGTTATGGAAAAGTTGAGTGAAGTTTTTCTAAATTTTTTGGATGCATGTAATACAAATAATCATGGTTGAAACAAAAAAACATTATTTACAACTTATTTTCAGAAAAATTATGTGACACACTAGCTTTTGCCCATTCCTATTCTTTATCTTTGAAAACATAATGAGTATGAAATGTCTATAATCCCATCTTTCTCATGTTCAGACTCAAAAAATCATAATTCCATCATTGTGAATGTCCTTATATGGTCCCTTTACGCTTTCAACAAAGTTTCCTCTATGAGTTCCTACAATTTGCATTTCAGAGACATGAAGAGAACAATGTGGGCTCTCAATGTAGACAAATTTTTAGTTAGGGTTACAAATGGTACTTAAGTTTAATGAAGTGTTACCTCCATAAAGTCCAAAAAATGTAAAACAAGGATTAAGCAAACTAATCAACCACTTAGTGAGCAACTAAATATCCCATGTGTGTGTGTGTGTTTTTTTTTTTTGGTAACATCCAACATTTTTTTTTTAGTCTCTACTCAATTCTGTCTGCACTCATTGCTGATTTTTTTTTTTTTTTTTTTTTGAATGCACTACTACTCTTGGGGGGATAGTTGGGGCCATTGAAGGTGACCACAACCAAAATTGCAATCGAAGGTGAGAGGTGGTGAGTTGTTCTCACTTTTAGTAGGCCTATGTCTCACTCTCCCCATCACCATCTCTCAAAAGGTGAGAGAAGAAGAAATGAATGGATTTAATTGTTTGGATAAGAGAAAGATGGAGACTTAAATCAATGCATGCAAATATATTTATTCATGAGGACATTTAGAAATAGGAAAGTTATAGTTTACCTGATATTTATCAACAAAAAAGCTTTGATGAGGGTGTGAGTGTGATCCAAGTGTAGATAGGAAATAGGTGGGTGAACCAACTCTTAGTGTTTTTTTTTTTTTTTTTTTTTGTGAAATGTGCTAATTAGAAGGTAGATCTTAGAATAGAAAAATAGATAAATATAAAAGAAAAGAAAAAAGCAAGCAACCTAATTACTTATTCCTATTGCCATTAATGTTCACTTTTAGTGAAAAGTTAGGTTTGGAGGATGAAGAATGTCCCCATATATTAACAAATCTAAATTTCTTAATTAAGTAATATATCATTTATCCTTAATTAAATAAGTAAATAGTAATTTACGTTTTTCACGTGCACTTAAAATTAAACAACACTATATTATCTTTGGCCATATGCATGGGATTGAGTTGGATAGCCAAGAACAAAGATTATAATGCTTAAGGTGGTAATTTGGTAGAGATTAAAACAATAGTATCTAACTTTGTCTTCTTTTTTTTTTTAAAAAGAAGAACAATAGCAACTAATTAATTACCCACTGATTATTTTGCATAATCATGAAACTAAGTTTTCTCAAGGAATTGTGTGGTCCTCGTGTGTGTATGTTGGAAGAAGGTGAACAAGTTTCACCATTTTAGTGAAATTTACGTAGTAGTATGGTAGGATGTTAATTTCTACACCTAAAGATTTACCTTTTGATTGTAAGGTCCTTATCTGTCAACAAATCTGGTTTGCTCAGAAATTTAATTACACACTAACCTACTCGAATTAGGTAAACACAGGACCTAATTTAAAAGTAATAGCTTTTGAAGCTTTGGAATTTTATTTTAGTTCAGCTGCAACTTACAAGAAAGGATTATCTATGTGAAAAGTCAATAGAAAATTCCTTGTTCTTTTTCTTTTTTCCTTTTTGATTTTTTTTCACTGCAAGAAAAGGTCATGGTTCCGTTTTTTTAATTATCGAGAAGATAATGAAAAACAATCATAAATGCAAGTATAATGTTACAAAATATAGAATGATCAATAATATCGCTTCGCCTCATAGTACGCTTGCAATATAATACTTATGAAACATCTAAAATACACGAAATTGAAAGAAATAGTCTCTCACAACGTAAGAGGAAGTATAAAATTAAACAACATACAACTAATCATATCAAAGTTTCCTGAAGATGTTTATTCTTCAATTTATTTTTAGTGTTCTAATTAATGTATCTACAAGTTTTATGGTTTTTGGTAGAGAACCTATTTTAGGTGTTATTTAGTTTTATCAGTTTATACTACTCTTGGAAACAAATAGTTTAAAACCCCGGTCCTCCTCCCCTCTTTTTTCCTATTTAAATAAAGTGGTAATATAGTATGGGGGATTTCGCTATAGCCTCTTATGTCAAACCATAATTAGAAAAAAAAAACTCAGTTTTATAATTTAATTCGCTACTTCCACCTCTTTTTTTAAATCAACCACGTGCGCCCACGTGTCAAACGCAGAAGCGCTCCTCAACGGCGAAAGACGTAGTAATTCTTCAAAAAAGCGGACCGCTTTAAAAATGTGGACTTCTATTATATAAAGGACTGCGATCATGATCATAGTTATCATAAAATGCCTTATTTCTTAGTCTAATTTGGACTACGATTTTGATCGTAGTCCTCATAGAATCTTCATAAAAATGTCATATTTCTGACCTTTGTAGGACTACGACCATGATCACAATTCTCTTTATTAGATTGCGATTCTGATCAAAGTCCTCATAAAAATGCCTTATTTTTGAGTCTTTATAGGACCGCGATCATGGTCGCAGTCCTTTTTATTAAAACTGCGATCATAATCACAGTCCTTATAAAATATTTTATTTTGAGTCTTTATTATGATTGTGACTATGATTGCAATTTTCACAAAAATACTAGTCTTCTAATAAAAACTGCGACCAATCGCAATCCTCACAAAGGACTGTGATTATGAGTTGCAGTCCTCATATCAGTATTGCCGTCATCTACAGACCCTCGTTCATCGATATTTAATGATGCACAATGTTGTTCAGATTTAAAAACTATATCGATCACAAATACAAGCAAAATTCATCGAGAGCACGAAAAAATGAGATTTGCAAAAGGTCGATCCAAAAAAAATTCCATGGGTTTCGCCCCCTGAGACCCCCAGAAGGGGCTCCCTGCTCCCCTTCCAACCACCATGGCGACCTGACCGCGTTGGTCACATCTTCAAATTACTCTACATCAGGGTCAGGGTTAAGAGAAAATCAACGTCGGGGACGATGGGGAAAGGGTAAAAGAGGCAACAGAAATATATAAAGAAGTGGTTGTTGAAAGAAATTAATTTATGCTGATGTGGATAAAGTTGTAGTGAATAAAAATAGAGGGTGAGTTTTTTTTCCTAATTATGAAGAAAAATAGGTGGTTGTAGCGAAATTTTCCATTAGATATTATAATTAATCAAATATTCGAAATTTTTGTTAGAATTTGATTAGATAACATTCTTACTACTACAAAAGCATCTTATTCTTGTTTTATTTGATTGCACCAACTTCTGATTTATATTATATTGTTGTGTCATTATATTATTAATTAAGTTAAATCATTAAGTGCACCGACAGATACCTAAACTCAATTTTGTAAAATACTTAGAATTATAGTCCAAGAGGTATGTTTTGAAAAGAAGTTATTAGAAGTCACAAGTTCAAGTGTTGTTACTTTCCATTTAACTCTTATTTTTTATTCTCTTTCTTCTTTTGTATATATCATGCATAAGTTGTAGTATTTATGAAAATTTAGCTATATTATATTTATGCCTACACTGGATAAAAATCTTGTGTCACCACTGATCGAATGTGTTTATGGTCTTGTGTTTATGAGGCTTCTCTGACAGAATTGTAATCACCTATTGAATGGTGAATAATATGCTAATGAAGTGCGAAATTAAAAACTTAATTAACAATTTCACATTAGACAAAAGCAATTAATAATATGAAGTAGATATGACAATTAAGCACAAGCAATATCAAGCATGTAATGATATAAACAATATGCATGCAAGATATTAAATAAAAGTGAGTGAGAGAGGAGCACTCGAGATTTATTTCGAGGTTCGAGCAACTTCTCTATGTTCCCGCCTTCACCTTAATGAAAGATTTTCATAATAATCTGATCCCGCAAGATCACTCAGTGCCGCAACACCTACAAGTTCCCTCAAGAACTCTTAGACCGCAAGTCCCTCGCTTGTTCCCGCAAGAACTACAAATACGAACCCGCAAGCTCATTCAAGATTACAACCTCTAACCAATCTTAATACAATGAAGAACAACTTGTGATTAAGACTCTTGATCACAAAACAAACTCTCACAAAGAAGGAATCTATATAGAATAGATATAGAAGTGATACTCAATCTTGTATGAGAAAACTAAGTGATTGAAAGTTGAAAATTCAAAAAAAAACTCTTTTGATAAATTCTCTAAAATATATAGAAGCCAGTCTCTACAACTTATTGAAAACTCTTTTGAACATAAAAAATAAGCTCTTGAAAAACTAGTTGTGAAAATTCAACCAAAATCCAATTTATAGGCACCCAACAAAAATTAGCCGTTGGGGCAAAACAGGACCAGAAATGGCCTAGCGTTCGACCGCTCGGCCGACCGAAGTCGGTCGACTGCATGGTCGACCGACAAAGAGCATACTTGCTTTCTGTTAATCGGTCGACTAAGCAATCGACCGACCAGAGAAAGCATGTTTGCTTTTAGGCCATCGATCAACTGCCCGGTCGACTATGTCCACAAGCCAACTGGCTTGTGACACATCCTGTCAACTGTTCGGTCGACCGGTCTAGGCTAAAAACATAATTTAATTTTTCTTTTTAAATTTATTTTTAAAAATCAAAATAAATTCCTATAAAATTTACAAAAATAGGTTCATGTAAATATTTTAGAGTATAAATATGTGTGATCAATAATCAACACATATTATAAACATATGAACTTCTTTTTGAGATATCAAATATACTTTTGAAAATAAAAACAATATTTAAAAATTATTTTTTCAAAAAGTAAACTTTAAGCTTGAGCGAGTTAAACAAAAACTTGTATTTTAAACAAGTTTCTCAAACTCTATTGAAGCACAAATATGTATGAACAAATTTCAATACACATATCAAACAAGTAAAACTTATTTTGATAATTTCTTCTCATAAAATAAACTTTTGATAAAATCAAATTTATAACTCATCAAAATAAGTCTCTTTGATCAAGTAGAGCTCTAATATGTATGAATAAAATTTAATACATATTACAAACCATAAAACTTATTTTTTTGAGATATAAATCATATAAACACAAGATTTGAGTTTAAAATACATAGTATAAAATCTTTTTAAATTGATATTATCAATTTCTTGAAAATCAAACACAAATTCATATTCAATGAAAATCATCAAACCAATATTAAAACTTTTGTGTGTGTGTATAAACTTGAGCAATCAAATATAATTTAAACTTTACAAAACTTTTAAGTACTAACAAACTCTTTTATAAAATTTCAAGTCTTCTTTCTTGATCTTCTTCTCTTTGACTTGATCAAAACTTGATTCTTTTGAGTTAGAGGTCTTCTTGAGTACGCAATGTGTTCTTTATACTTGAGCACTTGGATCAACACGTGTTAGCTTCAAATCTTGACTTTGAGTCAATTAATAAAGCTAAACACCAACTAAGATCTTCATTAAACTTGCAGACTTAAACATCAAAAGATTATTAGTATTATAACCACATAGGTTAATCATCATCAAAAGTAGAGTGATGGATTTTGGGCCAACAATCTCCCCCCTTTTGATAATGACAACACTCGTGGAGTTATATATGAAAGGAATAAAGAAGAGCTTTATAAAAGCTCTCCCCTAACTCATGCGTAATCATAAGCATATAAAAATATTCAATAAAGCTACAAACACAAACAATATGAACAAACAAGAGAAATATGCATAGAAACTTTCTATTATTTATCAAACAAACAAGATTATCAAAACAGATATGCATCAAAACATGCATATATAAAAGTCTAAATTTCTCTTTTCCTTTTGTCACTTCATCAATAAAGGGGTAAAAAAAATAAAATATATATATATGCAACATAAATTCATGATAGGAGATACGTGAAGTTAACTCCCGCTACATACATGCATTACATGAAGAAGGGATGACTAAGCCCTAAGCCAATAAGCATAACATATAATGTATAGACGGAGATATTAAAATCTCCTACACACGTTTACCAGATAGAGAAAAAAGGTCGAGCTCTTCTTTATATAATGTACTCATCATAATTCTATGTATAGAGGAGAAGTTAAACACCCCTTGCACATAAGCAATATATGTTAAAAACAAATTTTAAAAGCAAATTGAAATCAAAAAGATTTTTAAGTTAGGTGTGTAGATACCACTTGTGATTTAAATGAAAGCAGAATAATATGGGATATAGATACCAATTGAAATTAAAAAAATTTAAACACTGGATATCACTTGAATCAAACATTGAAAGTTTTAAAACTTTTGATACTAATTGAAAACTTATCAAGAAATAAATAAAGATACGAATTAGCAAAATAAGATAGATACCAGTTGCAACAATTGATACCATTGAAATTTTAAGAGATTTTGAAATATAGATACCAAGTAATTTTTCTTTTGGGAAAATAAATAAAATTTTCTCTCTTTTAAAAAGAAGAGAATTTAAGTCAATAATCAAAGAGATTCTACCCCTTTTGAAATACCAACAAAACGAATCATAAGCTTGTTAAAAAGATACCAATATCTATATTAAAGCAAAATCAAGCTTATCATGATACCAATTGTGCCAAAGACATGCACGAAAACATGCACGAACTTTTTAAACATGCACAATCAATTAAATCATATATATGTATGTATACCAATTTTAATTTAATACCACTTATAATTTAATTATTGTCTTTTGCGTCGATATTGTCTTTTGATATTGTCTTTTGCATCGTGCTTGGTCTTGTAGACCTATTTACAACCAACTTTATCGCATTTTGTAGGCAATTCGATGAGATTCCATACACCATTTTCGTTCATTAACTTCCATTCTTCATTCATGGCATCGATCGATTTTTTAGAATCATCTCTTTCCCTGGCTTGTGAAAATGTAACCATACCCTTTTTAATCCCAATATTAAAATCAGATTCTAGTAGATACACCACATAATCATTTGAAATGACAGGTCTTCTTTCTCTCTGAGATCTTCTTAGAACTGTCTATCTTGGGAATGAGAATTGAGATGAATAGGACCAAGAAGACAATGCCACCTTTTGTTCGCTATAACCGAGGCCACGACCGCACGCTGAACGATGCACAGACTCGCGTGGATTGGACGTTCAGTGAGATTTTACCTGCACACAAGAATACAGAATTTCAGAACTTTAAGAATGGAATGTGTAAGTACTCAATACTACCGCAATAGCAAGTGACTATGTGGGTCGTGATCTACAATGAAGGACTAGCGATGGAAGCTTTTTAGTAAGTTCTCTTTTAGGTTACAAAGAATGGTTAAAGATCTTCTTTTAGATCTTAAAAAGAAAAAGAAAATAAGTTACAATCAAGTTGGAAGACAGTGGTAGATGGAAAAGGTGGAGAAAATAGAAATGAATATGTACAAAGAAATTGAAAAGGAGTGAAAAAGATTTGGAAGATTGTGGTATCGGTGATTTACACTAAAAAATTAAAAGAAAGAAAACTAAAACCTAAAAAAAACTTACTTACCTCTTCGACGCCTGCTTACCTTTGACCCGTATCGATGATGTACCTTTGTTTGAAGGCGAGTGAAGTATGACAAATAGAATCTTCCCCATTCCCGATTTACAGTATGAAATAAAGGGGCAAGCTACACTACCATAGAAATGGATATCCATCACCATAAGCCATCAATAGCACTTGCAAGGGCAAGGCAACTTCGAGGGTATCGGTTTCATTTGGATCCACAAACACAGAAGTGGGAAGCAAGCAAAAACAAGAATAGAAAAGAAAAGAAAACTTCAATTCGATTCAAATAACAATGAAAGAAAAGATTACTTACACCGGTATTATCCTCAGTACAAGATTGCTCTTATTCCTCCATGAAAATCTCCTCTCCTCTCAGTTACATAAATAAAACAAAAATAACATAAAAGAAAATAAAAAACCTAAGTTACAAACTACAAATTAGCTTAAGTTCTACTCTCTGCTTGGTCGTTCCTTTTTGCCTTTGAGATTGTAGGTATTTATAGGAGAAATACAGAGGGTATAGGAGTATGAAGATAGGGGAAGCTGACTATTTCTAAATTTGAATCCTCCTCTTATCTCCAAACTTGATTTGATGTGGATATTTAGTTCTGATATGCAGCTTATTGGCGCGTTGATTGCGGAATATAACTTATCAAATGACAGAATTAGAAATAGTGATCAACTTAAGAGTTGTAACCCTTTAAGTTTTCTTTCTGGATCATCTTGAATAATCAAATTTGAGTTTCCGTAGCGAAAGTTATGATTCAAACACTAAAATATATCCAGTTAGAATCTGAGTCAACATTGTTTCATCTCATCCGTTGATCTTCTCTCTATCCATTTATCCCTTTGGATTTGACTTCTGTATTTGATGTTATCCTCGGTTGATCTTTAGCTTTAATCACTTGATTTACTAAAACTTGAATTTAACCAACTGAATTTGGGATCATCCTCCTCTAACTAATAGATCTAGTTAAATTTTAACTGATATTTATTTGATTTTATCCTCTTTCTCTCCATGATTATCTTCTGCAAAATAGACATTTAAGATAAGAAATTTAGCAGATTTATTACTAATAAATGTGAAAATGTAATAAAGAATAATGCAATAAATGTGTGCAATCACACCCCCACACCTATCTTTTGCTCGTTCTCGAGTAAAACAACAAACTAAACCAACGATTATTAGACCACTTTCACGGGTCACGCGATTGCACTGAGCATGTGCAACAAGCCGTTAAACCTTTAGGTTCCCCCCAGAGAACGAGTTTTGTCTCGTGAGGGTTTTCAATAGATTACACCTACAAAATCCATAAAGAAAGGAAAACAAAGTATTATAATTTTGAAAATATATTTTGAAAGAGAAGAATATTTGAAGTATTATTGTAAGAGTTCAAGTAATCTATAAGTTATAAGAAAATTGAATTTTTTATTTCTAAACTTAATCTTAATTCAAAACTTGTTATCAACCAAGGCACGGAGTCAAACTGTATTTCTCATCTAATCTATTATTTTACTCTAAGTCATATGTACCTTTGTGACAATAAAATTTTGACTAAGGGTTCTTTAACTCTAACTCTTATACCTTATTTATTTATTTATTTTTTTCATTTTTGGTGGTATTATTCCTTAGTTCTATTAGGCTTTCTAGTCTGCCCATGTAACGAGCCTTTAATTGGTGACTCCCAAACCAAACGGTCTTAGGGCACCGGGTAAGAAAACACCCCAAGGACTTAAGGACTTGAGCAAACAAAGCCGCAAAATTAAGGATTTTATTGTATGAACTGTTTTTAGTCGTGAATACTTATGCTTTATGAGGCATAAATACCTAGCTTAATCAGAGGATTTATATATATCTTTTTTTTTAAATAAGGCATAAAAATCTTTGTTTTTGAACCCTAAGTGTGTGAGTGTATAAAGCATGCATATATCATCAAGGTAAAAATCAAGACTAAATTACTTTCTAAATTTTCATCCTAACCATAGAAATCAAATAAAAATTTTATTTTGATCAAGTATAAGAAATCCTAATTATGATTCTCCTATTCCTTAAAGTTGACTTAATTTTTTATAAAAAATATGTCAAAATATTGTTTCTATTTTCCAAAAGTTTTTAAAAGTAAAGAAATGTTTAATTTTTTTTTTAAAACTAAGTTATGTTAGAACCCTCCTCCACACCTATCTCATGCATTGTCCTCAATGTATGAATTAATGCATAGATGGATGAAAAAAAGAAAGGGAAGGAAAATATTACCGTATGGTGGTGGTTCAGGAAGTGGTCTGATTGGTCCACGAAATGCAGCCCAATCTAATTTGCGTGGAGTTCAGAGGAACCCACCAGAAATCTCTCTAATATAACCCACTAAAATGATGTATATATGAATGATTTTTATTAAGAATTTTATCCCATCTAATTTTCAAATTTTCAAACTAATTTCAGAGTCATTATTATCAACACCTTTGTCTCAAAATGGAATATGAAAAGATAGAATGATTAATCTAGAATCAGGAAGGGCATGAACTACAATCGACTTAGAAAAATGACTGAAGTCAAGTAAAGGTTCAGGAGTTAAAATTTGTTTAGAAAGTGGGTCCAAATCAAGAAGTTGAAACTCAAGTCCACATTCATTTTCCTACAATGGAATGTGACTTTCTAAGATTGGTGATTCAAGTTCAAGAATGACAGGTATGGGAATCAAAACTGATTTTAAAATATTGCTCAAATCAGGTAGCAAAACAAAAGTTAATATTGATTCAGAAATTTGAACTGGATCACAAATTTGAGACTCAAGGTCACATTCCTCATTGAGTTCAATTTCGTAAAAATGAGAACTTGCCAATTTGTCAATAGGACTTTCAAAATATGTCAATATGATGATCATAAAAGATTGGTGATTCAATTTCCCGATGGACAGGCACAGGATCCAATGTAGACTCTAAAGAAGGATTGAAATCAGGTGAAGACACTAGAATCATTATTGAATCAGGAAGTAGAATTGAATTACCAAGTTGAGGTTCAAGATCATATTCATTCTCAAGTTCAATTTCAAGAAGGAATAACTTGTCAAAATATCAATGTGGTTTTCAAATTTTGGAGTTTGGGTAAGTTCAAATGGGTGTGCTGAAATGGAATCTTGTTTTTCAAAACAACATGATTTTTTGGCTCTAACAGATTGGTTAGCGACATCAGGAATGGTCAAAGGGTGAGAATGGAGAGTTTTGACCATTATATCTATGTCATGATTATGAGTGATTTGATCCTGAGTAATGGCTTCAAGCAGCTTTTCATAGTTGATTGGTTCATCATTTTGTTGCGACTGGACTTGAAAAGATGAAGTTTTATTTTGAAATTTGTGGTGAAATCGTGAGTCTATCAGATTTTGTGATTGTTGCTCGGACTCACGCATACTCATTTTCAAGATTGATGGTTTTCTATTTTGAACTAGTGGAACTAAGTATGAATCTTGAAAATATTGTGGAATTGGGGAGGCATGAAATTTTCGTTCGGCCTCCTGCATGGCTTCTATACTCTTTTCTACCTCAGATTTTTCTTCAATGGGTTGGGGTCTAGAAAGGAGTATATGAAGCAAAATCAGAGAAAGAATATTGTGAAAATTGTGGACAAGGTGGATAAAGAGGACAAGTTGGTTGAAAATTGGACTCGGGGGAGGTGAATCCCCATTGACTCTGTGAAGAGTTGGAATTATTTTGGTAATTATGGTCATAAGATTAGGGGCATGGGTTGTATTGCTTCGGATAAGACCAATCCAGCACACTATGTTGGTTAAAGTTATGATATGCCGGGTTGGTAATATCCGAAAAGAAGTCGGGTGTAACATGGATTACCATTAAAATTGAAAAATTATTGTTATAAGCCATATCACACAAGAAATGTTAAACACAAACCAAAAAAACAAATAAACAAACAAATAAAAAGAAAAATCTAACCTAAGTTAGGGTAGATCTTAGACTTAGACGACTCCTAACTGGTTAGACTGTCCACGGGGGATATATTGCTAAATCTGACCACAAGTTAATCGGTCAGGTAGGGGTAAGATCGGTGGAAGGTATCCGTGCTTAAGCAACGGGCCTAATTATGCCAAACCACCAACATTCAGGATTTCGCCCCTCAATCCTCAACCTTAGACACCGATTTGGCAAGAGTCAAATTCAAATCAACTTCCCCCTTAGATCAGTCTCCTATATGAGTCCGAGATGTCCCTAGGGCCAACGTCTACTCAGTTTTAGTTAGGCTTGGGTTAGTGAGTAAGGAGATTGTTTGTAGGCTAAGTGAGGGTAATGACTTCCCCACCTTATCTTGTTTATAGGACAAGCCCTTAAGATTGATTGTGCAAAGTGTGCAAGATATAGAAAAATAACATTCACAAGCAAGTATCACCCAATAATGTTTCCTAAACTATATGCTATGCATACGTACCTTTTGCTCCAGCACGCTTTAAGAGTAATGTAAATGTAAACGAATTAGACACGTACCTAAATGCAAAGTCTAAACCATTTTTAGCATTTAACAAACATCATTTTACTGTTGAGGACAGAAAATATGTATAGTGAGACAAACAAGATAATAAATAACTACAGAATTTTCGCTTGCAATTCAGACAACCTGCAAAAATACAGGTTAGTAGTTCACTCAGATTGCCATTGAAATGTAGCAAATTTGAGGGCTTCTGGGCTCTGCTTTCTTGAGCAGAATTCAAGGCCACTTATATGTCCACTGCAGCAAAAATTTCCTTGTTATTAAATCTGTACACCAAGAACAAAGAAGAAAATTAACTAAAAATGTAAATCTAAAAAGAGAATAACTTACCGTCCCTCCCCAACAATGGTGCCAAAATTTAATTGAGGTTTTACCTGCACACAAGAATACAGAATTTTAGAACTTTAAGAATAGAATGTGCAAGTACTCAATACTACCGCAATAACAAAGTAGTTATGTGAGTCATGATCCACAAGGAGAGACCAGCGATGGAAGCTTTTTAGTAAGTTCTTTTTTAGATTATAAAGAATAGTTAAAGATCTTCTTTTAGTTCTTAAAAAGAAAAGAAAATTAAGTTACAATCAAGTTAGAAGAAAGTGGTAAATTGAGAAGATGGAGAAAATAGAAATGGATATGTACAAAGAAATTGAAAAGGAGTGAAAAAGATTTGGAAGATTGTGATATTGGTAATTTACACTAAAAAATTAAAAGAAAGAAAACTAAAACCTAAAAAAAACTTATTTACCTCTTCAGCGCCTGCTTACCTTTGACCCGTATCGACGATATACCTTTGTTTGAAGACGAGCGAAGTATGACAAATAGGATCTTCCTCATTCCCGATTTACACTATGAAATAAAGGGGCGAGCTAAACTACCATAGAAATGGATATCCATCACCATAAGCCATTAACGACACTTACAAGGGAAAGGAAACTTCGAGGCTATCGGTTTCATTTGGATCTACAAATACAGAAGATGGAAGCAAACAAAAACAAGAATAGAAAAGAAAGAAAACTTAAATTCGATTCAAATAACAATGAAAGAAAAGATTACTTATTCCTCCATGAAACTCTCCTCTCCTCTCACTTAAGTAAATAAAACAAAAATATTACATAAAAGAAAATAAAAAAAACCTAAGTTATAAATTACAAATTAGCCTAAGTTCTACTCTCTGCTTGATCGTTCCTTTTTGTTTTTGAGATTGCAGGTATTTATAAATACAGAGGGTATAGGAGTATGAAGATAGGAGAAGCTGGCTATTTCTAAATTTGAATCCTCCCCTTATCTCCAAACTTGATTTGATGTGGATATTCAGTTCTGATCTGTAGCTTGTTGGCTTATTTGTTGCTGAATATAACTTATTAAATGATAGATTTAGAAATAGTAATCAACTTAAGAGTTTTAGCCCTTTAAGTTTTCTTTTTGGATCATCTTGAATCATCAAATTTGAGTTTCGGTAGTAAAAGTTATGATTCAAATACTAAAATGTATCCAGTTAGAATCTGAGTCAAAATTGTTTCATCTCATCCGTTGATCTTCTCTCTATCTATTTATCTCTCTCGATTTGGACTCTGTATTTGATGTTATCCTCGGTTGATGTTTAGCTTTAACCACTTAATTTACCAAAAAACTAAATTTAACCAACTGGATTTGGATCATCCTCTTCTAACTAAATAGATCTAGTTAAATCTTAATTTAACTGATATTTATTTGATTTTATCCTCTTTCTCCTCATGATTATCTTCTGCAAAATAGACATTTAAGACAAGGAATTTAGCAGATTTGTTACATGATAAATGTGAAAATGTAATAAAGAATAATGCATAAAATGTGTGCAATCAGACAAAATATGACAGTGCAGTCCACACCTCTCCCGCCTTCCGTGCACAAACTCTGAGGGAGAAAATGTGTTGCATGTGTTGCTTCTCGTGTATGCCAGACAAAGCAAAGCAACGAAACCTCCAACCAAAATGACCAGCCCGCGCCGCCTTTCTTCGCGCACGAAAGACGAAAGTAATCAGTGAAAATTATTGTGCAATGAATAAACCAAATTTAGAAAAAGATGCAGCTGCAAAGAAAGAGGGGAAAATTTAAGTTAAACTGTGAAAAATAAGATAAACCCTAAGCCTAGCTTACATGTGCCTTTTATACGCTACAAGGTTCGAGAGTTTTACAACCAAGTTCCTCAATAAATATGAAATTACACGACAAGTTTTTTAGTCTAAAATTTACATTTTGCCTCTAAACTTTGAGAAAATGCATTTTAGCCCAAATTGGACTCAAACTCCTTCGAATTGACTGCATATTTTTGGATGTAGATTTTAGGTGTAGTAGAGCTATTCCGGCAACATCAAGTCACCTATCTCACCTTTAAGCTCTTTTTAGCATGCTTTACAGTTTTCAGAGTTTGCTTATATTGTCCAGTCTTCAGAGTGTGCTTTTATTGTCCAAGTTTCTCCTAACAGCTATATCTGCAAAAATCACTAAAAATACTTGAGTAGTATTATTTATATACAAATAAAAGATAAATAGGAGCATAAAATGATGTAAAATTGTGCAAATCAATGGTGGTTCTACAATATTTTCAATAGTGATATTCTCTTGAAGTGGTGAAATATTCTCATTACGTTGTTCAACTTCCTCAACTCGTCGAGTAGACTGAGGAGTAACTGTGAGTAAAGGAACACAACATCTTGAGAAGATGAGGGTAATGATATGTTCACCCTTACTTCTTCAAGATTTATCTTTCATAATTCACCACTCTCACTAAATTCACCATTCTCTAAGAATCTGGCATTTTTGGTTTCAACTATCCTCGTATTATGGCTTGGACAATAAAATCGATACCCTTTAGACTTATCTAGATAACTAATGAAATATTCAGATATCGTACTTGAGTCTAACTTCTTTTCATGTGGGTTGTAAATTCTAGCTTCCGCTAGGCAAACCCTAAATATGTAAATGTCTTAATCTAGGTTTCCTACTAGTCCACAACTCGAAAGGAGTTGACAGAACTGTCTTACTGGGAACTCTGTTTAAGATATACATTGCAGTCTTTAATGCTTCGCCCCACAAAGAATCAAGTACCATGGAGTAACTCATCATACTTGTAACCATGTTCATAAGTGTATGATTACGCTTCAACAACTTTGTTCTACCGTGCCGTTCCTGGCACGTATGTTGAGCATGAATGCCACACTTTTCTAAGAATTTGGCAAATGGTCCAGAATTTTGTCCCGAGTCATTATTGTTATCATAATACTCACCACCTCTATCTGATCTGATAAGTTTAAACTTTCTATCTTATTGTCTCTCGATCTCAGTAATGTACACCTCAAGGATGTCAACGACTTGAGACTTTTCATGCATTAGATATACATAGTCGTAACGTGATAGTTCATCTATAAAAGTGTTACAATATTTCTCTCCAGTAAAATAAGAAATAGAGAGAAGTCCATAAATATCTGTATGAATAAGTTCAAGATGCTCATTGCTTTTTGTAGCACTTTTCTTACTGTATTTAGTTTGCTTTCCTTTAATGCATCCACACACCAGTCAAAATCAGTCAAATCTAGTTTTTTTTTTTCAAAATTTCATTTTCACTAATCTCTCAATTTTTTCCCTGGAGATATGCCCCAGTCATCTATGCCACAAGATTGAAGATTTTTTATTAATTTGGCTAAATTTGAACCAACATCTGAATGCAGGGCCATTAAGGATTATGCAAACTCATGAATCATAGAAACTTTATATAAACCATCATATAAAGTATCATAACCAACTGTAATTGAATTAAACATCAAACTGAGTTTACCACAACTAAACAAAGCTAAATATTTAAAAACATCTAATCTATATAGAGAAATTAAATTCCTAGAAATAGAGGGCAAATATAAAGTGTCTTCAAGATTCATCTCGTGACATGTCTCTAGGAGTAGGATAGGTTCCAACAGTTATCATTTCCACCTTGAAATGATTCCCCATACAGACGAATCATTCACTTTGCCTCAGTTTTCGGCTTGTAAGAAATCCTCGCATTGTGTTGGTCATATGTGTCGTAGCACCATAATCAATCATCAAGTATTAGTGTTGCGCTCGCAGGATAACAACTAATGAGAAATCTACCAATTAGAGATAGATGCAGCCGGAGAAATACCCACAGGATAAGAACAGAGAAACAAGAGAAAAAAGCAAGTCAACACAATATTTAATGAGGTTCAACAATTTGCCTACGTCCTCGGGGCAAGGGAAAGAGAGAGATTTTATTAATTCAACAATTAATACAAGGAAATACTAGAGGGATACTTCAAGGGATATAATACATGAGGGCTCTAGCCCATATTTATAACCAAGAGTCCCAGGGATTTAGGAAATCCTAATTGGATTCAACCCCAAAATAGAAAAGGAATCCGAATCCAGAAAGGATAACAAAACATGTTTGCCAGTCGACCGGCCGATCGACTGACCCTTGTCCTTGGTCGACCGGCCCGGTCCACTGGGATCAACCAAGAGCTGGCTCATGTCAGTCGGTCGACCGAGTGGTCGACCGTTCCTTTGTCACAGTCAGCCGGGTGGTCGACCGGACCATATCTATGCACGTCGTGCACACCGGTCGACCGGGCTCTGTCCACCGGTCGACCGGGCCCTGTCCAGGCCTGCTTCAAGTGTCGTTCTTATTTTCTTTGACTTCTGATCTCTGCGCTATCTCCTCTATCTCCTTTGTCTCCTCTCTCCCTACAATTCTCCACCTCGGTGAAGATGTTCTATATCTGAGCCGGACTCCAATGAACACCTGGCGAAATCGGCACACGATTTCGGCTTAAGCACTCCAAATGAAACCGACAAACGATCTCAGCGAAATCGACATACGATCTCGACTTGGCCAACAGACGCAACACGTTCCTTCAAATGAATCGCCAGCATACTTACAATTGATTTCCGCTGATCTTACTAGATCCAAATTGAGTTTGTCGTCGCCATGTACAACTCTCATAAAACTCCAATATCAATTGTAAGTTTTCAACTTTAGCTCAGCTATCCAAACAGAATGCACCATAGATGCGTTCTCCTCACTTCACCTGAAGAGAAATTCATACGAGCCGACTAACGAACGTGTCTCCCACTCAGCAACTTCATGAAACTCTATTCCAAATGACCTCAAGAAGAACCCATCATGAACCAATACTAACTCTCCAACTGACTGGCTCTCTCCAGTTTATATGTCATCGAGATGGTTCAACCAAATCTGAGTAGAGCACACCAAATACCATTATTGGCTTCAACAAACTGGACGCACAACCCCCTTATGCAAGCTTAACCATCATCTCACCAGAAGATCAACTGTTCATCGAGATCTCAATGCTTCATCTCTACAAGAAGTCTAACTTTTCACCTCTACATGAAGTCCCATCAGCTTCTTGAGAATCCAAATACACCATATAGCTTCATACGGGTTGTATCACCAAATGGCTGCTCCTTTACGGCTGCATACGTACCTTGCCCAAAGGATCAAGCTAACCGTAGTTCATTTAAACGAGCTCCATCAAGCTCAAGCACTTGTGACTGAATTTTCAGTAGCAAACTGACCTGACTGAGTCATATGAACCTCCTTACTACCATCATGGAGAACAACGGTCGTTAACTTGAGTTTGTCGCGGTTACAAACTTGAGATTCATGCTTTTTCACTCACTTTTGTGGTATTATCTTGGTTCCAATGGCTGCAAATAATTTGACATTCTTATCAATGTTGTCAACCTGTTCAGCATCAAAACTGGCTACATATCTCCACCGGTGTCACATCCGGTGAAGTCCTCACTGATACTGAATCAACTAGAGATGGTGGAGTAGTATCAACCTCCACCTGTTGCGATATTTTCTTGGTCTTCGTCCTCTCCACCTGCTGAGAGACAGTAAACTTCAACACTGAAGTCTCATCAAACGTGACATGCTGGCTTAACTCGATCTTCTTGTTTTCAGGATCCCAGAACCTGTAACATTTCATATTTCTTTTGACACTCAAAATATAAACTTTTTTGCTCGCGGATTCACCATGTCAGCTTAGGCACGAAAGTCGGCTGGACTTTCAAATTCCTACACCAAACCATGACCTTGAGTAGCTTTCTCAGACCAAACTTCTAGTGGAGTTTTACCTCCTATCGCAGTCGATGATAATCCATTTATGAGATGGCCAGCATACACAATCGTCTCAGCCCAAAATGATTTGTCTAATCGGGCATTAGACACCAAACACCGAGCCTTCTCCAGCAAGGAAGGGTTTATCTCCTTAGCCAACCTATGTATTTCATCTATGAAGTGAGTACCAATACCAGTGTTCTGGCCAAATTGTAGGAATTGGTTCTTATATCTTTCAACATTACCAATTGTACCTCCTTGATCTTCCTATCAGTCTGCTTCTCCATCATATCCTTCCACTTCACCAACATATCTAGGGCTTCACACCTTTGTCTCATGGGATATATCCAATAATACCTAGATAAATTTTCAATAAAAGAGACAAACTACCTATAACCTCTAAGCAATGTAGTCTTAGCAGGTCCCCAAATATATACGTAAACACAATCTAGAAGACCTTCTGGGTAGTGAATAGTGGTGCTGAATTTCACCTTCTTCTTATCCAGACGCCGTGTTCACCCAATTCCAAGTTGCAGGTAGATGCACCTTCCAATGATCCCTTCTTTGCTGGAGCTTGTAAAGACTTTTCACTTCCGTGCCCGACCCTCATCTATCAGATCTGTGTGCAAACATCATCTGAAGAAATAGAAGTCTCCACCTGACCTGTAACTGTACTATTCTTCATTAGTAGAGATTATTTCGGTGGACGCCTTTCATAACCACTGATTAGTCTCTAATTTTGCATAATTTTCATTACATTCTCATATTTATTTCATATAAAATT
The DNA here is from genome assembly GCA_038442645.1 of Agave tequilana. Taxonomy (NCBI): domain Eukaryota; kingdom Viridiplantae; phylum Streptophyta; class Magnoliopsida; order Asparagales; family Asparagaceae; genus Agave; species Agave tequilana. The sequence goes on from JAVJIF010005994.1 coordinate 143,147, forward strand.
TTGCTAATAAAACCTTGCTTGCTTGATCCTAGGTCCATGTTGTGCAAATGAAGAAGAAGACCTAAATCACCATTTAATTGGTGATTAAAAGCCTACCAAGTAGCCATTGACTTTAGAGTGAAGATTTTGTCAACCTAGGGCATCAAATCGCAAATCCAGAAGATCAAGGCGTCAGAAGACAGATTAGGCGACGCGCTGCCCGAAGCCAGGCGCGCGCCGCCCTGGCAGGGCCGCGGGTCCCCCACGTGGCCCCCTTCCCCCTGGTGCCTATAAATACCCCCCAGGGGTCTTCAGTTGAAGCAGATCTAGAGTTAGAGCAAGTTGTGTAGTCTTGTTTTTAGTTGGCAGTTGTTGTTGTTCTTCTTCTTCTAGTTTTAAGTTTTAGCCATTTGAGTGAAAGAGAGAGAGTGTGTAAGTGTTGTACTTGAAGGGTGACAAGCTAATACAAGTACTACTTCTCTTCCTTCTTTCAATTTACTTGTGCTTTCGTTTGCTTTTACTTCCTTGTTATAGTGTAAACTCATTTCTCTTTACTTCTTCCTTTTGTTGTTTCTTATTGTAGTGTAACTCCCTTCCTCTTAACTTCTTTTCCTTTGTTATTTCTTTACTTTTATGGCTAACTAACTTTTCCTTAGTATGGCTAACTAACTACTAACCCACTAATTTCTAACACTTGATTGATAACCCAAATGAGTCAATAGTGTCAAACAAGTCTTGTGCAAACAAGAGTTATGACATCTTAAGACGAGGGTTCTAACTCTAATTTACCTACAAGTATTTACTTTCTTATATTTCATGCTTAATGAGTTTTTGATGATCTATGGGTTGTGTACTTTACTTGTTATTGTAAGTTAGCGACTTTTCCTTTTAACTTTGCCGATACCAATAGTGCACTCGACTCTTCCCTTATTCTCGCCTTCTACGGATCTTGATAAGGGAATGTCCGAGTTTTTGCCGTGTAAAGCTATGTTTTAGGATGAACTTTCACTCGATTTCCGTGTGAATAGTTCCAATGCAAAAGGGTTGTGTTCACCTATGATCCATCGTGAGGCTATCTTCCAAAAGTTAGAAATTAGTGGAAGCACTTAGTAGAAAGTTAGCCATGCACTTTTACAACTAAGAAAAAATTTCACTTTTACAAATCACCAAAACATTTTTCCAACAATTCTCAAAAAGAACTTGTTTTCACTTTTCAATTCTTTATTTGGAAATAAGAACTTTCTTTCTTCTTGAACTTTGAAGCCGCACCAAGCTTCCATCACTCTCCCTCCTTGTGGATACGACTAGCCACTTTGCTACTACGGAAGAATTGCAAAAGCAGTAACATCAACCCACACTTCCTTCTCTTATTTTAGTGCTTGCTTTTTGCCATCAAATTTTGGCGCCGTTGTCGGGGAGGGAACGACTTTGTTGTTCAATACTAAAGATTGTTCTTTATTTTTGTGTGTAGGCGAAGTACCAAGGAGCTCACTACCACGGGAAGCGAAGGAGGTGGCCAAGGACACTGCGCGAGGATTCATTTGCTCTCGAAAAAATTCGTGTAAAAGCGAGTTTTTCCGATTGAAGTCTAACAAACTCGTTTGCAGGGTTGTCAAAGGCCGCTAAAAAAATTGCTTTCTAAATTTTTTAGTTTCCTTGGATGCTTCACTTTTATGCATGTATAATAAACTTAACAGAAATTCACTTGTTACTTAATTGAAATTTGGATTAGACTTTGCATTTAGGGCACGTGTCTATTTCAATTCATTTCAATTTCTGTTGAAGAGTGCTGGAGAAAAGGTACGTGTGCATTCATATAGAATAGGACCAACATTTTGAAGTGATTTACCGCTTTGAATGTTAACTTGTTGTGAATAAACTACACACTTGCATAATTGACATTAAGGGAAAAACCCAAATAAAAAAGATAAGGTGGAGATTTCATCACCCTTCCTTAGACCAAAACCATCTCCAAGTGCACTCACACTATCCCAAGCCTTAATTAAAAATCAATAGACGTTGTCCCTAGGGACATCTCAGACTCACTAAGAGATTAACTGAGGTTGAAAATTGTAAGAACTTTACTCCTGTAAAATCAGTGTTTAAGGAAAGTGGATTGAGAGGTAGAGCCTCGAAATCTCCGTGGTTTGGCATAATTAGGCCCGTGGCTCCGCCTGGATACCTCCCCCCGAGCTTTACCCTTTTCTGGCTGATTAGTTTGTAGTCGAGTTCCTGCAACAACCTTCCCCGGAGAATCGACCAGTTAGGAGTCGTCTAGGTCCAGGTACCTTAGACTAAGGCTTGTGGTTATTTTTCTTTCTTTTGTTTATTTTTTGTTCTTTTTTGATTGTTTGTTGCCTTCAAGTTGTTGGTGGTGTGCTGCATGCAAGAGTGGGTGAGAGATCCGTCAACTTTTAGATTAATAAGAAACACTTCTCTACCCTTGCATTCAGAACCGGTGATGGCGTCACTTCAGGATAGATTTTACCCGATCAGAACTTCACTTCCATTTTGCATAAAACTTCCTGAAGCAAACGACAATAATTTTGAGTTAAAGCCCCAATTCATTAACACTCTTCTCAAATTTCATGGTTTAGAATCAGAGGACGCATACTTCTTTGTTAGGAAATTTGAAGAAGTGTGCCTCATGATGCGTATACCCTAGCTAGGAGACGATGCCGTTAGGTTACGTTTCATCCCTTTTTCCCTAAAGGACCTACCTATGAAATAGTTGTACAGCTTGGCAGCAGATTCAGTCACGACCTGGGATGATTTCGTCAAGGTCTTCTTGAAGAAATTCTACCCAATTCACAAAACTGCCCTCATTAGGAAGAACATCATGCAGTTTAAGTAAGAATTGAGCGAATCATTTTGGAGATACTTTGAGCGATTCAAAGATCTCCTAGCTCAGTGCCCTCATCATGGCTTGGAGAAATGGCGTCAGTGCCAGATTCTCTACGATGGTCTAGATTATCAGACGAAAACCCTGTTAGAAACGATGTGTCAGGGAGGGTTCTTGTAGAAGGATGAGAATCAGGGTTGGAATTTATTTGAGAATTTAGCAGAGAAAATCCTGCAATGGGAGCCAGCCTCGAAAAAACTTAGGAATTCACAATTTATAGCTTCAAGAGGAGGGCTCCTATCTCTAAAATCATCCATAGTTGCTGAGGCTAAGATTGCTACCCTAATGAGAAGGATAGAGCTCTGAAAACTAAAGAGCCTGCCAATGTCAACCAGATCAACCCACCACCAATTCACAATTCGGGTTATTCGTACTGTCAGGCACCAAACCATATCTTTGAAGAGTGCCCTGTTTTCCATGTCCAGCAAGTGCCACCAGAACACATGAACGCGGCTTACTTACGGCCGCCTCACAATCCCTACTCCCAAACATACAATTGGGTTGGAGGAATCACCCTAATTTCTCTTGGGCCCCAAACAATCCTCCCAGGCCTAATTTCTCCAACAATTTCACCATCCTACTCCACCACCTTTTCCCAGTCAAGCCCCATCTTCCTCCTCCCAAAGCTCTCCAATGGAAAAGAAAATCAGTAAATTAGAGGAGAGCATAGAGGCTTTCATGAAGTCCCAGACCACTTTTATGCAAAATTAGGGACAAACTCTGAACAATCATTCACAGGCCATATCGAGATTGAAAATACAGATGAGCCAATTAGTTAGCTCCCTAAGTGAAAGAACAAAAGGTACTTTGCCTAGTCAGCCGCTAGTTAACCCAAAAATCTCCAATCAAGCATATGAAATTCAGGATCCATCGATTAACCAGTGCAATGTTGTTCACATACTGCGATCTGGAAAGAAGGTAGACAACCAGGTGTCTCAATAGAAAAGTCATGTCTATCCTGATCCCACTCCAGCCTCCACCTCTGCTCCACAACCATCTGATGAGGACAAACCTGCTGAAAAAGTTCATAAGCCTGTAGAATCCTTTCCCAATAGGCTTAGGAACAACAATAAGAATACGCACATGGAGAAAATGCGAGAGATGTTCAACCAGGTCAAATTGAATGTGCCACTTCTTGACGCTATCCAACAAGTCCCGACTTATGCCAAATTTTTTAAGGATATGTGTACGAAGAAGAGAAAGACTAATGTGCTCAAGAAAGTATTCTTGGCAACCAATATAAGCGAAATTCTGTCTGGTCCCATTTCGGTGAAATACAAGGATCCCGGATGTCCCACCATTTCGTGCACCATAGGACAAACCGAAATCAGTAGAGCACTTCTTGACCTGAGAGCAAGTATCAACTTTCTACCTCTCTCAGTATACCAGCAACTTGGGTTGGGCGAGCTAAGCCCAACTCGAGTCACCATTCGCTAGCTGACCGATCTGTGAAGATTCCGAAAGGGAAAATTACAGACGTCCTTATCCGGGTCGGGGATTTCATTTACCCCGTTGACTTCATTATGCTTGAGACCCAACCTGTGTCCAATCTTAGATCTCAAACTCCCGTCATCTTAGGGCGCCCATTCCTTGCTATAGCCAATGCCATAATCAACTGTAGGAACGGGTCCATGCGATTGACTTTTGGAGACATGACGAAGGAAGTCAATGTCTTCAATCTTTGAAGACAACCTAGGGATGTCAATGATCGGACATTTGAGGTCAATTCTATTGAAAACCTGACCAGTGAGCATGAGGAAAGCATAGAGACAGAAACTGAGGCAGAATTTGATCTGGAGCCTGAGGATTTTAATCTAGACCAGATCGTAGATTCAGCAGTGGATTGGGCATCAAGCCCAAGTGTACCTCATTATAGGATTGAAAACCCAGAGATTGCCTCCAATGAAGCAACACCTTCCCTAGAGCTAAAAGCCTTGCCTGAACACCTCAAGTACGCCTACCTGGGCGGAAAGGACACCTTGCCAGTCATCATAGCATCCTACCTGACTGAGCAACAAGAGGACAGCTTAATGTATATTCTGAAAAGACATAGGGAAGCCATTGGATGGATGATGAAGGACATCAAGGGAATAAGTCCAGCCATAGTGCAACATAGAATCCATTTAGTCGATGAAGCAACTCATAGGAGGAACCCACAACGCAGGCTTAACCCTCTCATGCAAGAGGTAGTTAAGGCTGAAATTCTGAAACTATTAGATAATGGGATCATTTATCCCTTTTCTGATAGCCAATGGGTTAGCCCTATTCATGCGGTCCCAAAGAAGGCTGGCTTTACTATGGTAGAAAATGAGGAAAAAGAATTAGTACAAACAAGACTGCCTACCAAGGTTCATGTTTGTATCGACTGCAGGAAGTTGAATGCAGCTACCCGTAAAGATCACTTTCCGCTACCCTTCATCGACCAAATGCTTGAGCGTTTGGCTGGACATGAGTACTACTGCTTCCTAATGGGTACTCGGGATACAATCAAATTCACATTGCTGCAGAAGACCAGGAAAAAATGACGTTCACCTACATATTCGGAACCTTCGCTTACCGACGCATGCCCTTTAGATTGTGCAATGCTCCCGCAATATTCTAACGGTGCATGCTTAGTCTTTTCCCCGACATGGTAGAACGTTTTCTTGAGATTTTCATGGATGACTTCTCCATCTACGGAGATTCATTTGATCAGTGTCTTTATCACCTAGAGTTAGTGCTACAGAGATGCAAGGAGAAGAACCTAACTCTAAACTGGGAAAATGTCACTTCATGGTGAGACAGGGGATCGTCTTGGGCCATGAGATTTCGAGGAGAGGCATAGAGTGGATAAGGCTAAAGTAGAAGTGATTGCTAAGCTTCCACCACCCAAACGCATCAAGGATATTAGATCCTTTTTAGGGCATGCTGGGTTCTACCGACGGTTCATTAAGAACTTTAGCAAAATCGCGAGGCCCTTAACCAACCTGCTCGCTAAGGATGTCCCCTTTGATTTGAACGATGAATGTTTCAAGTCATAGAGGAAGCTTAAGTAAGAATTTATTTCTGCGCCTATTATTTCTGCTCCTAATTGGGCCCAGCCTTTTGAAATCATGTGTGATGCATCTGATTTTGCTATTGGCGCTGTTCTAGGACAGCGCATTTATAATAGGCAGCACGTGATTTACTATTCGAGTAGGACCTTGAATGACGCCCAACAGAATTATACAACGACTGAGAAGGAATTCTTGGCCGTTGTCTTTGCGTTAGAAAAGTTCCGGCCCTACTTGTTAGGTTCGAAGACGGTGATTTTTATGGATCACTCAGCTCTGAAAACCTCATGACCAAGAAGGAAGTAAAAGCCCGACTGATTCGGTAGATCCTTTTTCTTCAAGAATTTGACTTAGAAATCTGGGATAAACGAGGTATAGAAAATGTGATCGCTGATCATCTCTCACGAATTCCGAATGCACCAACCATCCAAGCTCCAATCAACGAGGATTTTCCAGACGAGCACATCCTAGCCATTCTTAAGGAACCCTGATATGCGGACATTGTTAATTACCTGGCCACGGGACAATTACCCGCTGACTGGACAAAGCAAGACCAATACCGCTTCTTTGCTCAAGTACGATACTTCTTCTGAGAAGAACCATATCTTTTTAAGTATTATCCCGACCAAATTATTAGACGATGCATACCATAGGAGGAATAGAGGAATGTGCTCGGCTTTTGCCATGACCTTGCATGCGGAGGACACTTCGGTCCCCACAAGACTGCAGAGAAGGTTCTACAAAGTGGGTTCTACTGGCCCACTTTGTTCAAAGACTCATATCATTTTTGCAAGTCATGCGCAAATTGTAAGAAAATTGGGAAAATTTCAAGAAGAGACATGATGCCCCTGAACCCGATCCTTGAAGTTGAAAATTTTGATGTTTGGGGTATCGATTTCATGGGGCCATTCCCCAATTTCTTCGGCAACCAGTTCATTTTGGTTGCTGTAGATTATGTCTCTAAGTGGGTAGAAGCTGTGCCAACTAAGACGAATGACAACAAAGTGGTTGTCAAATTTCTCAAAGAAAACATCTTCTCCCGATTTGGCACCCCTAGAGTGATAATTAGTGATAATGGATCGCATTTCTGCAACAGAGTTTTTGAAGCTCTAATGCGAAAATATTCCATCAATCACAAGTTATCTACTCCGTATCATCCCCAGACAAATGGGCAGGTCGAAGTCACCAACCGATAGATCAAGCTCATTCTGGAAAAGACTGTCGGACAAAACCAAAAGGATTGGTCAGTTAAGCTCAATGATGCATTGTGGGTTTACCGTACTGCTTTTAAGACAGTTCTGGGGATGTCTCCTTATAGAATCGTGTTTGGTAAAGCCTGTCATCTGTCAGTAGAGTTAGAACACTAGGCCCTCTGGGCCATTAAGCAACTCAATTTTGATTTGAGTAAGGCCGGTGAGCTAAGGAGACTGTAGATTTTAAAATTAGAGGAGATACGGAATGAAGCTTATGAGAATGCTCGATCACCAAAAGCAGAACAAAACTTTTTCATGACCAGATCATAACCCGAAAAAACTTTATCCTGGGAGATAGGGTTCTGCTGTATAACTCTAGGATTCATATTTTCGCGGGGAAGCTGAAAACTCGTGGTCGGGACCGTTCATTGTGCGCACTATTTTCCCACACGGTGCTGTGCTTATTGCAGACCCTAAAAACAACACGGAATTCAAAGTGAATGGGTAAAAACTGAAGCCCTTCTTTACTACTGAGCCTATGACTCCGGATGATAGTGTCCTAACTCTTTTTGCCCCGTCATACACCTAACCACAACAAAAAAATTGTTTATATGCTTACCCCTTCTATATTCTTTTTGACATTTCTTTAGCTTATTCGTACTTGGCCGGCCCGAGTCCACGAAGACAGTGACATCATTTCTTCCCCCTATTTATTGCATTTGCATTTTCATATGCATTCATTGAGGACAATGCATTAGATAGGTGAGTGGGGGTGCTAACACTTTTTCTTTTTCCTTTTATTCTTTCTTTTTCTTTCAAAAAAAAAAAAGAAAAAAAAAGAAAGAAAGAAAAATCTCCAGATTGAAAAGAAATTTCGTACTCCTTATAAAAATACCAAAAGATTGTAGGAATTACGGGAACCTTATTAATGAATCTTTATTTTTGCCTAGATAAATAAGAAAGATTGATTTGACTAAAAAAGTTAGAATGGATAAGGAAAATAATTCATATCGTTTATTTAGCCTTAGTAGAATATGCATAACCCACACACACATGCTGGGGATTTAGAGACACAACTCTGAAAAAAAAGAGCTGGATAATTGTGCCTTAAGAAGCTTGATTACTCACGCCAAAAAAAATTTCTATATACAATAATGTATAAAGAAATGTTGATTTCTTGGCCTACTCCACTTGCATATTTGACCTGAAGGGTGTTTTTCCACCTGGTGCCCTAAGACCATCTGGTTTGGGAGTCATCGGTTTGATATGTGTTATATAAGTGAAGTAGAAAGCCTAACGGAACCAAGAATAATAAGTAAATATTAATAAAATTAAATGATATTCAAAGTTGAGTTGAAAAATCCCAAGCACATCACACTTACACATTATGCATATCTATCTAAAGTAAAATAAAAGAATGAGTTAGAAGTACAAGATCCTTTCTAAATTTAAAGAAAAATCATAGTTTCTTCTTTATGAAGGCTAAAGTATAAGAGGACTTATGAGGGTTAAACCTAATTCTTACATCATTCGGTCATTTTTACTTAGATGATTGAAAGTTCTTTTTCATGAAAATTTTTTTTTCTAACAATTAACTTCTTTTCTTTACTTACTGGATTTTGTGGGTGCAATCCGCTGAAACCCTCAGGAGACAACACTCCTCCTCTAGGGGAAACCTAGAGGTTTAAAGGCTTGTTGCACATGCTCAGTGCAATCGCGTCACCTGCGAAGTAGTATAATAATTTTCTTATTTTTGTTTTACTCGTGACGAGCAAAAAGATAAGTGTGGGGATGTGATTAGTCTCTAATTTTGCATAATTTTCATCACATTCTCATATTTATTTCATGTAAAATTTTGCTAATAAAACTTACTTGCTTGATCCTAGGTCCATGTGTGCAAATGAAGAAGAAGACCTAAATCACCATTTAATTGGTGATTAAAAGCCTACCAAGTAGCCATTGACTTTAGAATGAAGATTTTGTCAGCCTAGGGCATCAATCGCAAATCCAGAAGATCAAGGCGTCAGAAGACAGACTGGGCAACGCGCTGCCAGAAGCCAGGCGCGCGCCGCCCTGGCAGGGCCGCAGAAACGTGATCCTTTGGGCGCGCGTGCCTGTGCTTCGGGCCATGGGTCCCCCATGTGGCCCCCTTCCCTCTGGTGCCTATAAATACCCCCCAGGGGTCTTCAGTTGAAGCACATTCAGAGTTAGCAAGTTGTGTAGTCTTGTTTTTAGTTGGTAGTTGTTGTTGTTCTTCTTCTTCTAATTTTAAGTTTTCTCCATTAGAGTCAAAGAGAGAGAGTGTGTGTAAATGTTGTATTTGAAGGGTGACAAGCTAATACATGTACTATTTCTCTTCCTTATTTCAATTTACTTGTTCTTTCATTTGCTTTTACTTCCTTGTTATAGTGTAAACTCATTTCTCTTTGCTTCTTCCTTTTGTTGTTTCTTGTTGTAGTGTAACTCCCTTCCTCTCAACTTCTTTTTCTTTGTTGTTTCATTTACTTTTATGGCTAACTAACTTTTCCTTAGCATGGCTAACTAAATACTAACCACTAATTTCTAACACTTGATTGATAACCCAAATGAGTCAATAGTGTCAAACAAGCCTTGTGCAAACAAGAGTTGTGACATCTTAAGACGAGGGTTCTAACTCTAATTTACCTATAAATATTTACTTTCTTATACTTCATGCTTAATGAGTTTTTGATGATCTATGGATTGTATACTTTACTTATTATTGTAAGTTAGAGACTTTTCCTTTTAACTTTGCCGATACCAATAGTGCACTCGAGTCTTCCCTTATTCTCGCCTTCTATCGGATCTTGATAAGGGAATGTCCGAGTTTTTGCCGTGTAAAGTTAAGTTTTAGGATGAACTTTCACTCAATTTCTATGTGAATAGTTCCAATGCAAAAGGGTTGTGTTCGCCTATGATCCATCGTGAGGTTATCTTTCAAAAGTTAGAAATTAGTGGGAGCACTTAGTAGAAAGTTAGCCATGCATTTTTACAACTAAGAAAAAATTCACTTTTACAAACCACCAAAACATTTTTCTAATAATTCTCAAAACAACATGTTTTCACTTTTTAATTCTTTATTTGGAAACAAGAACTTTCTTTCTTCTTGAACTTTGAAGCCGCACCAAGCTTCCATCGCTCTCCCTCCTTGTGGATACGACAGGCATAGCCACTTTGCTACTACGGAAGAATCGCAAAAGCAGTAACATCAACCCACACTTCCTTCTCTTATTTTAGTGCTTGCTTTTTTGCCGATCAACCACCGTTGAGCCTTTGATCATCTTGAGAATACCATCTCATATAAATACCACAAAACCCAATGTTTCTAAAGTACCAACTGAGATAAGACTCTTTTTGAGTTGAGGTACATATCTCACTTCCTTCAATTCTCGTACTATCCCATCATCCATCTTGATACGGACTGAGCCCATCCTTTCTATATTACATGGATGATCATCACCTATGATAGTAAAATATCCATCTAGCTTCTTAAAACTAGAAAACCAGTCCCTGTTCGGCACACATGATAGTAGCTTTTGTATCTAAGATCCACTCAGAATTATCTGAGAAACTAACAGTATGAGTAGTAACAGAGAAAGAAAATACTGATGAGTCTGAGTCCGATCCATCCGCCTGTGAACTGGCATGAATACTGACCGCCTGTTCAAGATTTGTTTCGGTCGTCGACTCCTTCTCTTACCTTTGGCCTTCGAACAATACAACCTTCCAGTGCCCTAGCTCCTTGCATAAGGCACACTAGTTTCTCTTCAGATCTCTGAAGCCTGACCTGAACTTCGATCTTCCCTGATCACCTCTTGCCTTCTGATTGGAACTCCTGCCTCTTACCGTCAATGCCTCTGTTGTTGTGCTCCCTGAATAAGACAATTTGTCCTGGCTCCTTACTTCATAATTCACAAGAGCAGCAGACACCTCATTGTAGTTAAGAGATTTTCTTCTATTAATCAATGTAAGAGTAAAGGTCTCATACTCTTCTTCAGGAAGAGAATTCAATAGAATTACCGTCTTAAATTCTTCATCGATCTCTACACCACATTAACCAGGTCTGTAAGAAGCTTTGTACAGCTATTCATGTGTTCGTTTACGGAGATTTCTCTCTTCATCTGGAAACGATAAAGCCTCCTCTTCAACTGCAATCGCGATTCGGTGCCTTTCGTAAGATACTTTTTGTAATACCCCGCTCCCGGAATACGTACTTATTTGCGTATTCAGTTTTTCGATCGTATTTTTTTGATTTACTTCTTATATCTGACCGATTTTAATTTTAAATATCATTTTCCAATATAATATATTTTATATGATTTTCTGGAATTTTCCGGAATTAAAAGGAATTTCTTCAAAACCGGTGTCGACCAGTGCCGCTGATCGATTCCCGAATTTTTATCTTACCAACTGTTTAGAATTTCTAGAAGATTCTTTAGACATTTCTTCTTAGAATTATGTTTATTACTTAAATACTTTTTCTGAAGATTTTACGAATTTATGGATCTTCCATCGGAGTAGGTAGATAACCGATTCTAGGATTTTTAATTCACAAACTGTTAGGACTTTCTAGAAAGGCCTTTAGGCATTATCTCTTAGAATCATATTTTCTACCTACATTCTTTTTCTGAGAATTTTATGATTTTATGAAAATTCTTTCGGAGTCGGTAGGTAACTGATTCCGGGATTTTTAGATTTAAAACTATAAAGTATTTCTTAAAAAGGATTTTACTACGAGTCTTCATATATTATTATTGATTTTTGGTGAAAATTTCGAGTCGTTCCGAGATACTTGAATTTCGGACGATTTCGGTATTTTCCGAATTGTTTTCCCGCATACTCGACTTTATCTCGGGAAACTGTGTTTCCGATATTTTCATTTTTGGTGACCAAGAAAATATCTTCTCATTTCATTACTTTTCCTTTTTCCTTTTTCCTTTATTTCCTTTAATCTCCACCACAAACTCCTTTACTTCATCCCTAAGTTTTCTCCACCTCATCACTTCCACCTCACCACCTTCCACACACTTCCATCAATCCCCACCACACAAATCTCCACCTCACCATCTCCATGGCAATCTTTGATTGGCCAAGGAGAACACCTCATCCCCCACTTGGCAAGCTCCTATTGGCAAGAGACACCTCATCATCCACTTTGCAAATAAGCCCCTCTCTTTTAATTATTTACATCTCCTTCACAAATCCAAAAACCTATAAATACTTTTTCTTTTCATTTCTCTCTCTCTTTTCTTCACTTCACCAAAGAGAATAGCCTTCACCAAATCCCCCTTCACCTCAACCTCCAACTCCAAGGCTTCACCAGGTCTTCTCCATCTCCACCACAACTACTTGGATTGGGATCGTCTCCTCCTTCGTCGATTGCATCGCCGTGGGTCATTTCCGACCACGACCTCTTCAAGCTTCACATAACCGATCCACGTGAGTATTTTTACTCACCAAGACTCGTAAAATTCCTTGTATACTTGTGTTGTCAAATCATGTCCCTTTATGTCATCAAAATCATATTTTTAGACATCAAAATCAACCACACCAAAAATCTGATTTTTAGACCTAACAGCAGCATATTTCAGAAGTCCGGTCGACCGGTAGTCGACCGGCAGTCGACCGATGTGCACGAACGTGCACAGTTTTGAGTAGGCGGTCGACCGGTTCACCAACCAGTCGACCGCTAGGAAACCCTGGAGCTCACGGCCCTGTATCGGTCGACCGGCAGTCGACCGACAGGCGACCGTTAGTTGTGTCTCCGGTCGACCGGCAGTCGACCGGAAGTCGACCGACCAAACCTGGAGGTCACGGCCTTGTATCGGTCGACCGGACGTCGACCGTTAGTTAGGTGACTGTCCCGTATCGGTCGACCGGCCATTTAACCCAGTCGACCGATAGTCTGGTTTTGGGCCAAAATTGTTGATTCTTATTCTTTCTGAAATTAGATCCTAACCTTGATACATGGGTGATGTATTATCCTTGCTAAACACTTCATAACTGGTATTTCATGACTTGTTCATTACCATTATCAACCGCTTGTCAATTCTTTAGACTTGTCAGTTTTATGTTTCCTTTTAACACATGTATATCACCTGACTTGCTATACCCTCTGGCTAGACCATGACTCACCTTGAATAATTATCAATCTCTTTGTATACGTGTTACCTGATATACATCACCACTTGTCATGCTATCACTTTACATCCAGCATGATATATTTGACTTGTGATTATCTCTTTTACGGGAATATTGACTTGTTATTTAGTTTCATGATCAGTGACCTGTTTTCCTACTTTACATGCAGTGACCTGACTATATAGTACTGGTGTACTCCTAAATTCCTGATCATGTTCATTTTCTATTATTTCCCATAAAGTGATAATTAGCTAATAAATCTTAAAAAGGACAACTTGTATGGGTATGGGAGGAAGTGATGGATGCCAGAATGATATCTTGCTTATAGTATGGGAATGACATATATTGGCGGTACTGTTATGGTTACTGTTATGATTACTATTAGGGGGACTTCGAGCCTCCAAAGCCGGTCCTAGGTGGTGGGAACCGTTGGACCACTAAACTGGTCCCCGGTGCATGTGAACAAAGCCGGTCCCAGGTGGTGGGAACCGTTGGGCCAGAAGACTGGTCCCCGGTGCATGAGTACCATTATAAGAAGCTCTATCAGTTCTCCATCTGCTTCCGTTAACAACCCTCGGATAACTTATATATGGATGTATGTGTGTTGGGGTGCACACCTGGACACATACCGAGATATATGGGTCAGACGAGCAATAATAATAATTAGATGCCCGTTGTATTTCAATCATGATTCCAGTGATGATTCCGGTTATGTCTTAGTTATGTTTCCTGTTATAGTTTCCGTTATGTGTACCTATTATGATTAGTTCCTGTTATGTCTCATATTATGGACCCTGATTATTGTTGTTATGCATTCCCGTTTGACTATCGTATGATTTGCAACTCTGATTCTATACGCTTGGATTTATGTGGCATGAGACAAAAGTATATATATGAGGGTTTCCTTGTTTGGATTATTCCTTCGATGTACTAGTCTCATGTGACCGTGACTTAAGCGTATACAATCAATCTTGCTTATAATCAACTTTACTTGGGAGTTCCTGATTTATGACTATGTTATACACGCCCTTATATACCATATTTGTGTTCTAAACCACTACTTTTATATCATTGCCACTTGGCTGTAGTTCATTATTGTTTTATGTCTTGATTCCTTGGATTTGCATATTCAGATTTCGAAGCTGGATCGAAGTGGAGTTGTCCTCCGTAGATCGAACTTCCCTTAGCGGGCAGACATCCTAGTTCCAGTTCCTCGTGCCATACTCTTCTTTTGGACTCACGGGATCTTTATCCTACTCGTGAGCATCTCATGTATATCTTGTATATTTTACTTTTGGACTTGTTATGATAAAAGACACATGTAATGTGTAGATGTTTATCATACTGTGATGACTTTGTATATGTACCTTTTATGTTGGCATATGAAAGAATACCACGCTTTGTGTTGTACTCTGATTCCTTGCTTGTACTTTTATGCTTAGCGTATATACGTGGGGGCATTTTCTGTCCTACGTATATACGTCGCAGTGACGTCCCCGTATCCGTGGAATCGGGGCGTTACAGGTTGGTATCAGAGCTTAGGCTCTCACACCTAAAGTACAATCAAGTAGCAAATTATTGTAATTTGCAATTGCCAACTACAATGTACAAAGTTATCTAGTCTTTCCTGAATTCCTTCCTTGATTAATTCTTTCGTGTCCTAAACTCCTTCCATTTGTTTCCAATTCCAGTTATCTTTTCCCAATTCGGTATGGAGAGAAGGTCGGGCCGTAATCACTCTGGGCAAGTTTCGAATGGACCCACAGGAGAGAATGTGGATATACTGAGGGTTATCCAGATGATGATGGAGAACCAGCAGCAACAGACGGAGCTCCTCCGGTAAGAGTTAGCAGTTCCTAAAGGACAGAGGCCGGGAATATCTCAGATTTTAGACGGCTGCAGCCAGCCATATTCACAGGTGAAGAGAAACCCCTGGATGCTGAACAATGGCTGACGGACACATCAGACCTGTTGAAAGCAGCCCGAGTACCAGAGGAAAACCAAGTTGAGGTCGCCAAGATTCAGTTGAAAGATGTAGCTAGAACTTGGTGGCTAGCTGAAGAAGCCAGATTGGAGAAGCCTGTCACTTGGGACACATTCTCCAAGAGCTTCTATAGCAGGTTCTTCCCTGCCACTGCTCAGAAGGACATGGAAGAGCAGTTCATCAGACTTCAGCAAGGGAACAAGTACGTGGATGAGTATGCCGCGGAATTTCTGAGGCTTAGCCGCTTCGCTCCGTATATGGTGACGGATGAGGAGAAGCGGGCAAGCAGATTCCAGCAGGGATTGCAGATGGATATACAAGTCTTTCTAATGCCCCAGCAGCTGAAGACATATTCAGCAGTTCTCACCATAGCTCGAGAAGTGGAGTGTGGACTAGAGAAGAAGAAAGAGAACTTGATGAGGAACCAGGCCAAGAAGAGGCCTTTTCAGTTAATGGATGAGGATGATGGAGTTAGGGTAACCCAAGGCCCGATGATTCAGAGACCATTCCAATCTCCTCTTTCTCAGATGATATGCAATTACTGCCACAGACCCGGACATTATAAGAGAGATTGTCGAGAGGCCAAGGGATTATGTTTAGTGTGTGGATCAGGGAGACATATGCTAAGGGATTGCCCACACAGGAAGTTTGGACATGTGGCACCAGTCCGACCAGCACTTCCAGTACCTGTTAGACCAGCTCTTCCAGCCCCTTCACATCCAGTCCCAGCACTTCCAGTCCCGCCACTTAGGAGGCATCCAGAACACGTTGATCGGAGAGCTCCATTTCCACCCCAACAGTATGGTAGGGGAGCAAGACCTAGAGCAGAACGGGGTAGAGGCCAAGGTTACATCATGGCAGCAGAGGCATCAGATGATGCAGCTGAATGTGGAGACCAGTATCCAGATCAGGAACCTTGAGGATATCATGGTAACCACTACCCCCAGATCTTGTATTTACGTTAGTTATCTTTCTTAATATTTCCTTATCATCCTCTCCTTGTCTATTTTAGTCCTTCATATGTTCACTTTCATATGTTCACTTTAACCCTGTTTTGGAATGTTTGAGACCTTTGATTTCACCCTTGTCCCCTGTATGTTCAATTTACCCCTTAATGAAATTGCGAGGACGCAATTTTTGTAAGGTGGGTGGATTGTAATACCCCGTTCCCGGAATACGTACTTATTTGCGTATTCAGTTTTTCGATCGTATTTTTTTGATTTACTTCTTATATCTGACCGATTTTAATTTTAAATATCATTTTCCAATATAATATATTTTATATGATTTTCTGGAATTTTCCGGAATTAAAAGGAATTTCTTCAAAACCGGTGTCGATCAGTGCCGCTGATCGATTCCCGAATTTTTATCTTACCAACTGTTTAGAATTTCTAGAAGATTCTTTAGACATTTCTTCTTAGAATTATGTTTATTACTTAAATACTTTTTCTGAAGATTTTACGAATTTATGGATCTTCCATCGGAGTCGGTAGATAACCGATTCTAGGATTTTTAATTCACAAACTGTTAGGACTTTCTAGAAAGGCCTTTAGGCATTATCTCTTAGAATCATATTTTCTACCTACATTCTTTTTCTGAGAATTTTATGATTTTATGAAAATTCTTTCGGAGTCGGTAGGTAACTGATTCCGGGATTTTTAGATTTAAAACTATAAAGTATTTCTTAAAAAGGATTTTACTACGAGTCTTCATATATTATTATTGATTTTTGGTGAAAATTGCGAGTCGTTCCGAGATACTTGAATTTCGGACGATTTCGGTATTTTCCGAATTGTTTTCCCGCATACTCGACTTTATCTCGGGAAACTGTGTTTCCGATATTTTCATTTTTGGTGACCAAGAAAATATCTTCTCATTTCATTACTTTTCCTTTTTCCTTTTTCCTTTATTTCCTTTAATCTCCACCACAAACTCCTTTACTTCATCCCTAAGTTTTCTCCACCTCATCACTTCCACCTCACCACCTTCCACACACTTCCATCAATCCCCACCACACAAATCTCCACCTCACCATCTCCATGGCAATCTTTGATTGGCCAAGGAGAACACCTCATCCCCCACTTGGCAAGCTCCTATTGGCCAAGAGACACCTCATCATCCACTTTGCAAATAAGCCCCTCTCTTTTAATTATTTACATCTCCTTCACAAATCCAAAAACCTATAAATACTTTTTCTTTTCATTTCTCTCTCTCTTTTCTTCACTTCACCAAAGAGAATAGCCTTCACCAAATCCCCCTTCACCTCAACCTCCAACTCCAAGGCTTCACCAAGGTCTTCTCCATCTCCACCACAACTACTTGGATTGGGATCGTCTCCTCCTTCGTCGATTGCATCGCCGTGGGTCATTTCCGACCACGACCTCTTCAAGCTTCACATAACCGATCCACGTGAGTATTTTTACTCACCAAGACTCGTAAAATTCCTTGTATACTTGTGTTGTCAAATCATGTCCCTTTATGTCATCAAAATCATATTTTTAGACATCAAAATCAACCACACCAAAAATCTGATTTTTAGACCTAACAGCAGCATATTTCAGAAGTCCGGTCGACCGGTAGTCGACCGGCAGTCGACCGATGTGCACGAACGTGCACAGTTTTGAGTAGGCGGTCGACCGGTTCACCAACCAGTCGACCGCTAGGAAACCCTGGAGCTCACGGCCCTGTATCGGTCGACCGGCAGTCGACCGACAGGCGACCGTTAGTTGTGTCTCCGGTCGACCGGCAGTCGACCGGAAGTCGACCGACCAAACCTGGAGGTCACGGCCTTGTATCGGTCGACCGGACGTCGACCGTTAGTTAGGTGACTGTCCCGTATCGGTCGACCGGC
This sequence comes from Agave tequilana, assembly GCA_038442645.1. Classification (NCBI taxonomy): domain Eukaryota; kingdom Viridiplantae; phylum Streptophyta; class Magnoliopsida; order Asparagales; family Asparagaceae; genus Agave; species Agave tequilana. The sequence continues at coordinate 161,247 of JAVJIF010005994.1, forward strand.
CATTTAACCCAGTCGACCGATAGTCTGGTTTTGGGCCAAAATTGTTGATTCTTATTCTTTCTGAAATTAGATCCTAACCTTGATACATGGGTGATGTATTATCCTTGCTAAACACTTCATAACTGGTATTTCATGACTTGTTCATTACCATTATCAACCGCTTGTCAATTTTTAGACTTGTCAGTTTTATGTTTCCTTTTAACACATGTATATCACCTGACTTGCTATACCCTCTGGCTAGACCATGACTCACCTTGAATAATTATCAATCTCTTTGTATACGTGTTACCTGATATACATCACCACTTGTCATGCTATCACTTTACATCCAGCATGATATATTTGACTTGTGATTATCTCTTTTACGGGAATATTGACTTGTTATTTAGTTTCATGATCAGTGACCTGTTTTCCTACTTTACATGCAGTGACCTGACTATATAGTACTGGTGTACTCCTAAATTCCTGATCATGTTCATTTTCTATTATTTCCCATAAAGTGATAATTAGCTAATAAATCTTAAAAAGGACAACTTGTATGGGTATGGGAGGAAGTGATGGATGCCGGAATGATATCTTGCTTATAGTATGGGAATGACATATATTGGCGGTACTGTTATGATTACTGTTATGATTACTATTAGGGGGACTTCGAGCCTCCAAAGCCGGTCCCAGGTGGTGGGAACCGTTGGACCACTAAACTGGTCCCCGGTGCATGTGAACAAAGCCGGTCCCAGGTGGTGGGAACCGTTGGGCCAGAAGACTGGTCCCCGGTGCATGAGTACCATTATAAGAAGCTCTATCAGTTCTCCATCTGCTTCCGTTAACAACCCTCGGATAACTTATATATGGATGTATGTGTGTTGGGGTGCACACCTGGACACATACCGAGATATATGGGTCAGACGAGCAATAATAATAATTAGATGCCCGTTGTATTTCAATCATGATTCCAGTGATGATTCCGGTTATGTCTTAGTTATGTTTCCTGTTATAGTTTCCGTTATGTGTACCTATTTTGATTAGTTCCTATTATGTCTCATATTATGGACCCTGATTATTGTTGTTATGCATTCCCGTTTGACTATCGTATGATTTGCAACTCTGATTCTATACGCTTGGATTTATGTGGCATGAGACAAAAGTATATATATGAGGGTTTCCTTGTTTGGATTATTCCTTCGATGTACTAGTCTCATGTGACCGTGACTTAAGCGTATACAATCAATCTTGCTTATAATCAACTTTACTTGGGAGTTCCTGATTTATGACTATGTTATACACGCCCTTATATACCATATTTGTGTTCTAAACCACTACTTTTATATCATTGCCACTTGGCTGTAGTTCATTATTGTTTTATGTCTTGATTCCTTGGATTTGCATATTCAGATTTCGAAGCTGGATCGAAGTGGAGTTGTCCTCCGTAGATCGAACTTCCCTTAGCGGGCAGACATCCTAGTTCCAGTTCCTCGTGCCATACTCTTCTTTTGGACTCACGGGATCTTTATCCTACTCGTGAGCATCTCATGTATATCTTGTATATTTTACTTTTGGACTTGTTATGATAAAAGACACATGTAATGTGTAGATGTTTATCATACTGTGATGACTTTGTATATGTACCTTTTATGTTGGCATATGAAAGAATACCACGCTTTGTGTTGTACTCTGATTCCTTGCTTGTACTTTTATGCTTAGCGTATATACGTGGGGGCATTTTCTGACCTACGTATATACGTCGCAGTGACGTCCCCGTATCCGTGGAATCGGGGCGTTACACTTTTCTTCTAGGATCTCCCACAGCTGCCTCGCAAATATTTCATGGAACACATGATACTTGATGTCTTGTATCAAATAAGACCTGATCAAGTTACATGCTGTTTGGTTCATCTTATCCCAATCTTCTTCAGTAGTTGAATCGCGCTTCTTCTCCAATCGTAGAGTGTCTTCGAGATTTGATATCGTCAATGAATCCATCACCTCACATCTCCACATACTGAAGTTATTCTTGCCGTTGAACTTCACTACATCAATCCTCAATGGATGTGGATCCACGGATTTCACCTTAGATGTACTATCTCCAACCATCTTCTCAATTGATTCCTCAAAGCAATGTGAAAGCAAACGAAGTTAGATAAAACAAACTAGATAAAGATAGGATCTTTACCTCTAAGCAAAACCCTCGAAGAGTTTCTGAAGCGATCTATTCCTTCGAATTGATTCCTCGAGCAATCCAAATGTTGCTTTTGAGATCGACACACGATCCCATAAACAGTCTCAACGCTGCTCCGAGATCGACACACGATTTTCACCTAACAACAACTGATGCCCTTAGAATCAACATACGATCTCACGACGAACCTAGGATGATTTGATACCACTTGTTACGCACGCGGGGCAACAACCAACGAGAAATCCACCAATTAGAGATAGATGCAACTGGAGAAATATCAACACGACAATAACAGAGAAACAAGAGAAAAAAGCACAAGCCAACACAATATTTAACGAGGTTCGACAATTTGCCTACCTCCTCGGGGAAGGGGGAGAGAGATTTTATTGATTTAACAATAAATAAAAGGAGATACTAGAGGGATACTTCAAGGGATACAATACATGATGACTCTAGCCCATATTTATAGCCAGAGTCTCAGGGATTTCAGAAACCCTGACTGGATTCGACCCCAAAAAGAAAAGGAGTCCAAATCTAGAAGGGAGAACAAAACGCGTTTGTGGGTCGACCAGCCGGTCGACCGACCCTTGTTCCTGGTCGACCAGCCCGGTCGACCGGGATCAACCTAGAGCTGGCTCATGTCAGTCGGTCGACCGCTCGGTCGACCGTTCCTTTGCCACGGTCGGCCGCGTGGTCGACCGGGCCATATCTGTGCGCGTCGTGCACACCGGTCGACCAGGCGGTTGATCGGGCTCTGTCCACAAGTCGACCGGGTGGTCTACCGGGCCCTGTCCAGGCCTGCTTCTAGCGTCATTCTTACTTCCTTTTACTTTCGATCTCTGCGCTATCTCCTCTATCTCTTTTATCTCCGCTCTCTCTATAATTAGAAGGTACTCCAGCAAGATTTGATTCGTAACATACAAGAGAAAGATTTTTACCTTTCTTTCTGAATCAAGATTTGCGCTTGCGACAATCCTTCTTCACTTGTCCTTTCTTGCCACAGAAGTAGCATTTAACAACAAAATTTCCTTTCTCCTTCTGAGTTGTTTTTCCAGATGCATTACCTTTCTTTGGTGGAATTGATTTGCCTTTTCATGTCTTCTTGGTAGCTCATTCAGTGATCACTTCAGGTTTAAGCGCCAAAAGAGTCAAATCCAAATCCATACACCTGCTGCAAATTGGACTTGTTCATGCCATTAAAAAAATTGTTCCATTGAGAACCAGAATGCTAAAAGCACGAGACTGTAACGTGGTGGAAACAGCTGCTGAAACGAAAAATATGCTCACAAATGAGACCTTGACTCAATCTTTAACATAGAATCTAAGTCCAAATTGATGGACTATTTATATCACCATAGTTCACCTTTGGGTAAAATCTTAGCATATACATTGTCCAGTCTATAGGTGAAAAACATTAATCACCCATTAGGTCTCATATAATTTTACTACCCCACGGTTAGTTGTGTCATCTTTGAGTGTACACTACAAATCTAAATTAAAATTATATCACCCTATCTAGTACATAACTAGTTGAAAATGACTCCCCTTTGGGCTAGTCCCAATCTTCTAGTTATGACCGCCATTCGAAAATATTTTTGCTTTTAATGTCATAAATTATGTATATTCTTTTATTTAAATTTATATTTATAAGATTCACTAAATTTGGTCACTTTGGCAACAACTAAATTAATGAATCTTGTAGTATAAAATTAATCAATAATATTCTCTTAATCTTTTATTGGATTTATTTCTATAATTTAAAACTTTAATGATCCAAAATAAATAAATTATAGCTCAGTTAAATTATTAACAAACTGGCCTATATTTCGGGTTAATTCTTTAATGAAGATTTAATAACCTAAGGAAATAAATGGACCAAAAACCAAAAATAAAATAAATGGCTCAAACATTTATAAAGATAAAACATTTTAATGAGTTCAAAATATTAATGGCCCAACAATGGGAGTGCGGTTATTTAAAACCAAAGAAGTGATAAGAAGCCTATTAGTTAGCAGATCTAGTAAATTAGTAAATAGATCTCCTTAAAATTACCCTAAATACCCTTATATTTTATATCCAATTAAAGTGAAAAACCCCATTTTGTACGATTTCTAGGGTTAAACCTGACGTGAACCTTTCATAATGTAAAATTTATTTTTTTTTTTCGATCTTTCAGAATATTGAATTTTCTTTTGAAATTCAAGTTCAACACTCTAAGCATGCATTGAGAACTTGAAATGTTCATAAAATTGATTTATTAAATTCTTCATAAATCTAATTAGTTACATATTTTTAATTATCACACAATTCTAAATGCTTTCTCTCAAGGAAAAATTGACTACAAGGGAAAAAACTCGGCTTTATAGTCTGTTTGGCCTCAACCTCATCCACATCAGTAAAAAAAACAATCAGACAAATCAGATCTTTCTTCTCATATAATTTTATCTTCTTTTTTACCTTTTCCTCGGATCCAGATAGTGTTCTTCATCGTTTAGCCTAAAAGAAGCGTGCTTTCTATTGCAGGTGAGTTTCGCCGTGAGCGGCTTCAGCACCATAAATTATTCGATCTTGAGCTCAAGATAATAGAGGGGGTCGAATCGAATCGATCACATAGCAGGAAGAGAGTCAGATTAAAAAATAGGACATTTTTATGAGGACTACGATTATGGTTGCAGTCCTAATAAAAACTAAAAATAAGACATTTTTGTAAGGATTGAGATCATGATCGCTGTCCTAATAAAGAGGACTGTGATCACGATCACAATCCTATAGACTCAAAAACATGGCATTTTTGTGAAGACTGCGATCTTGGTCGCAATCCTAATAAAGAGGACCCTGATCATGGTCGCAGTCTTATAAATACTCAAATATGATATTTTATGAGGACTATGATCATGATCGTAGTCCTAATAAAGACTCAAGAATAGAGCATTTTTGGTGCAAACTGTGATCATGTTCGCAGTCCTCAGCTTAATACTACGGGGAGAGGGGTATTTAAATCTTTTTCACCGCTCTAAAGCGTTCTCAACTACGCTCTGCGCTCGACCCTCAGTGGTGCTTCTGTACTTGATACGTGGGTGTGCGCCCCTTCTTTTAAAATAAAGATGGCTGAAGCGAATTTAATTTTGTGAGTGAGTTTTTTTCCTAATTACAGTTTGACATTGGTGGCTGAAAAAAAATTCCCTTCTCTCAATTTTCAGAAATAACATATATTTGTATTATTAAAACTAAAAAATGCATATCTAGAAAGGTAGGTACGAAATTATTGTTGGATTTTTGAATTAAAATAAAAGAAAAAGCTTTCATTTCAGATTTTGTTTTACTAAGTCAACTTTGACCAAGTCTTAGAATCTAAATTAGTTAAGAAAATATCTCAACTGCTTGGATTTTCTGTTGGAGTTGTTATAACAACTTGGGTTTTAAGGTTATAAATAGACCCCTCACTCCAATAGCAAGACACAACTCATTTTCTCTTTTCTCATCTTAAAAGAAAAACATGAAGACTACTCTTCGTGAGAATGACTTCAGTGTTAAAAAGAATTTTCATCTTTATTTTTTTGGGCAACTTCTTCATCTGAGCAGAGGCTCTGTCCACCATCCTGAGCTGAGTGCTGGTGAATCCGGGGGATCCTTTACCGCTAGGGGATAAGGTCGATTCAACGTCTGGATAAGGAGATGGGCTTTTGATCCTTTAAGGCAGCGACATCGCGACTGCATTCTCCAAGCCAGATTTTTTTGTTTTATTTTAATATATAATTGTTATTACATGTTAGAATAATTTGTTGTTTTATCTTAATTTAATTTGTAAAGATATTGCATGTTTTAGAAAATAGTATAAAATTTCCAACACTGTAAAGGATCAAAATTATATAGAGTGTCTCTTTTCATTTAATCTACTTTCTATCCATGCAAATTAACTCATTCTTGATATTGTGTTTTGTTTTTATCTTTTAATCCAGTCATGTCCTAAATGCACTGTATTTGTTGATTATATTACTATGGTGACTTACTGGTCAGATAAAAGAAAAGACTGATCAAATGGCTTTGAATTGTCTGGTGCTCCTACCAAAATTTTGCAATTAGAAATAAATGAAAAATTGATATTATCATTCATTTGATGCTTTCCTAAATTGCTATGTTACATACCTGGAAATATACAATTGCATATATGGTAGAAGCTCATATTCCCTAGAAAATGGATACTGTTGAAGTATATAACATGGCATTTGCTTGGATATAGTTTACCCTGTACTATTGTTATTCAGTAGATTTGAAAACCTTAAGCAGAATATTATTGGGTTCCATTAAAAATAATAAGAATAATAGTTTCCAATAGTTCTCCCTTTTATTTTGTTTCTCATGATGAGGCCCCATCCAAAAGAGGTACCCACATTTAATACATACGGGTACTTGGACACTTAGTGGACACCGGTCAGATGGACCCTAATTTTTATATATTTTAGAAGATGTAAATAATTTAGTGCATTCATGGTGTGGTTTAATTCAAGTTGATTCATAAATGTTCTATATGATTTGCACACTTTAAGAAAGGATGTAAAGGACAATGACTACTTGAGTAACCTTTGATTTAACTTCAAACTTTATATTATAATATGCACCTGTAGTGTTTTATTTAACCATTTTGTTATTCATTATATATGTATGTGGATGTCTTGTTAATGTTTTCTCTGCCCATCTTTCAGTTAGACTCTTTTCATCTTTCTTACACACTTGCATTTTTATTAACCTAATTATATAATATATTCATATATTATAACTATGTATAAATATGTAGTTCACTAGAGTTTTATTCTATTGTTAAAAATAATCATAATGTGGCTTTCATTTATTTCATCAAGTGCAAAAAAGATATTTCTCGTTTTTATTTTCTTTCTTTTTTCGCTGAAATTTTTCATGTTTTTGGGCTGTGCTACTCACATATTCTTCAGAAGACATAGTGATGAAACTGCATATGATCATATTTTTATATCCTCCATGCCAACTACTTAAAGTATAAAACTTGCATATGTTAATCTTATCATAAATTGTCCCAAAAGACCAAGTACAAATAGAACAGTAGTTGGTCCATTAGCAGTTTCAGATGCAAAATAGCATAAGGCAGATCAAGAGAAGTTTTATGGGATCTAAGATGCAATTCTCAGACTAATACGGTTTACTGAAAGTAAACATTATATCAAAATAAAATCATTACTAGGTCTCCTTAGGAGCATACTCCAAACTGACCAATTATATCATATGCAAAATGCAATCATCTAACAGTAGGGAAGTTTCTGACCGTCAGTTAGACTGGTTTTCCTACACAATCAATTATTGAAATTTATAACAGGCAATAAACTATGTAGATTGGTAATCAAGATTGAAATCTATTTTCAATGATACATCATGTAGATCAAATTTCAATAGTAAATGACAACTTTTGTATATAATAACAGTTTTGATGAATGTTAATGGACATCTAACCAAATGTGTATTATGTTCACACCTCAATTTGTTTGCCTAATTCCTAAGTTATTCACTATGATGTCAGTTCTAATTCTTTAAGTGTTTTCAGAAGGGCATGCTTATAAAAGATATCGATTACTGTTTTAGATGTTATTGAATTTCCCTTTCTATCTCAGTTTGTAAATAAAATGAACAAATTCATATACATTTGCAACAAACACCCTTCCTTATTTTAAAATTTATATATCTGCACTACACGTAAACTTGCATGTTTTATCTTCAATTTACTGAATGAATAAATTCTGATACTTTATTTATTTGTTGCTTTATGTATTGAATAAAGACACATTGAACACTTCATCTAAGGAGTTGTCAACTTTTCATATATATACATGTTAATATTGTGCTTAAATTGCATGCTATAATTAGTTCGAGTTCTTTTAAAATATCTTGCTACTCTTGTATTGAATTCTAACTTACTCTGCTATATATCCAACTAAATTATATTGTTTTATAAATTGAAACTAAGTAAGATCTCCTACATCTTTTTTACTTTGCATACCCTATTTTAAAAGCCACCAATATAAACCTGTATTCTGATATTTTAATATTATGAATATAGAAAACCTGGTAGAAATCTTCCTATCATTTCGACAAATCTAGAGTGCAACAATAATATTTGTATACTCTTAATATAGCTGAAATAGGTACAAGATTATGAGTATCTTTAGATCAATATGATAATAAAATTAAAAGGTAAATCATTTTCTCAAAATTTCATATAATTGGTGTTTAACAAAGGAATGGTACTTAACGTGGTTCTGTAATTAAGGAACGCTAAGAGCGGAAAACCTTCCACCTGAGTTACGTCGATTTGGCCAATTAGACTGATAAAATTGAGCTTTTGACTAACCCAATATTCTAAAATTTTTATTAAATATATCATCAGCCTTTGTACACCATAACTTTAAAAATGATTGTTTAGGTTATAACCCTAATTTTTCACCATTTGGATATAACTAAATGTATCTAGAATTAGCCCTGATTACAAAATATGGTTGATTCGAGTTTTAACATTGAATCTGATGTAAATAATGATCGGACCATGATAAATTAGCTAGAATTCCAATTCTAGCCATGTACAGGATGATGAATAGCCATGTGCGATTTTGTTCCCCATCTAACTTTAATTCGGATCTAATAAAGCTAGATTGCATAAATTTCTTGACTATTCTTTAGCATTTAAATATAGACATATATACTTTAAATATTTGAATAGTCAAATACAATGTATATATGCTTTATCATAAACCATTATGGTATAATTTGTTCCTTTTGAAATTAAGATTACAAGAAAAACTTTATAACTACCTTATAATTTCAAATTGGGATTCAAATTGGGGGAGACTCTGACAATTACCCAAAGACTTTATAGGTCTAATAAAAGATGTCAAGAGTCATAATAATGTGGTCATGAAGGGTTAAATCTCTGACTGTCACAACTTGAAAATAAAAGGCTGTTAAGCCAATTTTCTGACCCTAGAAAACATACAGTCATTCTGATTAAGGGTCTTTCTAGGAGTATAGTCCTAGTTTCATTGAGGGAGATGGGGTTAAACCCATAGTAGAGTTCACTGACGCGGGAATCCAACCTACTTGATTGGGAGCTAGTTCCATGAAAGAGGTTCAATGTGGTAGTAACAAGCTGAACTGGTGAAACTCGTATGGAGCATCAACCGGATATATTTATATCCTATATGTAGCATTCTGGCTACTACCCCTTCTCTAGGTAAGATGCTCTTATGATATATCTAGGTAAGGATGAGTTTAACTCTTAATAATTCCAACGCATGTGTAACCCCCTGATCCCTGATGTACGTATCACAATATCAATGCTCGATACGACGTACAAAGTTGATTTGATCTTTCTACTAGTCAGATTGAGCCGATTTTAGTTTTAGACATTTTTTTCAATATTTTAGATTTTTTAGAATTTTTTGAAATTTTTCTAGATTATTTTGGAAAATCTTCATAGTCGGTGTCGACCGATAGCGGTAATCGGCTCTATAATTTTTAATTCACAAATGGAGTCAAATTTTGAGAATCTACTTTCACCTTATATTTTAGAATCATATTTTCTATGTTATGTTATTTTTGGAGATTTTCTGATTGGGCCAAACCGGTGTCGCCCGGTGTCGGTAATACACTTTAGGATTTTTAACTTGCAAACTTGACTTTATTTCATGAATCCGATTTCACATTCCTCCTCCATGTAATATTCTCTATTTTTTATAATTTTTGGGAACCATATGGAGCTAGTCAAATTTTACTGAATAAAATAATATTAATTAAATATATATAAAAATAATCTTTTCCCTTTCTTTTCTTTTTCCCTCTTCTTCTCCATTTCTCTGGATGCCTCTCCACCGCCTAACCCACCGCCTCTCTCCACCGACTTCAATTAACCACTCCCTTAATCTCCCTCTAACCCATTTTAATCCCCCCACTATATCATCCTAACTCTTTCTCTTTACTTATTTCTCTAATTAAAATCTCTCTCTCTCTCTCTCTCTCTCTCTCTCAAGCTCTCTCTCTCTCTATGGGTTCTGTGGGGACACCACGGCCGGCGCGCCGCCGGTGCCGGAGCCCCCGGCCAGGACGGCACCGCACCTCCCCCCTCTGGGCGCAGCCACCCCTCCTCTTCTTCTCCTTCTTCTTCTCCTTTTCTTTTTCTTCTTCTTTTCCTTTCTTCTTCTTCTTCTTACTGTGCTTCTATCCCTCTCTCTTTCTCTCCCACTCTCTTCCCTTCTCGTTATCTGCGCCCAGAGCCACCGCCGGTGGCGGCGCGGCCCCTTCTCGTCACCGCCAGCCCTTCCTCGACGCCGGCCAGCTGAACTGGCCGGCCACGGCGCGCGCAGCAGCAGCGCCTCTGCTGCTGCTGCTGCTGGCTAGTGTTGAGTTCGGGTACGAACCCGAACCAATAACCTATTGGGTTGATTTAGAAACCCATTAACTTGTGACCCAATTACCCAATAACCAATCACTTAAATATTTGGGTACGGGTTATTGGATCTAAACCCAACCTGTTTTACATTCAAACTCGCATCCAAAACCCAATAAAGGTAAACCTACAGAAAACCCCTCATAATTTATAAGATTTGCATTTAAGATATCTTTATTATTACATATTTAACCCATTTCTATTACTTTTAGTGTTCGGGCGATATCTGGAGCATCCGGTGTCCGATTTGGACGATCCTCGAACCGTTGCGATTATGAGAAAGAGAGTTACGTTCTCATGACTAGTTTGTGCGTGTTTTCTTTTTAATAAATTATATTTATTCATATTTAATAAATTGAGTGATTGCTTTAGTTAATAAATCGTGATTATGGGTAAATCAATAGAATGTTAATAAATAACTTAATTATAGAGAAGTCATATTTTGTAATGCATGATAGTGTAGTAAACATAACCAATAAACTACTATTTTCATCTGCTTCATGATTTAATATAACATATAGGTGATAGATGATCATATTAAAATGGTTAGATTACTATTCTACATGTTTTTCTGGCATTCACTTCATGGACATCAATTATGGTTACGTAGTACTGTTACATGTGCACTGATACACGCGTACTCCATTATACCAGATATTGTCACTATTACACTGTCACCCTTACCGACCCACTGATACACTGTATTGCATATAAATATCTGTTACACTCTATACCGTTATTTCACGTTGTTTCACCATTACATAGATACTGAGATTCACGAGACTATTACTGTATGTTTGTGAACTACTGATATTCTGATACGCTAGTACACTGGATATACATGCATTGATTGTCGATGTATTCCTGTTACATGGATCATTGATTATATTATTACTATGGATATTCTTGTATTCTCGTTATATTGATCATTGTTTATGTCACATGGATTATTGTTACATGAGTAGTTCGTCCTGTATTACCGTTACATGATTATTTCCTGTTCTGATATTGATATTCCCGTTACGGGACATATAAGCTGTTGATATGCGATGTGTGAAACTAAGTGTCACGTGGATTCAAGCCACGGGGGCCACCTCTAGAATCCCACATCTATTGTTTTTCGTTTCCCGTTATCTTATTTCATGCGATCAACAGAGCATGTCATGTTAGCATGTTACATGTACCATGTACTGTACTTGTTCCTGATATACTGTATAGTTAAAGATAATAAAGAGAACTTGGGTATGGGAGAGACTTGACGGTTGACTAGATCTTGTCGGGTGGATGTCTGGATCCATTGTTTGTCCCACTGCAGGGGACGGCGTAGTGTTGGCTACCGTCTGTTATAGCTCATGAGCTCCTGTTCCCGTTATTGTTTTAGCTCATTGAGTTCCCGTTACATGTTACAGCCTTAGCGGGCTGGCGCTGGTCTCAGCAGCCAGGGGTCTGTTTAAGGCCGTGATCCCGGGTATGCACGGGATACACCTACCCGATAAGAGCTCCTCGACCATGGGTTTCCAATTGACATAATAAAATGGTAGAAACAATAGTGACGTCGGGAACACTTGTTATTTGGTCACTCTCTCATTTGGATAATGGTACCCGTATGCTATGTCTGGATGGGTTCGACTGGAGTGCGGGCTTCAGTATGAACTGCCAGTGGTATGGGACACTGGAAGAGATTGATTAAAATACCAGATGGTACTGATTGTTATTATTGTATAAATCACATGACATGCTCGACTCATGTATATTATTGTCCCTTCATATTTGTTACTATTCCTGATATGTTATTCACTATCATGTCGCCTGTATACCTTGTTACACTTCCTGATATTCATTACACTTCATGTGGTAATAAACAATTCATGTACATGTATACCCTGCATTGCATATATTATGCTTTATGTATACCTTGCATACATCATTTTTGTATATGCATAACATAGTAGTATGATTTTATTGTATGTTGTACATTTACATATTCATTTCTATCACTCACCACTATACAACATCTTTATTATATAAAACTGGAGACTACTGTGGACATGACCTGAGGATAACATGCTAGGTGGTGATGATATTAAAATATGATATTGTTATATTTTTACTAATTCTTAAATTCCTATTATATGGTCTCACTGATACATAACCATGTATTATATATTATTATCGTGCTTGTATTACTATAGTACATATTACTTACTCTTTCATTTTACCACTCACTAGGTCGCTTTCTGACGACCCTGGGTTTGCGTGCCCAGGTTGGAGATTTGAGATCGTATTGTCAGGTAGTCCATTGGATTCACATAGGAGACTCATCATCGAGACCATTCATAGGTATCTTTGTGATTTATTTCTATTTTTCATATCTGTTATGATCACTAATCCTCTTTCTGCAGGTATTCTTGTACTTATTAAATGTTGGAACTTGTGTATATATGGAGGCTATTTCCTGTACTGAGGCTTAGCGTACGTACGTGAGGGTATCTCCGCCCTGCGTATGTACGTCACCATAATGTCTCCGTATCCATGAGATCGGGGTGTTACAGAGTGGTATCAGAGCTTAGGTTCACACCTGGTGTGGGTAATCACCTGGGTCAATGCTTAGGCTCTTACCAACAGTACAATTAGATTCAGATTCAAACTCATCTGTATCTGAATTTGGGGATTCCAGCGACGAGTACAAGAATACCATGTTATTGACAATTCATTCTCTGTTCTATTCCTTAGTTGCAGTTGTCAACCAGAATATCTGAGTTTCTTCTCGCATTTTCTTCATCCTATTGCTTCCAATCCGTTAGCTTTAGTTCACCACACTATGTCTCCCTCCAGAGTTCAATATAGATATCAGAGTGGCGCCGCGGAAGCGTCATGGGCCTATAACATTCAGGCTCCATGGCTGAAAATATTGTTCTCCCTCCTGAATTGAAATTTTGAGGACGAAATTTTTTGTAAGGTGGGGAGAAATGTAACCCCCTGATCCCTGATGTACGTATCACAGTATCAATGCTCGATACGACATACAAAGTTAATTTGATCTTTCTGCTAGTCAGATTGAGCCGATTTCAGTTTTAGATATTCTTTTTCAATATTTTAGATTTTTTAAAATTTTCTGGAATTTTTCTAGATTATTTTGGAAAATCTCCGTAGTCGGTGTCGACCGATAGCGGTAATCGGCTCTATAATTTTAATTCACAAATAGAGTCAAATTTTGAGAAATGCTTTCACCTTATGTCTTAGAATTATATTTTCTATATTATGGTATTTTTGGAGATTTTTCTGATTGGGCCAAACCGTGACGCCCGGTATCGGTAATACACTTTAAGATTTTTAACTTGCAAACCTGACTTTAGTTCATGAATCCGATTTCACATTCCTCCTCCGTTTAATATTCTTTATTTTTGATAATTTTTAGGAACCATACGGAGCTAGTCAAATTTTACTGAATAAAATAATATTAATTAAATATATATAAAAATAATCTTTTCCCTTTCTTTTCTTTTTCCCTCTTCTTCTCCATTTCTCTGGATGCCTCTCCACCGCCTAACCCACCGCCTCTCTCCACCGACTTCAATTAACTACTCCCTTAATCTCCCTCTAACCCATTTTAATCCCCCCACTATATCGTTCTAACTCTCTCTACTTATTTCTTTAATTAAAATCTCTCTCTCTCTCTCTCTCTCTCTCTCTCTCTCTCAAGCTCTCTCTATCTCTCTCTCTTTCTCTCAAGCTCTCTCTCTCTATGGATTCTGTGGGGACACCACGGCCGGCGCGTCGCCGGTGCCGGAGCCCCCGGCCAGGACGGCACCGCACCTCTCCCTCCGGGCGCCGCCACCCCTCCTCTTCTTTTCCTTCTTCTTCTCCTTTTCTTTTTCTTCTTCTTCTTTTTCTTATTCTTCTTCTTTTCCTTTCTCCTTCTTCTTGCTGTGCTTCTATCCCTCTCTCTTTCTCTCCCTCTCTCTTTCTCTCCCTCTCTCTTCCCTTCTCGTTATCTGCGCCCAGAGCCACCGCCGGCGGTGGCGCGGCCCCTTCTCGTCGCCGCCAGCCCTTCCTCGACGCCAGCCAGCTGAACTGGCCGGCCACGGCATGCGCAGCAGCAGCGCCTCTGCTACTGCTGCTGTTGGCTAGTGTTGGGTTCGGGTACGAACCTGAACCCAATAACCTATTGGGTTGATTTTGAAACCCATTAACCCGTGACCCAATTACCCAATAACCAATCACTTAAATATTGGGGTATAGGTTATTGGATCTAAACCCAACCCGTTTTACATCCAAACCCGCATCCAAAACCCAATATAGGTAAACCTACAGGAAACCCCTCATAATTTATAAGATTTGCATTTAAGATATCTTTATTATTACATATTTAACCCATTTCTATTACTTTTAGTGTTCGGATGATATCTGAAGCATCCGGTGTCCGATTTGGACGATCCTGGAACCGTTGCGATCGTAAGAAAGAGAGCTACGTTTCCATGACCAGTTTGTGAGTGTTTTCTTTTGATAAATTATATTTATTCATGTTTAATAAATTGAGTGATTGCTTTAGTTAATAAATCGTGATTATGGGTAAATCAATAGAATGTTAATAAATAACTTAATTATAGAGAAGTCATATTTTGTAATGCATGATAGTGTAGTAAACATAACCAATAAACTAATATTTTCATCTGCTTCATGATTTAATATAACATATAGGTGATAGATGATCATATTAAAATGGTTAGATTACTATTCCACATGTTTTTCTGGCATTCACTTCATGGACATCAATTATGGTTACGTAGTACTGTTACATGTGCACTGATACACGCGTACTTCATTATACCAGATATTGTCACTATTACACTGTCACCCTTACCGACCCACCGATACACTGTATTGCATGTAAATATCTTTTACACTCTATACCGTTATTTCACGTTGTTTCACCATTACATAAATACTGAGATTAACGACATTATTACTGTATGTTTGTGAACTACTGATATTCTGATACGCTAGTACACTGGATATACATGCATTGATTGTCTATGTATTCCTGTTACATGGATCATGGATTATATTATTACTCATGGATATTCTTGTATTCTCGTTATATTAATCATTGTTAATGTCACATGGATTATTGTTACATGAGTAGTTCGTCCTGTATTCCCGTTACATGATTATTTCCTGTTCTGATATTGATATTCCCGTTACGGGACATGTGAGCTGTTGATATGCGATGTGTGGAACTAAGTGTCACGTGGATTCAAGCCACGGGGCCACCTCTAGAATCCCACATCTATTATTTTTCGTTTCCCGTTATCTTGTTTCATGCGATCAACAGAGCTCATGTCATGTTAGCATGTTTCATGTACCATGTACTGTACTTGTTCCTGATATACTGTATAGTTAAAGATAATAAAGAGAACTTGGGTATGGGGGAGACTTGACGGTTGACTAGATCTTATCGGATGGATGTCTGGATCCATTGTTTGTCCCACTGCAGGGGACGGGGTAGTGCTGGCTACCGTCTGTTAAAGCTCATGAGCTCCTATTTTTCGTTATTGTTTTAGCTCATTGAGTTCCCGTTACATGTTACAGCCTTAGCGGGCTGGCTCTGGTCTCAGCAGCCAGGGGTCTGTTTAAGGCCGTGATCCCCGGTATGCACGGGATACACCTACCCGATAAGAGCTCCTCGACCATGGGTTTCCAATTGACATAATAAAACGGTAGAAACAATAGTGACGTCGGGAACACTTGTTATTTGGTCACTCTCTCGTTTGAATAATGGTACCCGTATGCTATGTCTGGATGGGTTCGACTGGAGTGCGGGCTTCAGTATGAACTGCCAGTGGTATAGGACACTGGAAGAGATTGATTAAAATACGATGCAGTACTGATTGTTATTATTGTATAAATCACATGACATGCTCGACTCATGTATATTATTGTCTCTTCATATTTGTTACTATTCCTGATATGTTATTCACTATCATGTCACCTGTATACCTTGTTACACTTCCTGATATTCGTTACACTCCATGTGATAACAAACGATTCATGCACATGTATACCTTGCATTGCATATATTCTGCTTTATGTATACCTTGCATACATCATTTTTGTATATGCACAACACAGTAGTATGATTTTATTGTATACTGCACATTTACATATTTATTTCTATCACTCACCACTATACAACATCTTTATTATATAAAACTGGAGACTACTGTGGACATGACCCGAGGATAACATGCTAGGTGGTGATGGTATTAAAATATGATATTGTTATATTTCTACTAATTCTTAAATTCCTATTATATGATCTCACTGATACATAACCATGTATTATATATTATTATCGTGCTTGTATTACTATAGTACATATTACTGCCTCCTTCATTTTACCACTCACTAGGTCGCTTTCTGACGACCCTGAGTTTACGTGCCTAGGTTGGAGATCTGAGATTGTATTGTCATGTAGTCCATTGGATTCACATAGGAGACTCATCATCGAGACCATTCATAGGTATCTTTGTGATTTATTTCTGTTTTTCATATCTGTTATGATCACTAACCCCTTTCTGCAGGTATTCTTGTACTTATTAAACGATGGAACTTGCGTATATATGGAGGCTATTTCCTGTACTGAGGCTTAGCGTACGTACGTGAGGGTATCTCCGCCCTGCATATGTACGTCGCCATAATGTCTCCGTATCCATGGGATCGGGGCGTTACAACATCTATTGTGGAGGGTATACTATCTAGCTGCAGTCCCCTTAGAGGACTTACCTATGTGAGAGGAACCGTGATGGCCGCGGTTTGGGGACAGGGCTGACCCTAAAAACTCTCATGAGTCAGTTATTGTGAGTATGGACTTTAACGCTCAACCGGCTCGCTCAATAGATGAAGACTTACTGTGTGTGTATTCTATCAATATCTGGTAAAAGAGACTAGTTCTAGGCATAGTCCACTATGTCTCACAGATGGCGATGAATTCACTAAGGAAGGTTCCAGGCGTAGTCCACCTGTCCCGAATTCACAGTATGATGTTGATCAAATTTCACTCGTGTTTTAGATCTGATGATTTGATTGTTAATTATTATTGATTTGTTTTATTCTGTCTTCCCTGAAACTCAAGCTTTTGGGGGACTGTTGGATTTTTTGAATTAAAATAAAAGGAAAAGCTTTCATTTTAGATTTTGTTTTACTAAGTCAACTTTGATCATGTCTCAGAATCTAAATCGGTTGAGAAAATATCTCAACTGCTTGGATTTTCTGTTGGAGTTGTTATAACAACTTGGATTTTAATGTTATAAATAGACCCCTTACTCCAATAGCAAGCAACTCATTTTCTCTTTTCTCATCTTAAAAGAAAAACATGAAGACTACTCTTTGTGAGAATGACTTCAGTGTTAAAAAGAATTTTCATCTTTATTTTTTCTGGGCAACTTCTTCATCTGAGCAGAGGCTCTGCCCACTATCCTGGGCTGAGTGCTGGTGAATCTGGGGGATCCTTTATCGCTAGGGGACAACGTCGATTCAACGTCTGAATAAGGAGACCGGCTTTTGATCCTTTAGGGCAGCGACATCGAGACTGCATTCCCCAGACCAGACTCTTTTGTTTTATTTTAATATATAATTGCTATTACATGTTAGAATAATTTGTTGTTTTATCTTAATTTAATTTGTAAAGATATTGCATGTTTTAGAAAATAGTATAAAATTTCCAACAATTATTCCAAAAATAATCTAACTAAAGTACAAATAGAGACATTAAATTACAAATTTATGTTTAATCAATATCTTTTATAAGTCAAAATTTGTCTAAATTTGATTAAACTAAAACTTAAGAAATCTAATTAATATTATACAATCATCAAACAACTTTAAGAACTCCAGTATGTTTTTTTTCATTTCCCAGGAAAAACTATGCATTTTAAGGAACAAAAGGTGAATAAAAAATTGTCATAGAAACTTAGATTGCAATTGCTCAGGCCTCAATTTAGTTAGGATTATGACAAAGGAAGGCCATATATTAGGATCCATCTATTAAACAAAACTAAATTCACTCAGTACCTCACTTTAATTGAAATTCTATAAAAACCCATTAAATTAGAATATTAATCTCCTAAACCTTACAAAAAAACTAACGTTTTTACACATAAATTGTGTGATTTTTTTAAAGAATGATGAGTCTAAAATTTCTAAGATTTATGGGCTGAGTAAAAGAGAGTGTTTTGAGGTTGTAAAAAAATTAAGTTTATAGGGGTTGGGTGTACTTACTAAGAGTATACTAACTAATTATTGTGGTAAAGTTGTAATATTTGAAAGATTAATTTTATATCTTAAACTTTTCATTTGGGGTAGAACTGTTCAAGAAAATCTTAACTTATTTTGGGGGGCTGCTTATCACTTCTTTGGTTTAAATAACCACACTTCAACGATAAAGTCCAAAACATTAATGGCCCAATTGTTATCCATAACCTAACAAGAAATACCATGCAGAACTTTCGGCTCAAAGCAGAATAAAATAGAAAGCCTTAAACTAAACAAATAAGATGCCCAAAATAATGGCTAAATTATTACAAGAACAAATATAATAGGCCCAGAACTTTAGATAGCCTAAGATAAGAACCACCAACAGACTTGAAATAAAACCATTTAACTAAGTATAGGTCCAGAAAACATAAATGACCTAAATGTAATAGTCTAGGCCAGTAGTCTACAATTAATTAATTCTTAAATTTGTTAAAATCACTTAATCTTTAAGCCTAAAACTTGATCCTAGAATTGCAGAATAAATTTGTAGGAGTTGGCCCAAACTAAATACTTGATGGGTTCAAAAGAATAAAATATAGGCTTTCAGTGAAGTATATGATCCATCAGGCTTATAAATAAAATAGTCCATAGACAATTAGTTGCTTCCAACCAGTTTTTTCAAAGATCCTTTCACAGAAAACCAAAATGGGTGGGTTTTAGTTATTTTTTTATTGACCCAAAACTAAAGAGGTTTAGAAGTTTAACAAAATTCTAGCTCCAATGAAAACCAAAATGAATTGGTGTACCGATGTTAGCCATGACGTTTGGTGAAGAAACTGTTGCAGGAATAATCTTAACATACCTTTTCTCTCTATCTCCTTAGGGCACTTAAAACTTTTACTAATGGAAAAATATATCTCGTAAGTAATAGACAGTGCCCTTTTAATAGAGGAGAGAAGATGGTCAATAATTATAAGAAATAACCACTAAGAATAACTGTCCTTTATGGTTCCTTAATTCTCTCTTGGTGGTTATTATCCAATAATTTAAAAATATAAATTAATTAGTGATATAATTTATCACTTATCTTTAATGTTAAGTCCAAGTCAAACTAAAAGGTAATATAGATAAATGTTAGTGGGCCACAATAAGAAAAAACATGTTTATAGTATCAATTCTCATAATCCTTCATCTCTTACTTCTCCTTTATTATTCTGTTTTATTGAATATTTTTCCTTTATTTCTTTGGTGCACGAGAATTTAGACTTGTAACTTTTGTCAAGAGAGAACTCACTCGAAATCTTCCATATGGAATCCAACGCAATTGTGTTAATATTTTTTTTTTTGCAAGCGCGACTTTGTTATTTGATTATTTTTATATGTATGTCAATGTCTTATTATAAAATTTGTTTTTTTTTTTTTTAAGATTGGTCTCTCTTTGATTGTGGCTTTGCACATGGCATTTGATTTATAGCCAGTCAATAATTTTCTAAGTTATGCTGGTAGCTAGATGGGTTTTCTGCTAGAAGAACAATGGTTCATAGATAATGAGCTGCTTAGGAAAAAAATCCCATAATTAGAATAGGGCATAACTTCACTTCTAGAGCAATACATGGTCTTATTTCTGGTTATTGCAGAGATCCGATGTTTTTCTTTTAACAAATTCAACTCTTTTGATGGATTAAGGGATAATCTTTCTATTCATATAAGAATTTGTTTATAACCTTCATCTTTTTCGAACACTCAAATATGTACAAAATCATGTTAAACTTTTTGATAGCGCGCTTATTAATTTAAACCGTTTCTCTCTCTCTTATTTTATGATGAGTTATCTAATTTAACCTACCATCTTAATCTTTCTTTCTTAACCCTTTGCCAAATGAAGCCCTAAGGAGTTTTTTTTTTTATTATTATGAAAATGATTCTACATGTTAAATTATTAATAAATTTAAGGAGTTTGCTTTTTCTGAATGAACAATGTGGACAACTTCAACCGTCTCAGCTTACGAGCCTGTTTATTTCGTTACAAAATGTCGCAAGTCGTAAGTCGTAAAATGAGAATGAAAAAAATGAACTGTAGTAGAGAAAATATATTGCGTTTTACGATGTTTGGTTGATAAAGTGAAGTGTAAATGAAAAAGTATATTGTGTTTTACGGTGTTTGGTTGATAAAGTGAAATTGTAAATGATAAAGTATATTGTGTTTTACGGTGTTTGGTTGGTAATGTAAAAGTGTAAGTGGAAAAGTTGACCACAAAATTAACTGTAGCAGTGATTTAAATATTATAAATACTATTAAATTAAATCTACTATTGCAAATTAAATTGTATTAATAATTTGAGATAAAAAATTAATAATCTTAATATTTTATTTATAACAATAATATTAATAAAATATTAGTATAAATATTAAAATATTACTAAAATATTAACTAAATAAATAATATAAAATTTTAAGAAAATCTAAAGAACATTAATAAAATTTTAAGAATACTAATAAAATATAAATATTAAAAAATCTTACAAAAATAATAAAATATAGTTATAATATTATAATATTAAAAATACTTTAAAATTATTATAATATAAATTTTATTATAATATTATTGTAATATTATAGAAATATAAAATTAACAAAGTAAAATATAATTATAATTTAATAATAAATTATCATTATAATATTATTATACTGAATTATTATTACAATATAACATAATAAAATATTAATATAATAATAAAATATATTATGATATTAATAAAGTAATTTTTATATTAAAAAATAAATAATTAAATATATAGCAAAGTATAATATTGTTATAATAATAAAATATTAACTCGAAATAAAATAATAAAAAATGGAATAAGTATTAATAAAATAATAAAGTATTAAATAAAATATTAAATAAAAATATTAAATTAAAATAGTTAAATATTAAAGATTAAAACAATAAAAATTAAAGATTAAAAATATAAAATAATTTAATAAGAAATTGAACACTATTTAAAATATTAAATATTTAATAATATTAAATTATATATTGATTATCAAGCAACTGTTTTGAACTGTAAGTGTATTACAAGTGAGAGTTATATGACCACAAAATTAACTGTAGCAACTGCAAGTGGGAAAATATGAGTGTAAAAGTGAGATTAACATTATCACAAATTTAAATGTAGCAACTGCAAGTGGGAAAAGAAGAGTTGCATTTTGTAACTTGTTTTTCAGCGAAACAAACAACAGAAGATGGAAAAGAAGTTTTACGACTTGCGTTTTGCGGCGAAACAAACACGCCCACGTAGGGGATGAAAATTTTTCTAAATTTGTTCCTTGAACTTTTGATTGCCCTTATTACTAACAGAGATCTTATCAATTCTACAATTTTTTGTCTTAACATGTTAAAGATAAACTTAATGAAGTTGTAACTACATCTTTTCTTCAATTGACAAAAAATTAATGATTACTCAAAATCATGCAAAATAGGCTTTCATTTAATTTTAAAAAAAAGAATATAAGTCATTAAAAAAGCTAAATGGAGAGAGGGGGAAAAAAAAAAGAGTACACATATCTGACACCAAAGTATAGCATGGTGGGACAAGACATACATAGATGGTTTTAGTGGTTTACATGATCTCAATCAAGTGGGTTTAAATTATTTGTTTTCTAAAAAATTGTCTCTCTTTTCCACCAAACTATTCATAAAGAATTGCTATACTATTATACTAAACGATAGGAAGATAATAGAAAATCTTTCCTTAGATGCAAGTGTCAAATAAATTAACTAAACAACCAGATGCTCTATAAATGTGCTAGATTTTCAGGATTGAAATAAAACATATCAATTATAATTAAAGGAAAAAAATAACAGCTACCCCGCTTTCCCAGTCACTTGGTGCACGTGCATTTATAGTGCCCCAAAAAAGCCCGGCTCCAGCCCTGATCTTGTCATTAATCAAGCAAGGGTTGGGACCGATTCTCAAGCCAAATTTATTTTTGAGCCGGGTTGGGTCTTATCGCAGGCCCGACTCGGCTCTAGCCCTTGCAAAAGCTCTACGCCCGTAAATATGAGTACCCTAGCCAAAGTCTCTCTCTCTGTCCTCGTCACTAAGTTCGGATCGCATCAACGAGGCTCTGATTCATCTCACTTATCGTCTCTACCATTATTGACTCTCCGATCCCTTTTCAATCTAGTCAAGAATAATGCAGTTGTTTTTAGGGTTTAAGACTTGAGGTGGAGCGGAAAGAGAAGAGAAGCAAAGCAAAAAAGAATGAGAAGAGATGGCTCTTCAATTTTGCTTATTTTTATTTTGTAGTTTGAATGAACAATACAAGCCAGGGTGGAAATTAGCCCATAAAAAGCCCTACAGGCCCATGGGGCCTATTATAGAAGAACCCCGGGCTCGGCCCAAGCTTTTAGCATTCAGAATTTAAAATTCAGGAAGTGAGGAGTCATGTCGGGCACAGATAGCTTTATAAGTGGACCCGACCCATCGCGCTCTGCATCCGTTTACGACCGCCTTCTCTCTCCCAACATTTTAGGGTTTCTAACTTGGTCCCTTTTCCACTCCATTTGATTTCAATAGATACGTAGTAGAGAATGGCTGAAACCAGCAAAGAGCTATTGGACCCGCCTTCAAAGCCCTCGCTTTTTGGTAAAGTTTTCAACTTTTTTGCTATTATTTTTCTTTCTTCATTCGTATCTCGTGATAATCTAAAACCCTAATTTTTGTTCGATTTGTAGAGGGCCTTGTTCTGGGTCGCGATGATTCTGCACCGAAATCCCAAAAGAAGAAGAATTCATCAAGTGAGAATGAGAAAGGTCGAACTTTAACCAGTGAAGTTCCTAAGAGCCAAGGTATTGCGCCACCTTGTTATTTCGATTCATTGAATTTTTGTCCTTTACTTTGGAGTGATGCCAAAATTCCTGTATTTTAATTTAACTGTTTAATTCAAATAATGGATCATTAGCTGTCCTGTTTAACTGAATTGGATATGGGTACATGAACTAAGTATTTTATGGGTTGATAGATGGTCAAAAAATAAGCAGCAAGTAATACTTAGTGGTTTAAATGTGCTTGCTTTTCTTGAAACTTGGTATGTCTGAAGTGGCATATTAGTGTTGCTTAATCTATGTGTTTTTGTAAGTTGTATCTATTGGAAGATTGCAATTGTTTGGAAACCTGTCGTCGAACATGGTGGAAGCAGACTCATCTATTCTAGATATTACACATTTGATTTTTGTACTCAAGTTAGAGTTCATCAATCAGTTGACTGATGTGAACTGTGTAAGGGTACTGGTAATGCATTCTTAGCGATTTAAGTTTAATGTTTCTTCATTATGCCTAATGTAACTGCTTTTGTAATGTGTCTGTTTGTCTGTCCTTCCCCAACATGTTAGAAGATACTTCTTGGGGAGCTTATCATACATATGTTCCTGCCATGCCTTGGATTCCCTAAAATGATGAGTAGATTTCGTGGTTGGTCGTAGGACATAGAAATAGATAGAGCCTGCTCCTAGAAGCATATAAATAGATGAAGAAAAACCAAATAACCACTTCTCAATGTATGATTAAGTAATTAGATATGACTATTGATTAAGACGAAATATAAGGGGTTAGAATGTACATTCAATTCACACACGTTTCTAAGTCAAGTACAATAAAACTTAAGAGTTAAATGCAATGTTCAAAATAACGATAACGTAACGATAATGTTTTTCTTTGTTATGTTAAGATAGTTTATAACGTAACGCATAAAGTAGGTTACATGATTTAATATTTATTTAATAAAAATAAATATATATACTATATTTACGAATTTTAATAAATAAAAAATAATTTTAAAAAATTTAAAAAATCAAAACAAATATATAACACATTTATCAAGTCTCATAACAATTTTTAGGAAGTATCGCAATAATTTTTCACATTCACAAGTTATAACAAGTTCACAAACATAACAAATTTCAAAAGAAGTTCGCAAACATAAGTCATAGTCATACAAAATAAAGTAGTCATAATATCCTGGAATAATATCATGCCCTAATCTCATCTACTATGACTCAATCATACTCTTCTAAGATGAACTCAGCATCCTCCGGATCGATATCGTCCCTGATCTCATCCACATCATCAATGAGAGGTCCTTTCTCTTTGTCCATGGAAGAACAACTATCTACCCTATGTCTCTTTTCTCTAGACTTATTATCAACTGCAATGCTAGTGGCTTCATTATCAAGTGCGGAGACATCTAGAAAATCTCTGTCCTCATCTTCCCTTGCCTCATCTTCTTCCCTTATCTCATCTAGCTATGCAATATCATCCATAAGACAAGGCTTTTTGGTCTCTACAAGCCACTCATCATCGCTAGCAGGCTCCTCTATCAAAATCAGATCAATATGCAATCGCATTCTACGAATATTCCTCTCTCGAAGCTTGATGTTGTACATAACATAAACGAGGGATTGCAGACATAATTGCTCCAAGCAACATCTTTTCTTTGAATGTACCTTCAACAAACAAATTTATTTATTAAAATTAAGTCATTTCTTATTTATTATAAAGAAAGTTATAACTTATAAGTTGTAAGTTTTAACTTTTCTTACTTGCTCAAAAGTGCTCCAGTTGCGTTCACATCCGGAAGCACTAGTAGTAAGAGATAGAATTCGAACTGCGAACTTTTGAAGTGTAGGAACATCTCCAAATCTTTCCCACCAAGTAGCTAAAAGATTAAGCGTTAGACATCGCATGACTAAACAAAGAATGAATGAATCAAAGATATTCACTAAATTATACCTGGACTACGAGCATTCAAGGTCATTTGAGCTAACTGGCTTTCAAATTCTCCAAGCTTCTGTTTATAACTATCTAACTCCACATCAGCCTGTGCATACTCACGAATGTCAGGGATCATGCACTGCATGCACTCACGAAGGCCTCTCTTACCTCAGCATCATTGTTAAAATTCTTGCTATAGAAACATCTTGGGTTTAGGAAGTACGCTGCCGCATGAAGAGCTCTATGCAACATACCTGTCCACCTCTGGTCAATCATATTCTAGTAAGGCATGTACTTCTTCTTACTGCCACCACACACATCCCGTATCTTCTCCTTTGCAGTATCAAGCATATTATAAAGAAAAGGCATAGATGGCCTCACATCCGAATCCACCTCTCGTAGAACATATACGAGTGGAAGTGTGGTGCTAAAGTAAAATAAAACTTTGGCCCAAAAACTTCTAGTAGAAATCACCGCTCTTTTTACTTTCACTCCATTTGGTTTTTTTCCCAAGTGCTCCTATTGAATTCTTCGGATGCAAACATCTTTCTCAAAGGTTGTCTTAATTGATACAACCTTTGTAGAGTCAAGAAGGAAGTAACAAATCGTGTAATGGCCGGTCTTAGGAGTTCTTCCCTTTTGTGTGTGCCCGAAACAAATTAGGAATCCAACCATGGTTGTATATGAATTGGGTTATACCCTTTGCCATCTCAAGAGTCTCCGTGTGAGTCTTCATCTTACCTATATCTTCAAAGCATCAAGTCAAAGGCAGCAGCAAGGAGTCTAATAAAGACATTTTCTTGTGTCCACAAGTCTTGCACCGGCATTCACATAAGATGCATGATTGTCGGTAATCACTTGAAGAACATGCTCCTCACTAATATCCTCCACCACCTTATCAAGTTGCTGCCACAAGAAAGCTCCATCATGATCGATTCCGATGCATCAATGGACTTATAAAAAAAAGTCCCCTCGGGTGAATTCACAAGAAAGTTTATCAAACTCCTACTCTTCCTATCTGTCTATCCATCCGACATCACCGTGCATCCATATTGCTTCCAAGCCTCCATGTGTGTCGCTTTGATCTTATCTATATCCTCTACCTCAGCCTTAAGTACCCGTGTACTTATCTCATAAGAGGATGGTTGCTTCAAGCCTATCCCAAATGATCTGATCTCTTCTATCATCTCCTTCCAATAAGGAGTTTGAATGATATTAAATGGAAGCCCAAGTGCATAGATGCATCTCTCAATTTTTCTTACACATTTCTCTCTTGCCTCCTTATAAGAGCTCTCAAGTGTCGATTGGCGGGCTTCAAGGTTGATAAATTTATTCATAGGCCCAAGAGTTCGGGGTTGGGAGTTGCTTCCGGCAGCGCTTTGCAATTCTTGGCTTACCATATCTTCCTGTGATTCTCCCATCCTCGCAATTTCACAGATTATTGACTCCTTTTCCACCTCCGTGACCACATGTTTTTACAAGCTTACTTCACATTGGACGGGACTTGCGCACAAATTTTAACGCCTTTTTTTAGTTCCAGCCAAGTGATGTTTAAGCCTAGTGATTCCAGCAGTTATTTTATGCTTGCAAAATTTGCAATAAAACACATTTGGAGGATCACCGACTATATGATCTGCAAATTCATGTGCGGGATCCAAACTTTTAGCCATGTTATTCAATCTATACAAATAAGAATGAACTATAAGTCTATAACAATTAACTAACAAACATGATAATTGAAATTGAATTATAACAATTATGAATTAACTAATAAGCATGCTAATGTAGTAAAAACACGTATGATAATTCTCTACATTGAATTTAAAAGCATGATAATTAAATTGTATTATCTCCCTCATCTCTCAAATATCTCTGCTCTCTCCCCTTATTATCTCTCAGTCTCTCTCGCCTTAAAACCCCCTCCTGATCTCTCTCTCTCTCTCTCTCTCGATCTCAGCTCTCTCCGATCGGAGGGGGCAGAGCACACGCAGAGGGGGGGAGAGAGAGAGAACGGGAGGAGAGAGTGCAGAGAGAGATCGGGAGGAAAGAGCTGTGGGAGAGAGAAGCAGAGAGAGACAGGGAGAGATGGGGGGGGGGAGAGCTGAGATCGAGAGGGGGATAGAGGTGAGAGAGATATCGGGACAGAGAGATCAGGGGATAGAGCTGAGAGAGAGATCGAAGGGCTAGAGATTGAGACCTGAGCGACGACGACTCACCGCCGGTGGTTGACAACGCAGGTACGTCTCTTCTTCCTTCTATTTCTTCTTTATTCTTCTTTCTTTCTTTCTTTAAGGCGCCAATAACGAGGAAGTTGAACGGCGGCGAGAAACACCCGCGGCAGGGAATCGGCGACGGCGTCGTCTTCTTTCTCTTCTCCCTTTGTTTTTTTGGGGTTCGCAGGCATGCCCTAGATCGAGAACGAGAAGGCCTTGCGCCCTTTTTATAATTTTTTTGATTTGCACAGTAACGTACGTTACTGTGCGTTACGTATTTAACGTAACGTACGTTACTGTGTAAAAAACACAGGTTATAGGTTTTTGCGTTTTTACACGTGGTTCGTAACGATTCCCTCGCGTTAGTTATCGTAACGCGTTATAATGCATTACATAACGTGTTTTTTGAACACTGGTTAAATGCATATTTGCTAAATGAATAGTTCGTTAAACAAATAAATTGAATATGTAAATGTTCATATTTGAATATATGATTAATTTAATCACGAATACTAAAAAGTAGTTTTTATGCTTAAGGATCACCTAAATCGAATTTGATAATCATTTGATCAACTTCCACCCTTAGTTGTAAGATCCTTAGTATATTTTGCGCATGTGGCTTGTATAATTTCTTCAGTCATATCTTACTTCTCTGAGGCCCTGTTTGGTAACCATAATTAGCAAGAATTAGCTGTTACTCTTGCTTATTCTAGCCCAGTGTTCTAAAATCGGTTTCATTTCGTGGCGGTTAACACTGAATAATGATTAATCGGATTAATCGGGGATTAATTGGAGATTTATCGTTTTTGAATATTTTTATGTATTTAATTATATTTATACACAATTACATATGAATATATACAATTAATTGTTGAAAATACCTAAATATTATACAAGACAATGTCTAGATGTGAGGTTATAACTCATGATATGATGAACAACAAGACAATATGAATAAATAGTAAAAAAGAAGTAAGTGAACTTATCTCTTCGCATTAGTAATTCAAATTTCAAATTTTGCAGCATAAATATAAATCAAAGAGCTACCTGCAAAATAAGATAAATAAAAAAATTAGTCAATTTATCAATCAAAATAATGAGCTTTAAAGAATGATGGAGAAAGATTGTTATATAGGTTAATTTGAAAAATAATAAAAAATAATAAAATATAAGTATCACTTTATGCAAAATATACAATAATAAAAATATCATAATTCATTTACTATTTAATAAATAACAGTTCACCTACTATTTAACAAAAGATCATTATCAAATCATCAACATCACAACATAAACTGCTTAGCGATCCAACACACACAAAGTGATAAGTTTTTCAAATAAAAAACATATGAAATGCCTAAATGATTAATCGGGAAATCGGATTAATTGGGGATTAATCGTTTTGGATCCGATTAATCGCCGAGTGTAAAATTAGAGCGATTAATGTAATATAAGCGGGCTGCCACGAATAGGATTAATCGACCGATTAATCGGCTATTAATCCGATTTTTAGAATAGTGTTCTAGCCAAACGGGTGAAATTTCA
>JAVJIF010005995.1:0-160922 GCA_038442645.1 Agave tequilana
TTCCTCAAGTTTTGTTGTTTTCAAAAGAGAAAAGAAAGATTGTTTGAAGCTTTCAATTCCACTCTTTCAAGATTGTTTTTCAGTTGTGTTGATTCTCTATATCACTCTACAACTGAAGTTTTTCTCACCACACTTCATAGAGCCAAAAATCCTATACTCATTCTATAGTGAAGTTGTAAATTGAAGTGAGAGTGTTTGTAAAGAGATTGAGAAAAAGTGTAGTGATCAAGTTGTGATCACTTTGTTCTTGTAATTCCTTCTTGTGGAGCAACCTCTTCGGTAGAGGTCCTTTGTACTTGGTGGAGCTCGGTGCTCGGTCTTCGGTAGACCATTGTAAAGGCATCCTCTGGTGGATAGTGAAAACCCTTCACGGAGGTGAAGGCGGGGACTAGAGCAAGTGTGCTCGAACCTCGAAACAAATCATCTTGTTTGCGATTGCCTTTGCGTTATTCTTGTTTTCAATTTCTCTTGCTTTATATTGTCTTGAATTATTTGCTGAGAACTAACCCTCTACTTGTGCAATCTTGTCTTGTTTACTTTACTTGCTATACTTGTTGTGTTACATTGTGTGCATTTCATTTTTACATCATCATACTTGGCATTGATCGATCACACCTCAATACAACACGGTTGCATTGCGCACCTCTAACCCATTTTAAGGGAATTGGGAGGAAGGAGTTCAGAACCTCGCAAGGGGTATTCGGCTCTTAGTCGTGTTTTGAGAGATCGTTGCATCACTCATTTAATTAAAGTTTAAAAAGATCATTAGATTAGCATTCACACCTATTCACCCCCCCTCTAGGTGTTTTTCATCATGTTGTTTGGAAATCAAGGTTCCATTTCAGAAACAATCATTGATCTTACCCAAACTCCAAATTTGAAAATGATATTAACAGTTTGGCAAGTTATACCTTACCTGAAATTGAACTTGAGAATGATTATGATCATGAACCTCAACTTATGATTCAATTCTACTTCCTGATTCAATAATGACTCCGGTATTTTCACCTGATTTTAATCTTTTTTTCGAGTCAACATTGGATCCTGTGCAATTCATCATGAAATTGAATCACCCATCTTTGATGATCATATTGAACTTGACCAATTTATACTTTTGAAAGTCCTATTGACAAATTGGCAAGTTCTCATTTTTTTGACATTGAACTCAATGAGATATGTGACCTAGATTCTCAAATCTGTGATCCAGTTCAAATTCCGAATCAATATTGACACCTGTTTTATTACCCGACCTGAGTAATATTTTAGAGTCAGTTTTGATTCCCACACCTATCATTCTTGAACTTGAATCACCAATATTAAGTCACATTCCATTGTCAGAAAATAAATGTAGACTTGAGTTTCAACTTCTTGACTTGGACCGCTTCTTGAACCAATCTCGACTCCTGAACCTTTACTTGACTTAAGTCACCTTCCTGAGTCGGTATTAGTTCCTGTACTTCCTGAGTCCAAGTCAATCATTCTATCTTTTCACACTCCATTTTGGGACAAGGCGGTTGACAAATTTGACTCCGAAATTAATTATGGAATATGGCAATTAGATGGGGTTAAATTTTTAATAAAAATT
Organism: Agave tequilana; assembly: GCA_038442645.1. Lineage (NCBI taxonomy): Eukaryota > Viridiplantae > Streptophyta > Magnoliopsida > Asparagales > Asparagaceae > Agave > Agave tequilana. The sequence goes on from JAVJIF010005995.1 coordinate 1,586, forward strand.
CTTTATAGATATATCATTTAATGGGTTATATTAGAGAAATTTCTAGTGGTTCCTCCGAACTCCACAAAAAAGTTGATTGGGCCGCATTTCGTGGACCAATCAGACCACCACCGGAACCACCACATAGGTAACATTTTCCTTCCCTTTCTTCTTTTTCATGCATCTATGCATTAATTCATACATTGAGAGAATGCATGAGATAGGTATGGGGGAGGGTTCTTAACATAACTTAGGTTTTTCTTTTTATAAAAAAAGAAAAAGAAAAAAATTTAACATTTTCTTTGCTTTTAAAAACTTTTTGAAAATAGAAACAATATTTTGACATATTTTTGTAAGAAATTAAGTTAATTTTAAGGAATAGGAAAATCCAAATTAGGATTTCTTATACTTGGTCAAAATAAGATTATTTGTTTGATTTTTAGGGTTAGGAAGATAATTTGTTAAAGTAATTTAGTCTTGATCTTTACCTTGATGAAATATGCACACTTCATATACTTGCACACTTAGGGTTCAAAAAACAAAGATTCTTATGCCTTATAAAAAAATAAAAAATAAAAAAAGAAAAGAAAAAATGAACAAATCTAATTATTGATTAGCTAGGTACTTTGGCCTAAGCAAGCTTTAGTATTTATGCGAAAGATGATTAGATAAGTTTGAGAAAAAAATATATATATAAAAATCCTCTGATTAAGCTGGGTATTTGTGCCTAATAAAGCATAAGTATTTACGCCTAAAAGGGGCTCATATAATAAAATCCTTAGTTTTGTGGCCTTGTTTGCTCGAGTCCTTAAGTCCTTGGGGTATTTTCTCACCCGGTGCCCTAAAACCGTTTGGTTTGGGAGTCATCGATTAAAGGCTCGTTACATGGGCAGATTAGAAAGCTTAATAAAACTAAGGAATAATACCACAAAATATATATATATATATAAGGCATAAGAGTTAGAGTTAATGAACCCTTAGTCAAATTTTCACAATCACAAGGTGCATATGACTTAGGGTAAAGTAATAGACTAGATGAGAAGTACAATTTGACTCCCTTACTTTGATTGATAACAAATTTTTGAATAGAGACTAAATTTAGGAATGAAAAATTCAGTTTTCTATAACTTATAGATTGCTTAAATCTTACAATTATATTTCAAATATTTTTCTCTTTCAAAATACTTTTCGAAAATACTAACTCTTTGTTTCTCTTTTCTTTATAGATTTTGTGGGTGTAATCTATGAAAACTCTCACGAGACAAAACTCGTCCTCTAGGGGTAACCTAGAGGTTTAACGGCTTGTTGTACATGCTCAGTGCAATCGCGTGACCTGCGAAAGTGGTCTAATAATCCTTAGTATAGTTTAGTTCTTTTGCTCGAGGACGAGCAAAAGATAGCTATGGGGGTGTGATTGGTCGCTAATGTTGCACATTTAGTATCATATTTTCATACTTATTATAGAATAATGTCCTAATTAAATGTTAATTTATTTGCAGGCTCATTCCTTAAGGAGATTGAAGAGAAATGAGCCCAAAAGCCCACCAAATTCTGAATTAAATCAGAATTAATTTGAACTCAGTGAATCAGGAAAAATCAAGAGGTTGAAAACCGGTTGAGAAGAATCCTCCCAGAATCGATCGGTTGAAGCCAAGGAAAAAGGCCATTTGGTCACAATCCGGACCTAAATGAGAAAACCAACTGAAGATAAAGTCAGAATGTGAAACCGGGGAGACCCACCAACAGGGTGTGGCCATGCAGAGATAGGATTTAGTCCAGTTTTCATTCTTTGTAGTTTAGGTTTTTCTTTTCTTTTTATGTAATTTAAATTTATATGTAAGCTTATGTTAGATGAAGATTCATGTAAGTAAGAGAGAGAGGCTTATGTTGAGAGTGACACCGATGTACCCTCCTCCTTTCTTCCATTGTTTCTGCAAACAATAAAGGTAAATACTTTTTTATGTTTGTCTCTTTACTTTTGTTTTCTTTTTTCCTTCTCCTCTTTCTACTTCACCTCTTTTGATTTTGATGAGAATGCAAGTGAATCCAGAAGCATAAGTATAACAACGTTTTTGTGAGTGCCAACGATACTTCATGAAGATGTTCTCCTCCTCAAGATCCGTATCACTTCATTCTTGCTCGGCTTGATGATATAATGTGAACAGGGACTGAGCTCGATCCTATGATTTATGCGTTGAACGCCTCCGAAGCAAGGTAGAACATGCAAGGGTTCCAGGTAAGTCATCAACCAAACTAGGTAAGTACTTCTTTAATCTTCTTTCTTTTCTTTTATTTCTTAGTCTAGATCACCAACACAATTTCTTTCATCACTCCTTTTCCAATTCCTTGTAAATAATCATTTGGTTTTCTCCACCTTCCATTCTACCGCTTTCTTTTTAACTTTAACCTAACTCTACTCTTTTCACTCTCATTTCTTAAAACAAAGAAGAACCTTCGTTTTTCTTCATAAAGATTTCAATAAAAAAAACCTTGAACGCTTCTATCGCTAACCCTCCTTGTGGATCACGACCCGCATAGCCACTTGCTATTGCGGTAGAATTGAGTACTTGCACATCTTTATTTAAAGTTCTGAAATTCTGTATTTTTGTGTAGGTTCAAGCTTCAATCACATGTCTAAATGTAAATGTCTAAACAGTTTTAAAAGCGTCCAAATACTGTATTTTAGTTCTTTAATTTATTACAGTGTATAGGCAATAAAAGCAGAAATTTAACAGTAGAATATAATAATATATGCAACTTGCAAAGTTCCTACAAAAGACAAAGTACAAATGCCACAAAATTACCGCGATTTCGAGGCTTTTCTTTGATTTCCACTACACAATTAGGGAAGTAGGGTTCCTGCTTTCTAGAGCAGGGACATGCAAGCAAAAGGAGAGTTCTGCAATGTTAAGTTTCTACAAAAATTAACCTGCACACCAAAACGGAGAAGAAAATGTTAACAAAAAACATGAAATCAAAACCATTCCCATCCCCGGCAACGACGCCAAAAATTTGATCGAAGCGGAATGAGCACTTGAAAAAGTGTGTTTTGTGAAATCAGTAAAAATTTATATTTGCTAATGTTCCCCGATACTTTCGTTATAGCATTAGCTCAAGGGTCGAATCCACAGTGACGGGAGGTGATAGAAGCATTAACAGTCTATTCACATGTTATGTTAACAAGTCTTCTTTGTTAAAGAATTAGAAAAAAAAAGAAAAGAAAAGAAATTTGAAAGTGATAGGTGGAGAAGGCGATAAAACGACGATGTGAAAATAAAAGAGCAGTGGTTGTGAATTGGTGGAGAAGAAAATAGAAAAATGATAAAAGCAAATAAAATGAGAAGAGGTTTTGGAAAATAGTTTTAAAACAAAGTAACAAGAAGGAAAAGAACTATAAAAGAAAACTTATGGCTACTAACTACTAATTGCTCTACTAACCATACTAACATCTTAGTGATAGTGGCCTCACATGGATCCTTGGCCATCACTAGTCCTTGGCTTTAAGAGACGATACAAAGCATGGCTCATAGATTGTTCTTCTACATTCAAACAACACATCCATGCCACACAATAAGTTGCAAGCTACTATTAAATCATCAAAACCGGTTAGAGGTGAGCATGAAATAAATAAGATATTGCAAGTTAGCAAGTTAGTGGGTTAGATGTTAGAAATGTTAGAATGTTAGAATCCATCATCATGAGCTATCAGTGGCTCTTGCAAGAGCAAGGCCTTGTAGAGGCTATATGATTCATGTGAATTATCAAGTAAGTGATTAGCTGATTAGTGGTTAGTAGTTAGATTATCATGAGAAGAAAAGTTAGCTAAGCATCATGTAAAAGATGGAGAAGATGGCAATGGAGAGAAAGGAGACACCTTTACATAAATTGTCACCATCTATTATATCAATCTCTCTCTTTCTCTCTGAATCTCTCTGCCTAATACATGGATCTAAAAGAAAATAAAAAAACAAAAGAAAGAAGAAGAACACCTACATTACACTACACCAAAAAGAGAGAGAACCTAGCCTAATTCTAAATCTGCTTGCGTTCCGGCTTCTGCAGGGTTATAAATAGGCAAAATGGGCTTCTAGAAGACGAGACAAGGCCACGCGTCAAAAATCGACGCATGGCTCTCCTATAGGGCTGCGGAACCTCGGCCATAGCCGCATTTTCACGGCCAAACCAGGGACTTAAGTCCCTGGTTTTGGCGAGCGTATCCTCGTCGCTTCTAGGACATTCTTGGTATATTTGGATTCGGGTATATTCATCCAGATCTTCGTCTGACACCCGCAATGGTCTAGGTTCAATGCATCTTCTAGAAACTCCCTTACTTGGCCTCCAAGAAATGCAGATTTAATTACTCGAAAATGGGTTTAATTAAGCTCTTATTACCCTTTTGCCCTTCTTGTCTTGATTATCTGCAAGGGAGACCAAAATACAGTTTAGACCGAAATTTTATTCATGAATCAGTAGGAAAATGTGATGTTATAATGCAGAATTGTAGACTAAAAGTTTAACAACGATGGAGTTTTTCTGAACTTCGAAACGCGAACAGTTTTTGGCGCCGTTGCCGGGGACTTGTGAAAATTTTGGTTTTGAAAATCAACATCTAATCTTTTTCTAGTTTAATATTTAAAAAAATTGAAAAAATAAAAACATTTCAAAAAAATTTTAAAAATTCAAAAAGTTAAATCTTAAAAAAATCAAAATTATTTTTTTATTATTTTTCTTTCCATCCATACGATTTAATTTTAGATTTTCTTTTGCAGGGATATTGCATGAACAAAGGAAGACTTGCATTGCTTACTTATGACATATTGCTTTGCTAAAATAAAAATAAATAAAAAGTTGCATGCTTCAGAGTCACCAGAAAAGTTAGTATTTTCTAACTCTACCCACGAATCTCTTCTCGGTGGGGTTTTGGTGGTGCTTATTGATTGAATTTTGTGCTGCATTAGTGCATACTTGCATAAAAGGACCTTAAGAGCTGTCCCCCCTTACATAAGGTCGGGATTTCATCACCCGTTTCTTGGCTCAAAAATCACAACCGCATATAAGTTTTTTTCCCAAGCTTGAACTAATTTAAAATCAATTAGAACTCAGCCACTAGGATTTCAAGCTCATTTAAGTGGAACTATTTGGACTCCGGTGAACACTTTCAAGTTTTTGAAGAGAAACTTTCTTGTCTATAAAAGGTGACTTACCTATTGCGGTGGTGCCTGGCCTGGAGGAAGAACTGAATCGCTTGTTTGACGGGTTTGACCGGTAAACCCAGAATCCTTCCAACCTAGTTAGGAGCTGTTTAACTAGGGAGAATTCTATTCTCTAAGATTAGTGGTTGAAAAATCTAATTACCTTTAAATTAAATTCAAGATAAAGAAAAATACTTGATTGCAATTGATTGGTTGAGTCATCTTGTGTGTAATCTTATTTAGGATTAAAAAATCCTTCATCAGGGCAGTACCCTGGTTCATGCGAAAGTGGGTTCGTGTTAAGGGTCGATTAGAATTCATTACTGTTTCTGACCCTACTGCAACAATGGGTGACACTAATGAAACCAAAAAAATGACCTTAAAGGATTACATGTATCCTACAAGGTCCACCCAACCTTCCTATATCATCTTGCCAGCCCTTGCGGGAGATTAAATCTGGGATGATACAGATGCTTCTAGTCTTTCAGGGATTGGCAAATGAGAACCCATACCTACACGTTAGGAAATTTGAGGATATTTGTGGAATCATGAAGTACAATCAAATGATAGAGAAATCTTTAAAACTTAGGTTATTCCCCTTTTCTCTAAAAGAAAGAGCCAAATCTTGGCTTCTTCTCTCCAACTGGGTTCAATTTTCTACTTAGGTAGGATTAGCTGAAGCCTTCTATAGGAAGTTCTATTCTAAGCAGAAAACTGCTGCCATACGTCAAGCCCTCAACACCTTTCATCAACTACAAGGGGAGATGTTCTTCACATATTTTGAAAGATTCAGGGATCTTTTACTTGAATGTCCCCATCACGGATTCAAAAAGATCCGTTGATTCAAATTCTGTACGAAGGGTTAGACTACTCGAATAAGACCATGATGAGTCCCAATGCAATGGAACATTCATGAGCAAAATGGCCGATGATGCATGGCAATTCTTTGAAGAGGTAGCAGAAAACACTCTAGAATGGGAGTCTGTTAGTGTTGACAATAAGCAACTTACCAACTTAACTACCATAACAGGGGTGGTATATATAAAGTCAACCCTAATTTTGAAGTGATAGCAAATTGACATCAGTAGTACGAAGACTTGAAGCATTAGAATTAAGCAAGGGAGCACAATCTTCAGCTCCCAAACCATCTAAGCCAGTGGTGTCTCCCGTTTTGTATCTTTTGTGACAGCCAAGACCACTTTATTGAACAATGCCACGGGTTGCCAATTATCAAAGCGGAGCAAGCAAATGTACTCAATACATGTCGCAAGCCCAATCCAAATAACAACCCATTTAGCGAAACATACAATCCGAGATGGCAGAATCATCCCAACCTTTCATGAAATTCTCCTCAAGGACAAGGATATGGTAGATCATCATTATTTCAAGGACCATCTTCAAATAATCAATTTCACAAGGGAAATCAATTCAATGCAACACCATCTGTCCCTCCATATGTCCCTTCTAATCAAAAAAAACCATCTTTAGAGGACACTCTCTAATAATTCATGTAGAGCCAACTAATAACTAATCAAACTCAAGCCCAAATGTGTCACAATCAGGATCAGACGATAGCCAGGCTCGAGGTTCAGATAGAACAGTTAGCTGCAACTGTTACGGAGGGAGAAAGGAATTTCCTAGTCAAACTGTGCCCAACCCGAGAGGACAACCTGCTCCTCAAAATACTCCAAGAGGCCAGTTTGAAATTAGTTCTAATTCAAACTGTCAAGTCCAAGCCATCCACACTTTATGGTCAGAAAAGAGAGTGGACAACCAAGTCCAAGATCCACCAAACAATCCTAATATTGTAAAAGAAAAAGGAAAAAAGGAACCAAAAGAGTCAACAAAGAAAGATGATCAAGTTATTGTTGACAATCAAGATAAATCTTTTGTGCCCAAAGCCACATTTTCTCAACATCTTCAATCAACTAGGAAGAAAAATCACTGTGAGGAAATTTTGAAAGTTTTCAAAAATGTCCAAATCAATATTCCCTTCTTGGATGCCATTATTCAGATACCTTCATCTGCTAAATTTCTAAAGGACCTAATCACGGTCAAAAGGAAAAATTTTATGCCTCGTGAAGCTGCATTTCTACACAAGCATCATGTCTTATCCAGTAATCGATTGCACCCAAATATGAGGATCCAGGGAGTCCAACTATTCTGTTTGGATAGGAGATCAGGTTATGGATCGTTGTCTACTAGATTTAGGGGCAAGTGTAAACCTTTTATCCTATTCTGTGTACAAACAATTAGGTTTAGGGAAGTTACAACCCACTAACCTTACATTGCTTCTAACAGATAGGACAGTTAAGGTCCCCAAGGAAATTGTTGAGGATGTTATTTTGAAGGTCGATGAATTCTATTTTCTTGCTGATTTTGTGATTTTAGATACTGAATGAGTTAGAGATCCAAGCAACCACTCCCCTGTGATTTTAGGGACACCATTTCTTGCTACTGTTAATACTGTATTAGATGTAGGAATGAAGTCATGACCTTGTCATTTGGGAATATGACAGTTGAGCTAAACGTTTTCCATACTAGTTCCTAACCACATGTTATGGATGATCATGAGGAGGTCAACATGATTGATGTGTCGGTCAATCACATCTTTGAGGAGTCTTGCTATGAACACCCTTGGAGAAATGCTTGGCCCATTTTTGGAATGAATTTTGATATTGAGGAGTCTATAGAGGAGGTGAAACATTGTTGATTCTGTCCCCATCATGGACACCAAATTATGGTGACCTAAGGTAGAACCTTCACCATTGTCAACATCTGTTCCTGTTCCATTAATCATTGAGCCTCCTAAGTTGGAGCTCAAACCTTTACCCGACACATCGAAGTATGCCTTCCTAGGTGAGTCAGAAACCTTGCCTGTAATCATATCATCTCATTTAGATAAGGACCAAGAAAAAGTTGCTAGATGTTCTTGAGGAACATAAGGAAGCCATAGGATGGACCATAGCAGACATCAAGGGAATTAGCCCCTTTGTGGTAATGCACCAAATTCATCTTGAAGAGAATGCCAAGACCTCGAGAGAACCATAGAGGCGTTTAAACCCTATTTTAAAGAGGCGGTGAGAGTAGAGATAATAAAATTGTTAGATGCGGGTTTCATTTACCCTATCTCTGATAGTCAGTGGGTTAGTTCGGTATAAGTTGTACCCAAAAAGTCTGGAGTCATAGTTGTTACTAATGAGAACAATGCGTTGGTTCCAAGACGTATTCAAACTAGTTGGCAAGTGTGCATAGACTATAGGAAACTTAACTCCATGACTAGAAAAGATCATTTTCCTCTGCCTTTCACCGACCAAATGTTAGAACGTATTGCCGGTCATGCTTACTATTCCTTTCTCTATGGTTATTCAGGATATAACCAAATCCACATTAGTCGTGAGGACCAAGAGAAAACGACATTCACATGTCCATTTAGTACGTTTGCATATCGTCGGATACCCTTTGGGCTATGCAATGCACCGGCTACCTTTCAGCGGTGTATGTTGAGCATCTTTTCAGATATGGTTGAGCGATTTCTAGAGGTTTTCATCGATGACTTCTCTGTCTTGGGTCTACTTTTGATGAGGGTTTATATCATCTATCATTGGTATTGATAAGATGCAAGGAGAAAAATCGATTTCTTAATTGGGAAAAGTACTATTTCATGGTGAAATCCGGGATTGTCTTATGACACATTATTTCTGATAGAGGTATAGAGGTTGATAAAACTAAGATGGATCTAATTGCCAAATTATCACATCTAGAACTGTTCGGGAGGTGCGATCTTTCTTAGGCCATGCTGGATTTTACCGTCGCTTTATCAAAGATTTTTTCAAAATCTCCAAACCTCTTTATGATCTTCTAGCAAAGGATGTTCCCTTTGAGTTCACCCCTTCTTGTTTGGAAGCCTTTGAAAGGCTAAAGACCGAGTTAACCTCGGCACCCATCATTCGACCACCTGATTGGAATCTCCCATTTGAGGTAATGTGTGACGCTTCCGACTATGCTGTAGGAGTTGTCTAGCCCAACGAGTAGATAAACTTTCTTATGTCATTTGCATGCCAGTAAGACTCTTAACGACGCCCAACTGAACTATTCCACCTTTGAAAAAAAGTTGTTGGCAGTCATTTTCGCTCTTGACAAATTCCGTCCATACCTTATAGGTTTTAAGGTCCTAATCTACACTGATCATGCAGCTTTAAAGTACCTTCTCACGAAAAAGTTGCTAAAGCCCGTTTAATCCGTAAGATCTTACTCCTACAGGAATTCGACTTACAAATCCATGATAAAAAGGGAGCTGAGGGTGTTGTAGCAGATCATTTGTTAGGATTGTGGTCGAATCTGTGTCCGACTCACTATCTGTCCTTGAGACATTTCCTGATGAGCAGTTAATGTATGTCTCCTCTTTAATTGTTCTGTGGTATGCTGATATTGTAATTACCTTGCACGGAATAGATGCCCGATTCATGGACCAAGCAAGAACGATTGCGTTTCTTAGTTAGGGTCAAATGGTTCTTCTGGGATGAACCAGACTTGTTCAAGTACTGTTCGGATCAGATCATTCGACGTTGCGTTCCTGACTCAGAATTTAGGAGCATCCTTTCATTTTGCCATGACCAAACCTGTGAAGGTCATTTTAGTGGGAAGAAAACTGCTATAAAAATTTTGTAATGTGATTTTTATTAACCCACTCTATTTTGTGATCGTTGTCAATGATTAGGAAAGATTGCACGCCAGAATGAAATGCCGTTAAACCCGATCTTAGTTGTCGAAATCTTCGATGTTTGGGGCATTGACTTCATGGGTTCCTTTCCTATATCCCATGGATACCAATATATCCTTGTAGCAATTGACTACGCCTCTAAATGGATAGAGGCGCGGTAGCATGTAAAACCAAACAAATTTGTGGTAAACTTCTTGAAAGAGAATGTATTCTCTCATTTTGGCTTTCCTCGTGCAATCATCAGCGATGGTGGAAAATATTTCTGCAATCGTACATTTGAAGCCTTAATGAGAAAAATATCGCATCAATCATAGAGTAGCCACCCCTTATCACACACAGACTAGTGACCAAGTAGAAGTTTCAAATCGAGCCTTCAAGACCATTCTAGAGAAAACTGTGAACACCACTAAAAAGATTGGTCTCTTCACTTGACTGATGCCTTATGGGCATATAGAACTGCATTCAAAACTCCTATTGGAATATCTCCATATAGGTTAGTTTATGGCAAGGCTTACCATCTTCCTATCGAGTTAGAACATAAAGCATAATGGGCAATAAAACGCCTAAATTTTGATCTAGACAAGGCAGGAGAGTTAAGGAAACTTCAACTGGATGAGCTTGAAGAGATAAGGAATGATGCATATGACTATTCAAAATGGTACAAGGATCCTATGAAGATTATGCATGATAGGATCATAACTCAGAAGGAATTTCAGCCAGGATAAAAAAGTCTTACTGTATAATTCCCATCTACATCTCTTTCCGGGAAAACTGAAATCCAGTTGGACCGGTCCGTACATTGTTCATAAGGTACACCCACATATGCAGTTGAGGTCCACAATACCACAGATGGTACTACTCTTCAAGTAAATAGCCATCGTTTAAAATCATACCGTGAGTATCTGAGCCTAGAAGTGGAGGAAAATACTTCTAGAAGATCCTGTTTATTAGGATTGATCTCTATACATACTGGGGATCCATTTATGTATTATAATTTGTTTATTTTTTTCTCTTAACTAGACAATGATGGATGACATCCACTCGTCCTCATCAGGTATTATCTACCCTTCACATTCTTACATTTGTAGCATGCTATGCATTCACTCATACATTGAGGACAATGCATGGGATAAGTGTGTGGGAGGGTTAACATAGGTTTTCTTTTAGGTTTTCTAAAAAAAATAATAAGATAAAAAAGATTTAAAAATAAAAATATTAAAAAAACGTTTTCTTTGTTACAAAAAAAAACTTTTGAAAAGGAAAATAATACTTGACTTATTTTTGCAAGAAATTAAGTTAATTTTAAGGAATAAGAGAATCATAATTAGAATTTCTTATACTTGGTTGAAATAAGAATATTTGTTTAATTTCTAAGGATAGGAAGAAAAAATTGAAAAAGTAATCCAGTCTTGATTTTTACCTTGATAAAATATGTTTCTTTTATATACTTACATACTTAGGGCTCAAAAACAAAGATTCTTATAGCTTAAAAAAAGAAGAAAAATATGTATATTATATATAATAAGAATCCTCTGATTAAGCTGGATTTTTGTGCCTCATAAAGCATGATTATACACGCCTAAAAGTGGTTCATATCACCAAATAAATCCTTAGTTTTGTGGCCTTGTTTTCTCGAGTCCTAAGTCTTTGGGGTGTTTTCTCACCCGGTGCCCTAAGACCGTCCGGTTTGGAAGTCACTGACTAAGGCTCATTACATGGGCAAATTAGAAAGCCTAAGAAAGCTAAGGAATATTACCACCAGTATATACACAAATAAGGCATAAGAGTTAAACTTGAAGAACTCTTAGTCAAAATATTCACGGTCATCTTGATGCATATGACTTAGGGAAAATAATAGACTAGATGAGAATACAATTTTATTCCTAACCTAATTGATAACAAATATTTGAATAGAGACTAAGTCTAAGGATGAATAATTCGATGCTCTTATAACTTACAAGTTGCTTAATACTTGTAGAAACACTTCAAATACTTTCTCTTCTTCTCAAAATATATTTTCAAAAATACTAACAAATTGTTTCTTTTCTTTATGGATTTTGTAGGTGTAATCCACTAAAAACCCTCAGGAGATTACAACTCCTCCTCTAAGGGTAACTTAGAGGTTTAAAGGTTGTTGCACACGCTAAGTGCAATCGCGTGACCTGCGAAAGTGGTCCAATAAAAACTTTAGGTTAGTTTTATTTTGCTCGATAACGAGCAAAAGATAAGTATTGGGGTGTATTGGAACACATATATTGCATAAACATTACTATATTCCTACATATATTCTGTAATAAATCATTACAAGCTCACTTGTCTTAATGTTCTAATCCTTGCAGGGTGATAAAGAGAAAATAAACATGAATCCTATCCAAACAAACCCAAAAGTTTAAATCAAACAGGGATCGACTAAAATTCAGAGAATCTTTAGTCTATCTTATCTAAGGATTGGATTTACCAGATAAGATAATACTATAAAAATTTAATAAAAAATGAATTTTTGAAGACCCTATTGGGTTTACTGAGGATAAATGGATAGAGAGAAGATCAACGAATGAGATAAAACAATTTAGATTCGGATTCAGACTGTATCAGACTGGATATAGTTTAGCATTTTAATCATAACTTTCGATATCGAATCTCAAATCTGATGATTCAAGATGATCCAGAGCGAAGATTTAAAGGTCTACAACTTTTATGTTGATTACTATTTTGAATTCTATAATCTGATAAGTAATATTTATCAATCAACATGCCAATAAGCTGTAGATTAGAATTCTGAATAAATCAAATTAAATTTGGAGATATGGGAAAGATTGAAATTCAAAAATAGTCAGCTCTTCTTATCTCCCTATGCTCTTCCTTATCACTATTTCTTATAAATACCTGTATTCATTGAGAGAGATAGAGAGAGAGAACACCAGAGAGCTGAAAGCCAAAAAAAGAGAGTTTTGAGCGTTGTACTACGAGATTGAAGAGGATCAAGGGCTTTACATTTGATGCTTATTGAATAAAATTCAGAATTCTTCTTCATGATCTTGTAGCATTCAGTTTAAGTCTTTCTTTAATTTTTCTCTTTATTTTTTATGCTATTCTTTCTTGTATATTTGATTCCAAGAAGTCATCACTAATCTTATGCATATTCTTTTCTCTTTTCTTTTATTAGCTTCTTTTGTTTTTAGCATCATTTGGAGGAGGGAGACATCAAGACGATGACAAGAAATAAGTTCACTGGTTCAACTTCCTTTTCCCTTCGTACCAACCTCTTAATTTCTTTTTTTTACTTTAGTTATTCAAATCTTCGTAAAAAGGTTAGTATACTTTTATTTTTTGTTTTACTTTATTCATATTTTATTTGTTTTTGCTTTCTTTTACAAGATCTTAATTTATTTATTTATTTTAAAAAACAAATTCCAACCTTCATCCAGGAGATTTCTCAACTAGAGTAAGATAAAAGTGAGATTTTATTAACTAACTTTTCAAGAACAAGTGGATTCGATCCTATACTTGCCACTACACACTTTGTTAAAAAGATTCTAGCAAGTTTAGGTTTAAGAACTTGTATGTGATTCAACAACGATAGAGTTTTTCATGAACTTTAAAATGCAAACATGTTTCAATATCATGTTTTTGTATTTATACAAGTTTGAGAAAAATTGGAATTCCATTTCAAAGTTTGATTTTCGGAAAAGACCAATTTGAGTTAAAGCCTAATTTTTATATCACAAAAATAGTTCAAATATTTGTAATATGTGTTGATTTTTAGTCACACATATTTTTATTAAAATATTTATAAGAACCGATTTTTGTGAAATTTATGAGAATTTGTGGGGTTTTATTGAAGTTAAAAAGACCAGTTTTCATAACCCTTAATCTCTGCCAGAACCTGCTGGCAGTCGACCGGACCAGAGGTCGACGAATGTGAACGAGGAGGTGCACAAGGCCAGCCTAGAAGGCCGGTAGACTGACTGTAACTACCTAGCCTCGGGTAATGCCGGCCGACCGAGTGGTCGACCGGAGGCCTAATGGTCAGAAATATGACCGTTGGACGGTCGACCGGGCCGGTCGACCAAAAGGTCAATTTTGACCTTTTCTAACTGCCAACGACTAGTTTTTGAGAGGCTATAAATAGGCCATCTCTCAAGCTGTTTTTAAAAATATTTTTAGAGAGCTATTTCCCATCTTTTCAAGTGTTTAGCAGCAAGTTTTTAAAAGAGTTTTTGAGCCAAAAAGTTTTAAATTTATTTGTTTTTAAAGTGTTGGAAAAATCAAGGAAAGAGAGTCTTTGAGAAATTGATTTTGTCTTGATTTCAATATCTAATTGGTACTTTTTTCAAGTGTTTTTCTTTGTTATTTTCATTTTCAAATACTTTATTTTCTCACACTTGAGCTATAATTTCTAATTCTATCTATAGGATCTTATTTTTGTGAGGAATATTATTTGTGGCTTATTATGATCACCAAGTGTTGTTTGTGGTCTATTGTGATCACTAATTGGTTTTTGTGGTCTATTCTTTGCTTTGGCTTTGTGTCTTGTCCCTCTTATGTAGAAGTGATTGTGGTTGAGTTTTGGTTTTGTGTCTATCCCTCTTGTGTAGAGGTGATTGAGTTTGAATTTTGGCTTTGTGCCCATCCCTCATGTGTAGAGGTGATTTAGATTGTGGTTTGGCTTTGTCTTATCCCTCTTGTGTAGAGGTGATTGTGGTTTGGCTTTGTGCCTTATCCCCTTGTGTAAAGTGAAATCACCTAGAGGGTGTGAATAGGTGATAATGCTAATCAATACACAATTTAAAATATTATGATGCAACGATCACCCGAAATAAGATTAGAAGCCGAATACCCCGTGAAGGGCTCTGAACTCTTTCCTCGTGATTCCTCTAGATAAGAGTTTGAGGTATACAATGCAATCTTGTTGTATGAGTTTGATCGACAATATAGCAACGAATATAAAGCACGTAAATAACACAAATAAACCAATCGCAAATACAGAGATTTGTTTCAAGGTTCGAGCACTCAGCTCTACGTCCCCACGTTCACCCAGAAGGATTTAAGAGCCACTATAACTTCCACAAAGGATTACAACTACAAGGGAGTACCCAACTCCTCAATCACACTCCTCTAGTTCAGAGGTAGTGGAGCCACAAATACAATGATATCTTAGTGATCAAAAGACACACAAACTCTCTCTTGAAAAACTTTTCCTTACAAAAACCCTAGAGAATAATGTGTAGGATTGAAGCTCAAGTATTGTAAGTGAAAAAGAAAATAAAGTTGAAGAGAGTTTTGAATAAAAAAACTTCAGTAAAAAGAGAGAATTTTGAGCACAAAAACTGAGAGCAAAAACTTCTTTTGAAAGACTTAAACTTGATTTCTTTTTGCAAAGGATTGTTGTAATCACCTCAACCCTAATCATCCCTATTTATAAGATAAAGGTAGGGATTAAAGAGTAAACTGTTATAATGAATAATTAGGAAAGATTAGACCCAAATCTAGCCCTCAAATTCATTTGGAGAAGAAAATCACGTTTTAAAACGTGTTTAAAAAACTAGCCGTTTGGGCTGAAATTAAGCTCACGGTCGACCGGTTTTAAAAAAATATAACCGTCGACCGCTCACGGTCGACCGTAACAAACAGAAACATAGGTGCTTTCAGTCGGCCGAAGCTCGATCGACCGACACGGGGTCCGATCGACCGCCCGGTCGACCAGGAAACGTGCACATATGCACGCACCCAAAACGGTCAGAAGTGCGGTCGACCGCCTGGTCGACCGTTCTGACCTGAAACAGAGCCGGTCGACCGTCCGGTCGACCGCAACAGGCCAAAAATAGTTCTTTTGAAAATGATTTTGAAGATCTTGATAATTTTCAAATTAATTTTGATCAAGACTTGGTATACTATATAAAATAGAGTTCGTAAGTATTAGAATATGTTATATTTTGTATATAGGAGAAACATCTTTTAGAAAAATCATGTGCAAAATCTTGTGTGTGGGGAATATTGAGCTTCAACACTATACACTATTCTTTAACATACTAAAAATTATAAAAACTGAGAAAGAAAGTCTCTGAGCTGTGTTACACCAAGCTAGAGCCTTCTCTTCTATGAAAATGTCCTCTTGCGCCATTTGCCTTTTAGCATCATAATTCTTTACAATAACTTAGAAAGGCCATCATGACTAGTACAAACCTGAAACTCATTCTAAATAACTTATTAGTACCAAATAGCTCTATGTGTTTTGTTATCATCAAAACTTAAACAAACAGAGAGTGTAACCTTTTGGGCCAACATAAAGGTGGCTGTATTTGAGAGAGGAGTAGTGTACTCCAAGTGTAGAGTTATAATTCCTTACTGAAGGTCCAAAATTTGATTGGGTTTTTACCTGCACACAGAAATACAGAATTTCAGAACTTAAGAATAGGATGTGCAAGTAGTCAATACTACCGCTATAGCAAGTGGCTATGCGGGTCATGATCCATAGGAGGGACTAACGATGGAAGCTTTTTTAGTAAGTTCTTTTTATGCTACAAAGAATGGTTAAATATCTTCTTTTAGTTCTTTAAGAGAAAAGAAAATATAAGTTACAGTTAAGTTAAAAAGAAAGTGATAGATTGAGAAGGATGGAAAATAGATTTATACAAGAAAATTAAAAAGAGTGATAAAAGAGTTGGTACATTGTGGTGTTGGTGATCTAAAAAAAATTAAAACAAAAGAAAGTTAAAAAACCTAAAAACTTACTTACCTCTTCGGCGGCTGCTTACCTCTGACCCGTATCGATGTTGTACCTTTGTTTGAAGGCGAGCGAAGTATGACAAATAGGATCTTCCCCATTCCCGATTTACACTATGAAATGAAGAGCAAGTTACACTACCATAGAAATGGATATCCATCACCATAAGCCATCAACAGCACTTGCAAGGGCAAGGCAACTTTGAGGCTATCGAAGTCATTTGGATTCACAAACACAAAAGAGGGAAGCAAACAAAAATAAGAATAGAAAAGAAAAGAAAACTTTGATTCGATTCAAATAATAATGAAAGAAAAGATTACTTACACCGGTATCACGCTCAGTACAACTTGATCTCATTCTTCCATAAAAGTCTCATCTCCTTTCAGTTACATTTACATTAAAGAAAACTAAAAATCTAAGTTACAAACTACAGAATAGCCTAAATTCTACTCTCTGCTTGGTCGTTCCCTGTACGCTCTGAAAAATCTAGTATTATAGGCAAAACCCAACGGAGGAGGGTGTACGATGATAGGGGAGCAAACGCTCCCACAACTGATGCAACCAAGCCACGAAAACGCGACTTTGGCCATGTTCCCGCAGCCATGGTGTGGCTAGGTGGCCACACCTGGTTGGTGGTGATCCCTCGTTTGGTGATTCCCCTTTATCTCCTGCTAGTTTCCAATTTCAGCTCCAGGATTTGACAAAACGACCTTTGATCTTTGACTAACCACTTGATTTAGGAAGATTCATTTTAACTTGTTTTCAACCTCTCTGATTTGCCATGATCTGCCCTAATTTCTAATTTTGAATTAATTCTGAATTAAATCAGAATTTGATGGGCTTTTTGGTTTGTTTCCTTTCCTTTCTTTTAGCAATGGGTCTACATATAAATTAGACAATAATTAGGATAAAAAGTAGAGTTTATTATATAATAAGTATGAGAATATGATAATAATTATGCAATATCACCGGTCGATCAGTCCCTTTTTGGAAGGTCCTGTGCGGACATAGTGAAAATCCTTTCTGTGTGAAGGCAAGGGAGGGACATAGAGCAGTGGCTCGAAACTCGTAACCTATCTTTTGTTTGCATTTGATCCACTATCTCTAAACTCTATCTCTCTTATATCTTTCATTGCTTTAATTGTTCATATCTCATACATGCTTGGTATTATTGTGTGCCCATACTTGTGTTGAACAAGAGAGCTTCATATAGCACCTCAACTCTTAATTTAGAGAAATCTCGAGAAGATAGTCTAGAGCCTTCATGAGGAATTCGGCTACACTCTTTTGATTACACATAGTGTGTTGCAATTGATTTTTAATTCCACATCATTTATCATTAGATTAGTTAATATACCTATTCACCCATTCTAGGTATATTTCCGAAAGATGGGAGGAAGCCCTGCGAAATCGAAGGGCAACGACGATGGGTGACAAAGTCATAAAGACTCTGCAAAATCAGAGGGAGAGTGGAGAGAGAGAGAGAGAGAGAGAGAGTGATCAGAGGGAGGGATGGGGTGAGAGAGGGGGAGAGACAGAGAGATAGAGAGATCATAGGGAGGGAGGAGGGGAGGGAGGGAGGGGGAGAGACAAAGGAAGATTGGAGGCAGAGAAAGGGGGAGGGAAGGAGAGGGGGGGAGAGAGAGAGAGAGAGAGACTTACTTGGATCGATCTGCAGCGGGAGAATGACGACTGTGGCGAACGGGCAGCGGGATGGTGGCGGGTGCGTACAAGGTAATCCTAGATCGATCCATCTCTTTTTTTATGCTTAACCTACACGGGGCTGACTCGGCATTGACTCGGTCGAGTCAACCCGAGTCATCTTGCGACTTGGCCGAGTCGGCGGAGTCAAGGCCGCGACGGTCCTGAGTCAGTCAAAACTCGAGCTCTTGGCCGGCTTGTGTTGCGGTCTCGTCACGTAGCCCGCCGATCCGGAGACGACTCGGCCGAGTCAACTCGGACTCGGCTGAGTCTTTGAACCCTTGTTTCATCCTCCTTGGTTAACCGTTTAGGACCACCAAACTAAGTTTCAAACTGAACTGCACCACAAAACTAGGCATCTCCATACTGGGTACCACTTCCAAACTGATCAAATGCTAGTTCTACTACTACTAACTGCACTGAGTGTATCCATTATTCTGAGCAACAAATGTAGAATCATACTCCCACAAGCATTATCATCTAGTTACTTTATTCACTCGAGAACAAGTGCAAACAAATGAAGGAAATTTATAACCTGCTAATATTTAAGCTTTGCTAGACTCGAGTTAATGCTTAAAGCCGCTATTCTCTTTGCTTCTGCATTTTTTTAACATATGCAGAAATAAGCATAAGAACATTCAATACCTTTTATACTCACTGCAGGTCTTCAAAGTATTCAGTAACTGATCTCCCTTCCGGTTTACTTGAAGAAACATTTAGATAAGTCACACATCTGATTCAAATTGCTCAAATGGAGCAACAGAACATACTCCTAGATTTGTTTGCAGGTATCTAGACGAATAGTCCGAGTATATGGCTTCTTCATATCATTTCCAATGCCTGTCTGTACATTACCTGTAATGTAGCACTGCTTTTCTAGGCAACTTTGATGAATTTGGACCACTGCGAATATTTACTTCCATTTAACTCACGAGTAGAAACTTGACTAAACATCTTAGCTTCATTCAAGATACTTGCCTTCATAACTAGAACTTCAGGCGACTAGAGACCCAGTTACCAAACAACACCAACACTATACTAAGCAACACCACTTTCACATTAACATGATGCTGCTACATCAACTACTGCTCACACAATATAAATAGTAAGCACCATTTTTTTCTTCTGCTTTTTGTTTTGTATTTTTGTTTTCTATGCTTTGCAATTAAAGATCAAAGATCAAAGATCAAAGAGAGGAGAATTAGATGGGCTAACTATTAAAATTTTGTCTTATTTTCAAGAGGAGATGATGGTCCAAGAAAATCCAATCAAATTGGAGAAGAAAAAAGAACGAGAAAAGAAGCAGATCAAGCAGAAAGGAGACAAGTAAGTCAACTTATAGAAATTATAAGTCGACAGATGGTGTATAACAGAAGCTCAGATATCTACAGTAGTCGACCAATTAAAAGAACAAGTCGACTAATAATTATATTAGTTGACAAATAACAAGTATAAGTCGACTAACCAGGTCGCACTGAGTCTGTTTCGGATTCGGATTTCTGTTGGATCGAGTTTTCTTTCCTGGAGGAATACGAATAGAATTCAGATTCTATCAATGAGGGTTTGTTTTTAAAGCTTGAAGGGTCTAGAATCCTTCTAGATTAAGGAGATCAAATCCTAATCGGATTGATCAAGATTTTCAAGCATCCAATGGCCAAGATCATCTCATAGTCTAATTAAATAAATATTTGTAACCTAGCATTGTAATTGTCTCGAAAAAGAAGAAAATCTCAAGTAAAGGAGATCAGAAGAAGTTATGAAAGGGAGGAGTAGGTGAAAATACATAGAGAGAAGGTATACTCTTGTAATCTAGTCTAAATTTAAGGGGAAGGTGAATACTCTTGTGGGAGGAAGAGAAAGGTTAGATATTTTTGTATCAAGTTTATAATAAAGCTCTCTGAATTTCTCTCCCCGTGAATGTAGACCAAGTTTGAACCGAACCACGTTAAATCCTCATGTTATTTCTTATTACTCTTTTATCTAGGCATTACTAGTTTGCTTTGCAATAGTTTTCTTTTTGCAAGTATCATCATATTGTCAAGTTCCGCAAACGTCGATCTCGGGAGTAACTATTGGTGTTAGAGCACCGATTTATTACAACAATTGGTATCATAGCGCCAATTGTTATAACAATTAGTATCAGAGTTAAAAGTTGACGAAAGACAATATGTTGAAGATATGAAGTTCTACGATAAAAGTCGAGGTTGAAAAATTCAATAGTAAAGAAAATTTTGATTTATGACAAAAAAGGGTGAAGGCATTATTGGTACAACAGGATCTTCACAAGACCTTACAGGGAAAGTTAGCAAAACTTATAGGAAGTCAAATGAGGATTAGGAGGAGATGGATCTAAAGAAGACAAGCACGATCCAACGATTTCTCACAGATGAGGTTATATACAACGTGATGGATAAAGAAACAGCTACGAGATTATGGTCAAAGTTAGGAACGTTGTATATGATGAAAAGTCTCTCCAATAAACTGTATCTCAAGAAACAATTATATAGGTTACACATGAACGAAGGAACAACAGTGCTGAAGCATTTAAACTTTTTCAATAAGGTCATCAGCGAGCTTCTAACGTTGATGTCAAAATCGATGATAAGGATAAGGCGTTGATACTTCTTTGTTAACTTTCACAGTCATACAATCATATCGCTAAAATTCACCTAGAGGGGGGTGAATAGGTGTACTAGCAAATCTAATGCTAATGATGTGGAATTAAAAGCAAATTTTGTAAACTAAAGCTATTGAACTAACACACAAAGTATAACACAAGAGTGTAGCCGAATTCTCAATGAAGGGCTCTAGACTATCTCCTCAAGATTCCTCTAGATTAAGAGTTGAGATGCCACTTTGCCTATCTTGGTTGAATACAAGTGTGAGTAAACAATCCTAAGTATATATCAATTGAGTACAAGATATATCAAACATATAAAGAGATAAATAATATAAGCATGCAAGATATATAAACAAAAGTAAGAGAGAGCAATCGCAAATGTAGGAGAATTGTTTCGAGGTTCGAGCACCCTTACTTTACGTCCCCGCCTTCAACACTATGAAAGATTTCCAATAGAATCGATCCCGTAAGATCACTCGGTACTGCAACACCTACAACGAGTTCACACTAGAACTTTTGAACTCACTAGTCCCTCTCTTGTTCCCGCAAGAACAACACACACAAGCACACTAGCTTGCCGAGGCCGCACCCTGCACTGAGCTCCCACAAGAACTCATCACAACACGAACCTGCAAGGTCGTCTCCTCAAATACAAGATGAACACTTGGTGATCTCTATACTTTGATCACCTAAAAACACTCTCACAATAAAGCTCCTATAGGATAGATACGACAATAGAAAACTCAAGCTTTTATGAGAAAAACTAGGACAGATTTGTGGAGGAAAAACTTGGATAGATTTGTGGAGGAAAAATTCAAGAAATCCTTTTTGAAAACACTCTTAAAAACTCTCCTTTTGATATAGAAGTTTTAGCCCTAAAATAAGTGGAGAAAAGCTCTAAGAGACATGGGAAATACTGGCTCTAAAACTTCTTTAAATCTTGTGAAAAACTAGCCAAAATAACCTCCTTATATAGAGTTCAAAAATATAGCCGTTGCGGTCAAATCTGTAGGTCAGAAGACCTATCGATCGACCAGCCGGTCGATTGGCCAACGGTCATAATTTTGACGGCTGATCGCCCGGTCGACCATACTTAGGTCATGACCTATCCGTCGACCGCCCGGTCGACCGAGGTAAGATCCAGAGAGCAAAGCTCTCTGGCCGGTCGACCGGCCTTCAAGCCAAAGGTTGTACACGTTTCTGTGCACATCGATCGACCGCCCGGTCGACCGACTTCTAGCTCGATCGACCGGTCTGTCGACCGCCAGAAGGCCAGGTCAAATATTTTGGGAATTAAAACTTGGTCTTATAAACTCTTATAAAATCTCATAAAATCACATAAAATTTACAAAAAAAAGTTCATTTAAATACTTTGAAGTACGAATATGTGTGATTAAAAATCAACACATATTACAAACTTTTTGAACCATTTTTTAATATAGAAATTTTGCCTTTAACAAAAATCTGTATTTTCAAAATCAATCTTTAATTTGAAAAACGATTTTTTCAAAACTTCTTCAAACACAAAAATAAAATATTTTAAATACTTTTGAAGCTTAGTATGTATGGATATGATCTAATACACATATAAGATAAAATATCTATGTTTTTGACAATAAGCTCTAAAATAAGTTTTGATAAATATAAAACTCAAACACATGATATAGAAATATCAAATAAGTTTTTCTAAACATTTAAATCAACAAGTGCATGGATGAAATTCAAAACACATATAAACTATATAAACTTGTTTTGATGAAATCTAATCATGAAACATAAGGATGTATACTTTAAAGCTCAAAATCAAAACGGTATTTTCTAAAACTGAAACTATTCTTATGAAAACACTATATAAATTTTGTGTGTGTATATGCACCTGAGCAATCTACAACTAATTTATCCTTTACATTTTATCTAAAATATATAATCTTAACACTTACGAACATGACACAAGTCCTGAAAACCTTCTCTTGAAATCTTCTTCTTCTTCTTGACTTGGTCCAAATTTGATCGATGAGCTAGACTCCTCTTTGAGTACACTTGATGTGATCTTGATGTGCGAGCTCTTGAATCAACACATGCTAGCTTCAAAACATGACTTCGAATCTTTTATTGAAGCTAAATACCTACTAAGATCTTGATTAAATATCTGAAAGTAAATAGACACAAGATCATTAGTACTATAACTACATGAGTTAATCAACATCAAAACTAGAGTGATAGGCCTTTGGGCCAACAATCGCCACCACCATGCTCTATGGTAAGAAAACTCTCATCCTGCTAGATGTCACGTCAACTCTCTTATCTAATGAGATTAGAAAAAGGCCAAATCAGAAAGAGCAAACATGATCGGGTTTGGTGGTCACGGGAAGGAAAGGAAGAGGTGAAGAAAATAAAGGTCCGGGATCGTTAAAGGTTCACTTTTATCACAGGGAAGGTCATTGAAAGAATGACTGAAAGCATCGACAAGAGTGGTTGAAGAAGAAATGACAAACTATAGGACGTAGCAAGCAGTGTATCAGACACTGAAGTATTAATTGCTTCTTATGTTGAAGACAACACTTCTCAAGGTAAAAACTGGATATTTGATTCGCATAGTACGGTTCATGTATATTCTCAAAAAGAGCTGTTCAACTCTTTGGTTGCAAAGGAGGAAGGGACTGTCAAGATGGTGGATGACTCGGCTTGCAAGGTCATCGATACTGGGAAAATCAAGGTTCCAGAAAGAGATGGGAGGGTGCGTGCTCTGGAGGCAGTCCAATATGTCCCGAAGGCACAGTACAATCTAATTTCGACAGGGCATGCTCAATGAAGAAGGATGCTGGATCAAGTACAATAAGACATTATCGCAGTTAGCGAAGAAGATATGGTAATCCTGAAAAGAAAGAAGTGTGAATGGTTTTACAGACTGAAGGAAAGAAACTCAGCTCGAGGTGGACTTTCAGAGATAAGCTTGAAAGGGAGCTCATCACGAGGTGGAGCTTCAAGCAAGACTGCAACAGAAAGTGAACCGAGTCAAAGTATTGCAGAAAGGAGAAAGGTGCATTCGGGTAAGGCCAAGGATGGCCTAAACCATGGCGGTAATCCGCCAAAGGCCCCCAGGGAAAGGGGAAGAAGTTAAAGGCTTTACGGTACGGTTACAACTAAGAAAAGAATCAAGATAATAATTCAAAATCTTAAGGTGTTAATGGTTTGAAAGCAAGTCAAGGTGGAGATTGTTAGGATTTTTTTTCTTATTTTCAAGAGGAGATGATAGTTCAAGAAGATCTAATCAAATTGGAGAAGAAAGAAAAAAAAGAAACAAATCAAACAGAAAGAAGACAAATAAATCGACTTATACAAATTATAAGTCAGCTGATGGTGTACAATAGAAACTCAAATATATACAGAAGTCGGCTAATTAAAAGTATAAGTTGACTAATTCCTGTATTAGTCGGCTAATAACAAGTATAAGTCGACTAACTGAGTCACGTTGAGTTTGTTTCAGATATGTTCGATCGAGTTTTCTTTTCTGAAGGAGTACAAATAAGATTCAGATTCTATTCAATGAAAGTTTATTTCTAAACATTAAAGGGCTTAGAATCCTTCTAAATTAAGGAGATCAACTCCTAATAGGATTGATTAAAATTCTTCAAGCATCTAATGATCAAGATCATCTCATAGTCCAAATAGGAGTTGTATTGTAAAATTTTATAAAATAAGGTTGTAATTCAGCATTGTAATTGTCTCGAACAAGAAGAAAAATCTCAAGCAAAGGAGATCAGAAGAAGCCAAAAAGAAAGAAGCAAGGTGAAGATGTATAGAGAGAAGGTATACTCATGTAATCTAGGTCTAAATCAAGGGGAAGGTGAATCCTCTTGTTGGATCAAGAGAAATATTAGATCTCTTTGTATTAAGTTTATTAATAAAACTCTCTCAATTTCTCTCCATGTGGAAGTAGGCCAAGTTTGGGCCGAACCATGTTAAATTCTCTTGTTATTTCTTTTTACTCTTTTGTTTAGATATTGCTAGTTTGCTTTACAACAGTTTTCTTTTTACAAGTATCATTATATTGTCAAGTTTCACAAACATCGATCCCTATAGTAACAATTGATGTTAGAGCACCAATTTGTTACAACAATTGGTATCATAGTGCTGATTGTTACAACAATACATCGGCAGCGTAAGAAGAGACGGAAATGATGACTTGGTGATGTGGTTGTGACAAAATATTGACAATTTGGCTGCATGGATATGGATTATGGTCAGAGATTACTTGGGTCAATTGGCAAGAAGAGATGGAAATTAGTGTTGAGATGAGATCAGAGTTTTTATCGATTGGTCTTGTTGTGAATAGGAACGATGAATAACAAGGTGTCGTTAGCATATTTAAGGCAGGGCAGCAATGACAAATTGAAGGAAGGCATGCCAGCACTGATGTTAATGTGGTGGGTGATGATGTTCTGATGGCGGGAAGCGGGATGGTGATGTGGGTTGTAAATGAACAAGTGACCATTTGTGATGTGCTAATGTGGTCACAGATGAACCGGTGTTGAGGAAGTGGGTGGTTAGGTAGATGCGAGATTGATGCTTGGTCTAGCTGCGAGATGCGAGTTGGTCGTGATGGCGGATTGAGAACCTAAGGTTTTGTACCATGAAAAGTTGAATTGTGCTCTCTTCATATATTAAGTGATTGTGGTTGTTTTACACAAACAACTCTATGTTATTGCATATTTCATCTAAAATTTGTGAGAAGAAATTGCGAAGTAGTACACGTCATGAAGTGCATCTGCAGAACAAATAAATAATTTTAACCAAAAGAAAAATGATTTTATAATTTATATGAGTTTATTAAAGAAATGATATTCTTAGCGCATGGTATTAGTTTTCAGTTTTCACACTGATCATCATGGCTGT
Organism: Agave tequilana; assembly: GCA_038442645.1. Classification (NCBI taxonomy): domain Eukaryota; kingdom Viridiplantae; phylum Streptophyta; class Magnoliopsida; order Asparagales; family Asparagaceae; genus Agave; species Agave tequilana. The sequence continues at coordinate 27,424 of JAVJIF010005995.1, forward strand.
TATTAGAAAATTGAACTTCCTTGAAGGCTATCGGAATACTTCACTGATCTTTTCCTTTTTGGTTTTGCTGCTAACCTTTTTTTTTCCTGATTGTTGTTAATGCAGGACATCAGTGTAGGACATAAAAAGTCTCAAGAGTAATCACAGCCATTAAGACCCCATACCTGCCTGATGGGAGATTCAACATTGAGGTCTATGACTCACTGATGAACATGCAAATTGCTAATGGTGTTGAAGGAGTGATAGTAGGAGGTACGACTGGTGAAGGCCATCTAATGAGTTGGGGTGAACACATCATGCTTCTTGGTCACACAGTCAATTGCCTTGGCACATCGATCAAAGTGATAGGAAATGCTGGAAGCAATATATTCAAGTGAACTGGGTTTTGCCGTACGCATGCATGCAGACCTTCATATCAATCCTTATTATGGCAATACTTCCAATTAAGGGTGGTCTCACATTTTGGAAGCATCATTTCTATGGGTCCAACAATCATAAATAATGTCCCCCCGAGAACTGGACAGGATATTCCTCCTCCTGTAATTCAAGCAATTTCACAGAATCCCAACTTTACTGGTGTCAAGGAATGCAAGGGAAATGAGCGGATTAAATGGTATGTTGATAAAGGAATTATGATATGGAGTGGTAATGATGACCAATGTCATCATTCTAGATGGAATTTTGGGACTACTGGTGTTATATCTGTTGAGACTAACCTTGCGCCAGGCTTGATGCATGATCTCATGTTCGGCTTGAATCCTTTGCTAAATTCTAAACTGATGACACTCTTTGAATGGTTGTTCTGCGAGCCAAATCCAATTGGTCTTGACACTGCTTTAGCTCAGCTAGGTGTTATAAGACCCATTTTTAGCAGGTTGCCATATTTTCCTCTTCCTCTTGGAAAGATAGAGGAGTTTGTCAGTATAGTGAAGGCTATTGGGAGAGTATTTTGTGGGCACTAAAGATGTACGGGTTCTTGACGATGATGACTTTATCCTGCTCAGCCGTTATTAGTTTGTCAACAGCTTTAAGGTGGTTTCCAGTAGGTGCAGAATTTACTGTCAGTTTTGCATGATCAATTATCAAAGAAAGAAGTCTGTGTTACTTAGACACATAAGCTTGTTTTGCAAAATTATTTGGCATTTGTTAGCCATCCAGAATTATTTTTCTATGTCAGTTCCGCAGCAAAGAGTGGCAAAACAGACCACCAAATAACAACTATATGCCCCCCAGGTAAATAGCATTTGACTCAGTTCTAGTAGAGAGTTCTTCGACATTCTTACACCCCAGAGGAGCAATATTGGAGGCATCTCATCAACGTATGCAGTCTTCTTAGGAAACTCTTGTATAAATGCATTTTGAAGTTTTTGGTAGTAAACTAGTAGTGTTGTGTCATCACTACCGCTTCATTGAGTAGTAGTGCTAGGCATATATAAGATATGTGAGTTGCCTTCAGATGAGTAGTGCTCAGATGTGTCAAGAACTTGTGTTTCAGATATGAAAGATGACATTGCTATTGCTAAATTCACCCACCAGCCTGTGTGAGTCAATATTATTATTCATAAACCTGAAATTTAATACAAATTGTTCTTTTCTTTATTTTTTGGCAATTATATATAAACAACACATAGAAGCTCAAATCCTTGTAGCATAATACATACAAGTTTGCTTCATGAAGCTTCAGTGCTTCACCATGCACTTTTGGTGTTGATACCATTAATTTGCTACGTACTAACTGAACGATTACTTTCCTCAAAAGATAAGTTATTGTTTTCGTTTAAAGAACCTTGAACAGTATTGGTCTTCTTTGGCTAGTTTAGGGATGCATTTTGGGCAGGGAATATGAAAAATTTCAGCATTGCTTCCCCAGCTTTCATAGGTGTGGCCGATCTGGAAGTCCTGTTAACCAAATGGGATCCGCATCCATTTGGACTATTATTGTTCCTAAACCAGCCAGTGTGACATACACAAAGTAAATTGATGCAATCAATGCTTGATTAGAAATAAATATATTCTCCTATCTGTTAAATTTTGTTGAGTCTGAATGCATTTTCCTGTCCTTTTGTAGCTACTCTGCCTATAGCAAATTTCTGTAACATGGCTAGAGAAATGGTGGTAACAGGACATGAAGAGTCCATTTTGGGTAATTTTTAGGCCTCACTAATCTCTTCTATTGGACTTTAGTTACCTACTGTTACATGGTATGTCAAATACCATGAAGGGAATACAGAGAACTAGAGATGATTTAAATGATTATTGCAGTTGAATGTATCAGATAATTAAGTAATGAGATACTATATTTTGATGTTTCAAAAGCGAGGTTGTTGAGCTATGTGCTCATTTCATCTACATAGGGTCAAAATAGAGTTCACAAGAGAGAACATAGAATCCAGCCTGCGCTTGGTTTCATGATAGACTTCTATCTCTGAAACTTGTGCCTCATCTCTTTTACCCCTCTTCTGTTCCCTAACCAATCAAGCTCCTATGATGGGATCTGGTGTGTGAGTGCAGCAATAATCACACCAGGCTTTTTTGGCTCCTCTTCCTTTTTCTAGCTCAAACTTCATTGCCAACTTGTTTACTAAAGGGAAGGGAACATGGCACTTGACATTGGTAAACACTGGAAGATCCTTATGCATGTCTGATTGGATCAACTTTAAAAGTCGCAGTTACATTCACACAGAGGAATGCAAGTAGAGTGATATGTATACTCATTTTAATTTTATCTTGGATAATCCCCACATCAGACTAATAGGGAGAAGGTTGAACCGTGCTCCTATCACATGCAGTTGCTGTACTGGCAATGTTTCAACGTTTTGGTGTATTTTAGCTGAGTCAGAATTCTTAGAAGAACCTCAAAATTGTTAACTACTGCCTATCAGGTATTGATCCAAAAGAAGAATGAGCGGAGAACAAATAAGGTTTGAAAACTCCATTTTTTTTTTTGACAAATTAAGTATTATAGTTACTGATGTGGACATTAAGACACCAAGGAGCATCTATCATCATTGGAGAAGACTTGTCAATTCAATATGGATTTAGTAGTTCAAGTAGTATTAGGATTAGTAGTTTTTATTTCTTGTAATTTTGGTTTCTTTTAGGTTTTTGATTTCTTTTAAAATTTTAATTTCTACTTCGAATGTTACTAGGAGATTACTATTTTTTGACTATATAAAGTCACCATGTACTCACTCTTTGAAGGAATAATCAATGAAAATCTTTACTCTCAATTGAGTTTAATACGGATGTCTCAATCCTCTTCTTTATTAGTGAAGGGATGCCCCATTAGACTCAATTATTGGTGGGATACTGTAATTGATTTATATATCTTTTTTAGTTCTCTCTCCACAAACTTCTTCCTTTCAAACTCTCAAAATTACCTCTTTTTTAATTGATCACTGTTCGACCAACCACCTTCATCACGCCCTCCTCCTCAGCCGTCGACAACCATACTCAACCAAGGTGGCTCTTCAACCTTCTGCACAAGGACAACAAGCAAAGCCCAGCCTCCTGCGCGAGTACAACAAAAATTCAGCCCCATGCGCGAGCATAATTCCTACACCAGCAACCTCCTTTATTCGAACCATATCTCTCTTATCTGCAGTTCAAATCGCACAATTCTCGATGCGTTGAATTCGTGACGAATAGAGCTACACATCTACAGGCATAATCAGGTTTATTCACAACATTTGAGGTACAATTCTGATCTACAACTATTAATTACAAGTTTGATAAAATACTTCTCTGATTTATTATCAGTTTTGATCTAGTGTCTACTTAAACTTTGAGTGTATGATTCTTGGTGGCCCAAAGACCTATCACCCTAGTTTTGAAGATGATTAACTCCTATAGTTATTATACTAATGATCTTGTCTTATTTAAATTTTAGATATTAATCAAGATCTTAGTTGTTGTTTACCTTCTTCAAAAAAACTCAAAGTCAAGTTTGAAGTTAATACATGTTGATTAAAGTTCTCAAGCATAAAAATCACATCCAAAACTCAGGAAGGAGTCTTACTCTAAAGAATCAAGTTTTTGATCGAGTCCAGTGAAGAAGAAGATTATATCAAGAAAGAAGACTCTAATTTGTAAGAATGTCTAGTTTTGCGTAAAGTTTATATTAGACTTGATTGCTCAAGGTTACACACTTACAAGTTTGATATTGATTTTCAAGAAAAAAAATAGTTATTGGCTTTCGGTTTAACTCATTTCATTTTATAGATTATGTTTTGATTTATGAAACCATTTTTTTCAAAACCAACTTCATATAGTTTTATATGTTATTGGATTTTATTCATACACATTGGGCTTCAAATGAGTTTGAGAAACTTATTTTTGTATTTGTGCATGTTTTGAATTTTTTTTTTAATTTAAACTTTAGTTTGGAAAAACAATTATTAAATATAGTTTATGTTGGCCCAAAGATCCATCACTCTAATTTTGATGATGACAAAACTCATGTAGTTATATTACAAATGCTATTGTGCTTTTTAAGTTTCAGATATTCAATCAAGATTTTTATTGGTGATTAGCTTCTTCAAAAGACTCAAAGTCAAGTTTTGAAACTAACGCAAGTTGATTCAAGAGCTCAAGTACAAAAGGATATATCTAGCATTCAAGAATGGGGTCAAGTTTAAGGAATCAAGCTATTGAATGCATTGAAGCACCACTAGAGAAAAAGAAAAGAGTTTACACTTTGTAAGATTTAGTTTTGTTAAAATAAAGTTTAGAGATATAGATTGCTCATGAGATTTACACACAAGATTGATATTGTGTTTTCTCTCAAAATATTGAAAAGATTTATAATAGACAAAAGAGTTTGCAAAATGAGATTTCAAGAGTTTATATGTCATGTTGATCATTGATCACATGATCATTGTCAAAAGAATATATATAAACTTATTTTGGTAAGTTTTAACAAAGTATAGTTAAAAGAATTTTCAAAAGGCTTTTATATACAATATGTTTTGAAAATAGGGTTGCATTGGTCGACCAACCAATCGACGGCCTGTAGAGCTTGTTATTTTTGCTCTACCGCTGACCAACCGATCGATCAGATATGCACTGACTTGTGCATGTTTCAAGTCGTGCATGTCAATCGACTGACCAGTCGACCGCAGTCTTTGCAGTGCTCTCTATTTGTTGACATCGGCTGACCGATCGGTCGAAGATTGAGATGCAGAGCTCTCTGTTTGAGCTCGGTCGATCGAGTGATCAACTGAAATCCGCAATGACTATTTTTTAGCTGTTGGCTGAGTGACCAGCCGGTCGACTGACAGAAAGATTAACCCAATGAGTTGCTTTGATCCCCTATATATAGTGGGACTGTAGAACCCAATGAACAATTTTTAGTAATCTAGATCATATTTCCTCAAGTTTTACAAAAGATTTTCAACTGATTTCGCATTTGAGCCAAATTTCAAATCATTGATTTAGCCTGTGTTTTCTCTCTAATCTCTTCAGAGCTTTCCTCACTCACACAATCTCAGAGCTCTATCTCCTCTCACTTGATGATAAGATTGTGTTTGTGAGCATTTATAATCTAGAAGAGTCACCTTTTTCTTTATATTGAGAAGTTGTAGAGGTTGAGGCCTCAAGAGCTTGCAAACTCGGATTGTAGAGCGGTACCAAGTGAGGGACTTACGGGTCCTAGAGTTCTTGAGGGAATTTATTGCGTTGATGATCTCGCAGGATCAAGGTATAGTGAAAATTCTTCATTGTGGTGAAGGTAGGAACATAGAGCAAGTGACTCGAACCTCGAAATATATCTCCGTGTTTGTAATTGCCTTCTCTTTATCTTTCAACTCTACTCTCTTTTTTTACATATCTTGCATGCTATTATTGTGTTACCATTAAATGTTTGATATCTATTGTGCTTAATTGCTATACTTGTGTGATTTCTATTATTTGAGTAGACTTGTTAGATAGCTTAGTTTTTAATTCCGCATTATTTTTAACCATTAACTATTCTTCCCCTCTAGGTGATTTCAACTGATATCAGAGCTAGTGCTCTAATATTTGGTTTAATCATCATAAAGTGATCTTTTGTTTGGCTAAATTCTTGTTGCGTATTCACTATATTTTCTCACATACATGGAATCACATGATCCTCAAATTTGATGGTTTGAACTTTTCTCTTTGAAAAGTGAAAATGATCTTATTTCTCAAGTCCTTAGGGATTAGGGTAGCCAAGATCGTGATCAAGGAATTTGTAGAATCCCTCGGTGATAAGGGCACATGATCTGAACCGCTAAGGATTATGGGGGCCAATGTTATAGCACAATACGCACTCACACAAACACTCAATGATGATGACCTATCTCGGTTTATCTATTGTAAGTCCACATTTGAAGTGTGGAATGATTTAGTTAATACACATGAGGGAACCTCTCAAGTTAAGAGGTCTAAATTTGATTTACTTCGTTTTCGATGTGAGAACTTTTATATGATTGTTAGTGAAACTATTGATGAGATACTAACTCTATTTACTAAAATTACTAATGGGTTATCTTTCTTAGGTGATGCTGTTAACAACGATCAAAAAGTAAGAAGGGTGATAAGAGCTCTTCTTAAAGTTTGGGAGGTTAAAGAAACTACTCTAAAGAAGCTTAATGATTGAGCAGGGTTGGATTTTTTGGGATTTATTGGGAATCTCAAAACGAATGAGATGGAGATGAAGGTTCAAGAAGAAAGAGAACCTCAAAAGAATGAGAGCATCGTATTCAAAGGAACTCCATCTATACAGGAAGATGAGGGGTCCATGGATGAAGGTGAAGAAGAAGAGTATGCCATGCTTGTTAGAAAAGTTGGAAAGTTGTTTTACAAGCAAGGTAGAATGAGCAACCTAAGAAGATCAAGATGGTAAGAAAAAGAAGAACTTGGCTCGTTCTATCATTGTAAGAAATTGGGACATCTAATTACAGAGTGCCCTACTCTCAAAGTGATTTGCTCAAGGAGGGTGCCAAAGAAGAAGGCTTTGAAAACCACTTGGGACAATTCGGAGAGTGAGTCCGATGAAGAAGTAGATACTACCAATGTATGCTTTATGACCCATGGGGTAACCCCACTAAGGTGTCTCTTGAAACATCCTTAGATAATGATGAATTGACTATGGATGAGTTTGCTATATTTTTGAAGAATTACAATATGAGTTTTCAAAAGAACAAAATAAGAAATTGAGAAAAAAATGATTTTTTGAAAAACAAGCTAGATATTATTTTCAAGCAAAAAGAGGATTTATTGGTTTGTTTTGAAAAAGCTAAAAAAGATTTTAATTCTCACAAGCTTGTTTGCAAGGGCAAAAACTCTAACATTGCTTTTGATAAAAATGAGTTTGATTTTATTAAAAAGAGAGTAAATATTTTGAATGTGACTTTGAAGAAATGTGCTTTTGATATGAAGAAGATTTATTTTATGTTTCTAGAGGGAAAACCCCAATGGAAACATACACCACAAGACACACCAAGCATGTAAACAAAGCACACCACACACATGCTTATATGCATAGTAAAGTATACACTTGTACACATTATAGCCGCAAAGGCCGTATTGCGCAATATTGTTATAATAGATTGAATTTAAGGAATAATAATAGATATGGGAGAATACTAACCCCTAAGAATCCAAAATGATATGGATCAATGAACACACCAAATTTAATTGATATAGGTGTATTATCCTCCAAGACTTAGCGGAGGTGGCGCCTTGATGGTGGGTGCATTTGGAGCTTAAAGGTAAAATAAATTTGGTGCAATGATTGAGTTCTTACCTGCACACAGAAAATATAGAATTTCAGAGTTGAATTTGATAGTGCTAGTACTCAATTTTATAGCGATAGCAAGTGGCTATGCGGGTCATGATCCACAAGGAGGAACTAATGATGGAAGCATTTTGTAAGTTCTCTTTAAGTAACTTAAAATGGTTAATGTTCTTCTCTCGTTCTTTAAAAGAAAAGAAAATAAGTTATGTTAAATTGTGAAAGTGGTAGGTTGGAATAGTTGGAGAAAACAGAAAATGAAATTATGCAAAGAAAGTGAAAAAGTGAATAGAGTAGAGAGTAGATGATGATCTAAACTAAGATTAAAAGAAAAGAAAACTAAAGAACATACCTATCTCTTCCGTTGATGACTTACCTAGAATCCTTGTGAATGATGTACCTTTAATTGAAGGTGAGCGAAGTATGACAAATGAGATCTTCCCCATTCCTAACCTACACTAAGAAATAAAGGTGCAAGCTTTACTACCATAGAAATGGTTGTCCATCATCATAGGCCATCAACGCCACTTACAAGGGTGAGGCAACTTCGAAGCTATTGGAGTCATTTAGATTCACAAACACAGAAGAGATAAGCAAAAAAATAAGAGTAGAAAAGTAAATTCAATTGAATTGAATAACAATGAAAGAAAGGAAGAATACTTACACCGGTCTCACTTTCAGTACAAGCATCACTCTTGCTCTCCCATAAAACTGTTCTTCAATCTCAGTTTCATAAAAAATTAAAATTACATATAAAAGAGAGAAAAACCTAAGCTAAACCTATACAAAAATCTATTCTATTCTCTACCTGATCATCCCCTGTACACTGAGAAGTTTGTAGTATTTATAGTAGAAATGGGATAAGGAGAAAAGTATACATATAAGGGAAGCAAACGCTCCCCCATTGGTTATAACAGAGCCACGGATCCGCGACTCTGGCCACAAATCTGCGGCCAGGATGTGGCCAGATGGCTACATCCTAGGAGAGGATTCCCTGATGTCTGGTTACGTCTGTTTATCCATCTGGTTTCTCGATCTGTTCTCTGGATTTGATGATATCTTCATTGATATTAAGCTAACCAAATGGATTCATAGAAATCTGAGTTTAACTGGTTTTCATTTGGTGTTATCTCTTTAATTTACTCTGATTTTCAGCTGAACATTTTCCCCAATACTTGATTTGTGGTGATATCCTCATAGATTTTTAAATTAATCGAATTGATTCACCAAAATTTGATTTTAACTGATCGGATCTAGGATCATCCTCAGCTAACCAAATAGATCCAGTCAAATCTGATTTTAACTAGTATTTATTTGGTTTAATCATCTTTCTCTCCATGATTATCTTCTGTAAAATAAACATTTAAGACAACGAAATTAGTAGATTTATTACATGATAAATGTAAGAATGTAATAAAGAATAATGTAATAAATGTGTACGATCACACTCCCACACCTATCTTTTGCTCGTCTTCGTGTAAAACATTAAAATTAAACCGAAGAAATTATTAGACCACTTTCGCAAGTTACACGATTGCACTAAGCATGTGCAACAAATTGTTAAATCTCTAGGTTATCCCTAGAGGACGAGTTTTGTCTCGTGAGAGTTTTCAGTGGTGGATTACACTCACAAATTCATAAAGAAATAAAAATAAAGTGTTAGTATTTTGAAAACACATTTTGAAAGAGAAAAATATTTGATGCATTATTGTAAAAATCAAGTAATTTATATGTATTTAAGATTATCAAAAGTTAGTCATTCTTAAGCTTAGTCTCTATTCAAAAATTTGTCATCAATCAAGGTAAGGAGTCAAATTGTATTTCTCATCTAATCTATTATCTTACTCAAAGTCATATGCACCTTGTGATCGTGAAAATTTGACTCATTGGTTCATTAACTCTAACTTTTATGTCTTATTTTTTATATATTTTTGGTGGTATTATTTTTTAGTTCTATTAGGTTCTCTAATCTGTCCATGTAACGAGCCTTTAGTCGGTGACAACCAAACCAGATGGTCTTAGGGCACCAGGTAAGAAAACACTCCAAGGACTTAAGGACTCGAGCAAATAAGGTCACAAAACTAAGGATTTTATTATATAGACCGCTTTTAGGCGTGAATACTTATGCTTTATGAGGCACATACCCAGCTTAATAAGAAGATTTTATATATTTTTTCTTTTTTTCTTTTTTTATAAGGCATAAGAATCTTTATTTTTGAACCCTAAGTGTGTAAGTGTATAAAGTATGCATATTTTATCAAGGTAAAAATCAAGATTAAATTACTTTTTCAAATTTTCTTCCTAACTCTAGAAATCAAACAAATAATCTTATTATGACTAAGTATAAGAAATCATAATTATGATTCTCACCATTCCTTAAAATTAAATTAATTTCTTACAAAAAATAGGTCAAAATATTGTTTCTCTTTTCAAAAAGTTTTTAAAAAAGCAAATAAAATGTTAAAAAAATTTAAATAAAAAGAAAACCTAAGTTATGTTAGAACCCTCCCCCACACCTATCTCATGCATTGTCCTTAATGTATTAATGAATGCATAATATATGAAAAAGAAGAAAGGGAAGAAAATATTACCTTAAGGTGGTGGTTCCGGTAGTGGTCGGATTAGATCAAGTTTTGCTACCCAATCAAGATAATATGGCAGTTCGTGAAACCCACCTTTATTGACCTCTTTTCTATATACATAATTACAATCTCCAATATGAAAAGGATCATAAACGACCCTATCATGAAACTTATTCCCTTTACATGAACAGTATTAAAAAATCAACACTATTTTTATCATGGTCTATATCTATATCCAACAAAAGAATGTGACTTGGAGTAATGGTTGACTTGGGCTCAAGAGTGATAGGTTCTAGAACCAATATTAACTCGAAAAAATTAACTTTGGGTTCGAGAGTCAGTTTTGATTCAAAAGTTGAGTCTAAATCAAAGAATTGAAATTCACATTCTTTTCCCACCAATGAAATGTGACTATCTAAATTGGTGATTCAATTTCTACGTCTATGGGTACGGGAATAAATGTTCGCTCTGGAAATTGATCCAAATTGGGTAATGAGACCAGAATCAATATAGAATAGAAACTAAATCACAAGGTTGGGGATCAGGGTCACATTCACATTCAAGTTCAATCTCATTGAATGGAAAAACTTGTCAATTTGTCCAAGGTTTGAAATTGGTCAAGTTCAAGTCTGTGTGATGAAATTGACTCTTGGTTAAAGTCTCCAAGACACCATGATTCTTCATTATTATCAATATGGCTAGGGAAATTAGGAATGGTCGAACATGTGTTAGGTAGAGTTTCCTTATTCCTTTATTTAATTATGTGAGCAAACGACCCATTTGTGCATCTAGCCTATTGACAGATTGGTTAAAATTATTTTCAGACTGAATCAAGTTTTTCATACTCCTATTTGAGTCCATAAGTTCTTCTTCTTGTTGTAAGACTTGGAATATAGAGTAAGAATCTTAGATTTGTAAATTTTGTGAAAATTGTGAGTCCATCATTTTCAGTTTTTGTTCTTGGAACTCAATCATGACTTCTATACTTTTCATAACCTCAGATTTTTCTTCTATTGGTTGATCATGATTAGGAAAATTATAGGCTGCATGTTGGAATGGTGATTGACAATATGACTCGGGGGAGCTGTATCTCCATTGACTCTGTGAAGAGTAGTAATGATTATTCCAGTCTTATTCATAGTATTTAGACTGGGGCATATATTGATTCGGATAAGACCTATCCGACATACTTGATTGGTTAAAGTTATGATATGTCGTCTTGGTAATATTCGAGTCAAAAGAGGTCGGGGTGTAATATGAATTACCATTAAAATTGGAAAAATTGTTGTTATAAGTCATATCACATAACAAATGTCAAAAACAAACAAAGAAAAACAAACAAATAAACAAAAGAGAAAAAATCTAGCTTAAGTTAGGGTAGACCTTAGACCTAAATGACTCCTAACTGATTAGACTGTCTACAGGGGTATATTACAGAATCTGACCATAAGTTAATCGGTCAGATAGGGGCAAGATTGGTGGGAGGTATCCGCGCTAAAAAGCGACGGGTCTAATTAAGCCAAACCACCATCCTTTGAGGTTTCGCCTCTCAATCCTCAACCTTTGATACCGATTTGGTAAGAGTCAAATTCTTATCAACTTTTCTCTTAGGTCAGTCTCCTATTGAATCTGAGATGTCCCTAGGGCCAACGTCTACTCAGTTATAATTAGGATTGGGTTAGTAAGTGAGGAGATTGTTTGTGGGCTAACAAAGGGTAATGACTTTCCTACCTTATCCTGTTTATAGGACAAGCCCTTAATTCAATTTTGTCCAACGTGTATATGTATATGAAAAAAACACTTAAGCAATGTAAACAATTCAAAAATGTTCCTATACTATATGCTATGCACACCTTTGCTCTAGTACTCTTCAACAATAATGTAAAATATAAACGAAATTAGACATATGCCTAAATGCAAAGTCTAAACCATTTTTAGCATTCAATAAACATCAATTTACTGTTGAGATTAGAAAGTATGTACAGTGAGTTAAAACAAGAAAATAAATAGCTGCAGAAACTTAACTTTGTAATTTAACCAACCTGCAAACAATACAGATTAGTAGTTCACTCAGATAGCTATGGAAATGTTGCAAATGTGAGGGCTTCTGGGCTCTGCTTTCTTTAGCAGAGTCCAGAGCCACTAATATATCCACTACAGAAAAAGTTTCTTATTGTTAAACCTGTACACCAAGAACAGAGAAAAAAGTTAACCAAAAATGTAAATTTAAAAAGAAAGTTACTGATGGGGAGATCTCTCTATCCTGTTTAAAATACCGCAAGTGCCCGGTCGTTCGATGTAGCACTTGAGGGATGATCCACAGGGATATGGGGTTCTTTTAGTTTCAACACTTCTAGAAAAATTGAGTAAAAAGTTTTTATGGGTTTGTTCTAAATTAAATATCAATCTAAGGAAGCAAGCACCTAGGGTTGAATCCCCCTAAACTAGCCTCAAGCGGCCAAGCTTGGTCTCCCTACTAGTTCGTTACGAATCGCTAAATTCCTACTTCTAACAGGCACATTAATTCTGAACACTAGATCTAAATACAGGGTATTGTTCAATTATATATATGATCCATCAAAGGTAGATAAATCGACAACTTAAATAAAATACGGAAAAGAACAGTAAAACCCTAAGTATGGACCATTAACCCCAGATACATAGCCTGTCAAATATGTAGCAGTTTTAGAAATTGATCTCCTCAAAGGTCGAGGTCAATTGGTGAGTGTGCAGTCCTAAATAGGAGATCTATATTTTACCACTTAAGCAGCTTGCTTAGATTCATCTCCTCTAGGTACATGTAGGGAGTCTAACAACTCATTATTAAATTATTAACAAAATAAAGCATTACAAAATAACTACGCCTAGTAAATCAGTTAGAATATTGGTTTCAACAGAACAAATAATTAAAAACTAATTAACTTCATCAAGTAATTAAATAACTAAATTAACTAAATTAATTTAATCAAAAAACAACTACTCCATTAATTACCTCGAATCAATGTCAGCGCTTGTTACGAACTCTCTGGCTGAGATCATGCGGGTCTCAGCAAACAAAGCCCCACGCTCTGCAAAGTGCATCAAGTTGTAGATTAAAAATACCCAGGCATGCAATCCGAGGAAGAGTAGTGTCGTCTCTCGCACACAACTAGAAAAGAAAGCCGCCGGCAATCACTCAAAAATCCAAAAATATTAAAATAGAATTATGCTGAAAAAGAGCTCTGGCACAAGCAACCACCCTTAATGATTAATTTTTCAATTTAAAAATATCCAAAAACCCCTAAGAAAAACTAAAAGCAAAAGGTAAATAATAATATCCTGGCACAAGTTCCAAGAAGAAGAAAATAAAAAAATAGAACCTAAAATAAAAAAAATCCTAGAAAACGGCAGCCCCTAAACGGCAGCCACTCCTTACCTTATATAATAAGAAATTTTTACAGAACAGCCCCTCAGAATATACTTATTACATAATAAATCAGTTTTGACTAAGGCTGATTCTGTTAATGGCCAATACGGGCAATTAAATAGTTGAATCAGTAAATACTCTCAACACCAAAGTTTTAGACCTTTGAATTCTCTTTCCGTAGACATTTTGAATGATTTATTTCAGAGTCCTGTAATTAAAATTATGGCCAAAATACCTCAACATATTTGGAAAGCAACCCTCAATCTTTTACAAATTGGGTGATTTTATAGCTAAAAGTAACCAGATTCATCTTCTCTTTTCTTTACCTGTTTCTTGCAAAATTCAATCAGATATACCCAAGTAGTATTATATATATATAAATAATAGATAAGTAAGAGTATGAAAATGTGATAAATTGTACTCATTAAATACCCCCACACCTATCTTTTGCTAGTCCTCGAGCAAAACTAATAAAAAGAAAACTAAACACAAACAAATAGAAAAATTAAACTATCCTAACTCACTTTCATAAGAATCACGGTTGCACTTAGCACGTGCAACAAGCCGTTAAGCCCCTAAGTTACCCCTAGAGTACGAGTTTTGTCTCGTAAGGGTTTTTAAGGGATTATACCCACAAAATCCATAAAAGAATGAGATTAAGAAATAAACAAAAGTAAAATAAGGGTAATCGAAAATTAAGAAAAGAAAAAATCATTTTTTTCAAGTTTACTAGTTAGCAAGATCATCAATTTCTATGAGTTTTATTTTCAAGTAAAACTCAATTCAAGAAATTATATTGGCTTTAAAATAAAGTCTCAAATCCAAAACTTTACCCCACCTATCCTAAGTTTCAGATCCTGTATACCCCGTGATTGTGATGTAGCTCTCAAGCTTGGGAATATTGACTCTAATTTTCATGCTTATTTTTGTGATAACATTTTTTTTAACACTTTTAACTATCTTTCGCATAGATACCGAGGCTTCCTGAGGCCAAGGCACCTAACTAATTGATAATCAAAATTATTATATTTATATGGTGTCTTATCCTATTAGGCTTTCCCAGCTACCATGTAGCGAGTTTTGAGCCAATGCTACCAAACCAGATGATCTTAGGGCAATAAGTGTAAAAACACTCTGACAGACTTAATAACTCAAGTAACTAAGGCCGCAGATAAGACTTATTAATAATAATATTTTACTATATAAATTTTTTTTGTATATATATATTTTAGTATTCTAGTTGCAATCAATATCCCAAGTTTATGAACTAATAGTGTAAGTGCTATTGGGTACATAATCACTCAGACTAAGTTTAAATGGTATGTCTATTTTAGATTCTAATCTTTATTTTAAAACTTTACGACTCTTTCATCTTGATTTCACCTTTAAAAATCACTCATGGATACTAAATCACGCACATACTAGCTAACTATTTGTAGAAAATTTTCATTTTTTTGAAGATTTCTATAGGAAAAAAATAAAGAAAGAAAAGAAAACAAAAACCCTAAAAGCAAACCAAGAAGACTCCTAAAAGAAAAGAAATATGTGAGTCTCCCCCCACACCTAAACTGTGTCATGTTCTCATGCACACAAATGAATATAGAGATAAAAATAATGTAGCGTGTAATTTACACATCCAAAACAAGCACACAATCATGATGATCATGTAATCCAAGCATACAAAAGATATAAAAATGTAAACAGTATGCTAAAATTAGAAACACTCACAGTGCGCTAGAAAACCAAGCTGTCAAAGTAGCAAAAATGCTCCGTGTATGTAGTGAATGCCTCCTTATTTATCCTGTATTACTTGTAATAAACTCAGCACATAGATTAGAGAAAGTGATAAATAAAAAACTCAATAAAACTGACTCAACTAACTAAAAGAGAAATAAAAAGACTCAAAAACTAAAAGAAAAATAAAACAAATATATACATATGTACAACTTTACGTCTCCCCCACACCTAGATCTTTCTAGGTCAGTTCCTCCCCCTTGATCTTTTCCATTCTTAAAGTGGGTCCTCTTCATTGACTTTATTTGTAAATTAGAACCCTTTATCATTTCAGCACAATCTCCTTTAAACTTGATCTTCACACTCATTTTCTTTGTCCTCTTCTTTTTCAGCTTTCTTTTTATCAGCAAGTCAGAAAGAGGACTCACTCTCATAGCATTAACACCTAGCCCAATCTTAGTATCTTCACTTTCACGTGAGCAAGCTTGATCATTATCTAAGAATTTAAGTTCATCGTCAAATATTTCTTCAAAGCTTTTATCAAAGAATCCTGTGGTAAATGTGTGTCCATCCAATTCATCCAGAAGTAATAGCTCATCCTCAAAGATCTTTTCAGAGGTTTGTTCGCAGTATTTATAGCCAAAATTTATAGACTCATTATCGATATGATCGTTCGCTATTTCTTGAATCAGGGATGACACATGATTAACTATTGATTTATTTCATCAAACATTTAGATCTCTTCCTCACATACATCTTGTCAAAACTTTGGTGAGTGCACCCAAAGTCTAACTTCATCTGATCATCCTCGAATTCACTTGATAGACTTTGAGTCATATTTACTTCAAAGGATTCAGTGGATCAATCACTTTGTTGCCCTTCCAGGTTGAAGATATTCAGATCAACTATCATATTTATAAATGTGAGTTTCATTAAACCGCTACGACAGTTCATTAGAGCATTCAAAGTTGCTAAGAATGGCCTACCGAAGATCACAAGAATCTGCCCACGAGGATTCGTCATAGGTTCAGTGTCAAGGATGATGAAGTCCATAGGAAAGATAAATTCACCAACCTTCATCAGAACATCTTTAATCTCTCATCTAGGAATTTTTATTGACCTATCCGCCAATTGAAATGTGACTTTGGTTAGTTTCAGTTCTCCTAACTCTAACTGCTGGTACACCGAATAGGGAAGTAGGTTTACACTCGCTCCCAAATCTAGTAAGGCTTGTTTGATAACTGTGTTCCCTATTATGCATGAGATTGTTGGGCAATCAGGATCTTTGTACTTCACAAGGATCGAATTGGACAAGACTTCAGAAATATTTACTGCAAGAAAGACTTTCTTGAGACATGTATTGCACTCTTCTTTGTGCAGAGGTCCTTCAAGAATTTGCATAAGAAGGGACCTGCTCAATTATATCCAAAAGTGGGATATTGACCTTTACTTGCTTAAAAATTTCAAGAGCCTTTTCCACTTGAGCAGAATGCTTCTTTAGTTTGAGCCTATTTGAAAATGGTGCTTGTGGCTCATAAAACAGCTCAGTAACTTGCTCATTTTCTTTTTCTTTCAATTCATCTGAGCCAGAATAGTATGGGACAGCCTTGGGAAGAGAAAGACTCCCTTGGTCGGACATCACCACTTGATTATCAATTTTCTTTTCAGATTGCAAAGTATGAACTGCACTAACTTGAGCAGAACTGGAATAAGTTGACATTGGATTAACCACAAATTGAATTATGAATGTTCCCTTCTCCTTCTCACCAATTTGCATTTCCAGTTGACTCACTTATAACTCAAGACGATTTATTATCTGTTGATTAGCATTCAACATTGTGTTGCTGATTGCATGAAGGAAGTGAATGTCTTTCCATGTTGCTCGGCTTTTGTTCTTGTTCGTTCCCAAGCCCTAGTGGTGGAATTATTGGATTTGCAAATGATTGTGAGGAAGAAGATTGAGTGGAGTTTGAGTTCACAAAGGCTGGTTAATTTTGATATAGTCCCACATTCGGTCTTGAAATTTGTCCACTATTTAGCTAATTTTCATTGGACAAGGGACCTTTTGGTATGTCCCATGGGGATTTTCTTTCTTTTTACATTTCTTTTTAGAAAATTTTGGGTTTTTTTTTATCTTGAATTTTTTTCTTAGATATATGCACTTCACACTTATACACAATTTTTGGAATTGAAACAAAAACTAAAAATGTCATAAAAATAATACAAAAAATAAAAATGACTTATTAAAGCTGGGTAAATATGCCTTAAGAAATATGATTATTCACGTCTAAAATGGTAGACAAAAATAAAATAATCTCCCAAAGTTTTGTGGCCGTGTTTACTCGATTCCTTAAGCCCGAGGGATGTTTTTCATCTGGTGCCCTAAAACCATCTGGTTTGGGACTCGTCAGCTAAAGGCTCACTACCTAGGTAAACTAGAAAGTCTAAAAAAACTAAGAGAAGAAAAAATTTATATATATATATATATATATATATATATATATATATATATATATATATATATATATATATATATATATATATATATATATATGCATTCAAATAAATGGCATGAAAGTTAGAATTAATATCCCAAAAATTTTCACTGTTCACAAAGTGCATACTATCTAAGGGTTCTATGAAAGATTAAAGAATCAATTCAATTTAAAATTCTTACCTTTCATTTATAACAAGAACTTGCATCTAGACTTAGTTTAAGGAAAAATAATTTCTGGTTAACCTATGACCTTATATCACTTAAATTTTCGCAGAAATATTTCAACACTTTTATCTATTTCAAAATTCTTTTTCAAAATACTAACATTTGATTTCTCTCTTTATGAATTTCGTTGCTGTAATTCACTGAAAACCCTCAGGAGACAAAACTTCTCCTCTAAGGGAAACCTAGAGGTTTAATGGCTTGTTGCACATGCTCAGTGAAATCGTGTCACCTGCGAAAGTGGTGTAATAATTACTTTGTTACTTTTTCTTCTTGTTTTTGCTCGGGATAAGCAAAAGATAAGTGTGGGGTGTAATTAGTCTCCAAATATGCATATTTCATATCACATCTTCACATTTATTTTGAATAAAATTCTGCTTATAATGACTTTATTGTGTGTTTCTAGGTCTATGATTTGAAGTGAAAAAGAAGCTCAAAACTCTCATTTATTTAGTGATTTTTAAACCCTAGGGAAGCCCAAGACTTTGAAGCTCAATCTGCTAATTCTGAAAGTAGAAAAAGACAAAATAACAGGTTGTACAAGTACAAGCATGCAGGGAAAGGCTGTACGCTTTGGCGCTGCGCGCGGCCCCAAAAATGCCGCATTATTGTCGAGCCTTGTGTCAATCTTTGACGCGTGGCCTCCTTTCACTATCCAGAGCCCCTCTGTATTATATAAATAGGACAGTGTTGAGCCAATTTTAGAGAAGAGAGCAGTAGTTTAGGTTTTCTCTCTTTAGTGTAGTTTAGATATATTTCTTCTTTTCTTTTGTATTTTTCTTTCTTTTATATCTTGTAAAAGTTTAGAGAGTGATTCATAGGATGAAAGTGAGAGTTCTTGTAATGAAGATGATACTCTATGAAACGTTCTTCCTTTATTTTTACTTATTTTCTTGTCTAACTTTTTACATGCCTAGCTAATTTTCTCTCATATCATCTAACTACTATCAACTAACTTGCTAACTCCTTACTTGATAATCCGCATGAGTATAATAGCCTCTCCTTATCTTGCTCTTGCAAGAGCCATTGATGGCTCATGATGATGAATTGTAGCACTCACATCAAACTCTCTAACAAACTAACATTACTTTATTTCATGCTTCCTCCAGTGTCGTTGTGATGGTTTAATTGTAGCTTGCACTAGTTTATTGAGTTTAGATATGAAAAGTGATCTTATGGGGTAATGCTTTGAATAGCACTTGAAGCCAAAGACTAGTGATGGTCAAGAATCCATGTAAGACAACTATTACTAAGACGTTAACATGTTAGTGGAGCCATTAGTAGTTATTAGCTATGAGTTTTCTTTCATTTTTCTCTTGTTTAAAAACTCAAATTTTACAGCCATTTTTTATGTTTTCTTCTTCTTCGTTTTCACCGTACTCTTCCCTTTTCACTTTTCGTTTTCTTTTCTTTTGATTCTTTGAAACATTAAAGAAGCATTAACATACACGTGAATCGATCGGTTAAGTTTCTATTGCCTTTGTCACTGTGGATTCGACCCGTTTATCCTCTATACTATAACGAACGTATCGAGGAAGCCAAAGCGCACACACTTTAATTTCTGATTTCAAAATGACATATTTTGTGCATGATTTTCTTCCAATCATATTTTGCGGACACCTCCCACTAATCTTGCCAGCTATCTGGCTGATATACTTGTGGTTAGATTCTGCAATATACCACCCGTGAACAGTCTTACCAGTTAGTAGTTATCTAGGTCTAAGATTTACCCAAACCTAGGCTAATATTTTCTTTTTGTTTGTATATTGTTTGTTTGTTTTGACGTCTCTTGAGTTATATGGATTATAACCACATTTTTTCTAACTTTAATAGTAATTCATATTTTTCTCCAACCGCTTATACCAACCTGGCATGGCACAACTTTAACCAACAAAATTTTAATCAACCAAGTATGTCGGGTTGGTCTTATCCAGCTCAACACATGCCCTAATCCCAAAATTATGGACGTGAAATTACACCTAGAGAGGGGTGAATAGGTGAATAGCTAATCAAATGAAAATTCTAGACAATATTATATGAAATACTGCAATCAATCACTCAAAACAAGACTTGAAGCTAGATTCCCCGTGAAGGACTCTGAACTTCTCCTCGTATTTCCTCTTATAAGAGTTGAGGTACTCAATTAATATCTTGTTAAGATGAGTATTGATTGACAAGAATAAATTAATGACAGACAAGTAAATAGAGACAATAAAGCAATCGCAAACAAAAGATTTATTCCGAGGTTCGAGCCACTGCTCTACGTTTTCGCCTTCACCACCGTGAAGGATTTCACTATCCACTATTGAATCCTCCACAAAGGGACCTTACAATAAGGAATTACAACCACTCAGAGTACACAACTCCCCAACTCAATCCTTTACACTATAGGCAACACAAAGCCAATTGAGAAAACAAGTTCTGGGTGATCAAGAGATCACAAATACTTTCTTTGCAACTCTCTTACAAAAGCCCTTTAGAGTAAAAGGTAAACTTGAAGCTCAAGGATATAAGTGAGAGTGGAAATCAGAAAAGAGGATTGTAAGAGCAGAAAATTTCAATCAAAACTTTGAAAATAAGAACAAAAAAAACTTTGAAACTTTTTTCTTTGAAAGCAAAACCTAGATTTTCTATAGACTTTTTTTGTTGTGAAATATTCAATCTCAATGATCCTTTATATAGGCTTTAGAAAAACACTTTTAGAATAATTTTATCAGGTCTAAAAAGAAGAAATTGACCTTAGAAATTCAACTTTTCACGTTTTAAAAGAAACATATTTAAAAACAGATTTAAAAGAACTGGCCATTACTGCCAATCTGGCAGTCTGTCGGTTGACCGACCATTCAAAAAATTTGACCGTTGACTCTCGGTCGACCGGCCGGTTGATCGTGTTTAATTGAGACCAAACTAGTTACAGTCGATCGACCACCCGGTCTACCGCAATAAGGGACCGGTCGACCGGTCGGTTGACCGGTAATGTGCACAATATGCACACCCCAATTGCCAGGGGTTTTGTCGACCGTGCGGTCGACCGTTCCGGCCTATAATAGGCACGATCGACTGCTCGGTCGACCGTCCTAGGCCAAAAACTGAGTCAAAATGATAAGGAAAATTTTCAAATAATTTTTGTTTAAATTTTAAAAGAGAGAAGACATGTATAGCTATGAGATACAAGTTCTAAACTGAGATAGAAATTTCGAAGAAAATATGAAGCAAGTATCAAAACCAAACATGTCAAAACTATACTTTTGAAAATGTGGCTTTTGTGTGTGTATATCTTTGAGACTTAAATCGATATTCTACTCTTTAATAAACTAGTTTCTTACAAAGTTCTAATTGACTACAAGAATCTTCAAGCGGGCTTCTTTGATAGTGACGTTTGAGCGACGCTGACTGTTTGAGTTATGATCCCGTTCTTGAGTACTTTTGAGCCATCAACACCTTCCTTTAGAGGAAGAAACCTGTTAGATCTTCTTGAACCCTGAAATACACTCTTAAACTTGATTAATATCAAATAACTTCATATGCTTTGTTATCATCAAAACAAAAAACCGCGATTGTAATCTTTAGGCCAACAATCTCCCCCTTTTGACGATGGCAAAACATATGAGCTATTTAAAAGAAAATCTAGGAAAGAGCTTTGTAAAAAACCCCCTCAAGTTATACTTACTATTAAGTACAAGATATCAACAAGTTATATGATAAAGGTATTGTATAAGAGCATGATGAAACAAATACCAATAAATACTCATAAATACACTCATAAATACTTCTCCCTTTTTTTGGCATGTATCAAAAAGGGTAAGCAAAAACAATCAAAAATTAAAACGTATGTAGATTTTATCAGAAGAAAAACTCATGAATCAATAATACAAACATTTAGCTCTCCACAAATGAAAGATAATCTGTTGAAATTAAGTGGTTTAGTAAAAATATCTGCTAGTTGAAATCAGTTGAAACGTAGTCAATTTCAATATCATCTTTCTCATAATGATCTCCAAGAAAGTGATATCGAATTTTTATGTGCTTTGTCTTACTATGTTAATTTGCATTTTTAGTCATATGAATAGTATTAGTATTATTACAAAATATCTTAATATGATCATAATGTAAATCATAGTCAAGGATAGTATGTTTCATCCAAAGGACTTGTGCACAACAAGCCCCGGCCGTAACATACTCCGCCTCGGCGGTTGAGAGGGCTATATAATTTTGTTTCTTGGAAGACTATGAAAGAAGACAATTTCCTAAAAACTGACAAGTTTCACTTGTACTCTTCCTATCTACTCTACAATCGGCATAGTCAGCATCTGAAAAACTCAAAAATTGTCTGGTCTTCGGATACCACAAGCCTATTCTAATAATGCCCTTAAGATATCTAATAATGCATTTTACCGCAATCAAGTGGGACTCTTTAGAACAAGATTGGAATCTAGCATATAGAAATACACTAAACATAATATCCGGCCTACTAACCGTTAAATATAGTAAACTACCAATCATGCTTCAAGTTTTGTTGTGGTAGCCATGGGAGTTTTGCATAACTTTACCCCTTCAGGCCCAAATTTCTTAATGAGTTCCTTTGTGTACTTGGCTTGATGTATAAAAATCCCATCACTCCTTTGCTTGATTTGGGGTCCAAAAAAGTCGTTTAGCTCACCCATCATAGACATCTCAAATTCATTCTTCATGCATGATTTAAAATCTTTACAAAGTTTTTCATTAGTAAATCCAAATATTTTATCATCAACATAAATTTGAATTATAAGAATATCACTATCTACATGCTTTGTAAACAAAGTGTTATCTACTTTACCTTTTACAAACTGTTTGAAATAAGAAATGTTGAAAGTCTTTCATACCAAGCTCTTAGAGCTTGTTTTAAACCATATAAAGCTTTGTCTAATTTGAAAACAAAATTCGGATGTTTAGAATTAACAAACCCGGAGGGTTGTTCAACACACTTCCTCTTCAATAAAAACCATTTAAAAATGCGCTTTTGACATCCATTTGAAAAGGTTTGAAATCTTTATAAAAAGCAAAAGCAAGTGTAATCCGTATGGCTTCAAGCCGTGCTACGGGTGCAAAGGTTTCCTCAAAATCGATACCTTCAATTTAGGTGTAACCTTGGGCCACTAACCTAGGTTTATTCCTAACAACATTGCCCGACTCATCCAACTTGTTCCTAAAACTGTATTTAGTACCAATTGTTGGTCTATCATGGGGCCTAGGGATAAGATGCCAAACTTGGTTGCACTCAAATTGATTGAGCTCTTCTTGCATTGCAAGCAACCAATATGAGTCGCCCTCGGCTTCGGGGATATTCTTTGGTTCTATATGATAAATAAAAGCAAAATGGCCACATAAATCATGGAGTTTGGAGCGAGTAGTTACCCGCTTTGATACATCACTTATGATCAGTTCCTTGGAATGACTTGTAGTATATCTCCAATCTTTGGAAGTGGTTGTGTTAGTGCCACTTCAACCTCTTGAGCTTCATCTTGTTCATCAAGGTTTAGCTTATCTTCCAGGATAGGTGAATCTTTCAAGATTACTTTCTCCATATCTTCACCTAGAGAATCAATCTCTACAACATTCTTAACAAAAACATTAGATTCTTCAACCTTAACATGCATAGATTCTTCAATTGTCAAAGTAGATTTATTAAAATTTCTATAAGCCATGCTATTGTTAGAATTAACCAACAAAAATAGCTTCAAAATCTTTAACATCAAATTTTTCTAAGTTATCTTTGGTGTTTAAAACAAAGTATTTACATCTAAAAACTCTAAAGTAAGAAACATTAGGTTTTCTCAAATAGTAAATTTCAAAAAAAATTTGGAAGTATTTTTAGAAAAATAAATTCTATTTGATATGTAACATGAAGTGTTTACGGCATCGGCCCATAAATATTGAGGGAGTCCGTATTCACTAATCATTGTCCTAGCCATTTCTTGAAGAGTACGATTCTTCGTTTTAATGACTATATTTTGTTGTTGAGTTTAGGACAAGCCAATTCATGCCTAATTCTATTTTCTTCACAATAAGTGATAAAAGAATGGTTAATAAATTCACTACCTATATCACTTCTTATGCGTAAAATCGAAAAAAATTTTCTTTTTCAACCCTTTTTCTAAAAATATTAAAATGCGAAAAAGCTTGATCTTTATGTTCTGAAAAGAAAACCCATGTAAAACGAGAAAAATCGTTAACAAAAACAAAAAAACAGTTTCCATTTAAACTCTTGGTTTTAGTAGGACCAAACAAATCCATGTGGATTAACTCTAATGGTTTAGATGTCATGATATCCTTGATTGGTTTGAAAGAGGACTTGGTTTGTTTTTCAAGTTGGCACGCATCACAAATGCGGACCTTTTCAAACTTCAAGTAAGGAATACCCTTCACCGATTTCTTAGAGTTAATTCTAGATAGACAGTCAAAAGATACATGGCCTAATCTTCTATGTCATAACTAAGAATCGTCATTGAAAGCATTTAAACATGTAGCATTACAATCTAAATTTAGCATATCAATAATATATACATTATTTTCTCAAAATCCGGAAAGAATGCAAGCGTCAGTTTTATCATCTAAAATATTACAAGAAGAATCTTCAAAAATAACTTTAAAACCTCGATCACAAAGTTGACTAATACTCAAGAGGTTATGCTTGAGACCATCAACTAAAATAACATTCTCAATCAATGGAGATAAACTAACTTTAATGTTACCTATACCGATAATGTTACCCTTTGAGTCATCTCCGAAGGTGACGGTGCCACCTTCATGGTACCTTGATAGAGTTGCAAAATTATTAATGTCCCAAGTCATGTGTCTTGAGTAACCGCTATCAAGATACCACCACTCCCTACATCTTGGAGCCTTGATGTGCACCTATATTAAATAATAAAGTTGTTAATTTTGGTACTCATATTTTCTTAGGTTCTATGATGTTAGTACTTCGAACCCAAATTTGATTATTAGAAGTATTTATACGATCAAAATAAAATTTAGCTAAGTGATCCTTTCTGCCACAATAAGTATATGAATAGACTCTACCATGCATATATGCATGATGTGTATGATGACCATGTGAGACATGAGCATGCTTAACGTATGATTTAGAAGTGTGAGCATGCGAAGCATGAATATATTTCTTTGAAGAATTTTTCTTAGAAAACATCGCCGCTAATTGAGCCTTATCAAAATCACATTTCTTTAAAACATTTTTCAAAATATTGATTTTAGTTTTTAAAATAGTAATTTCATTTTTCATCAATCATGAAAAACTTTGCTTTACATGAAATCTTATGTGCATTAAAATCTTTTTGTGTGAATAAAAGAGTGGAAGATAAATCATCCTTTTCTTTAGAAAGAGTGATAATTTTATTTTGAAGAACTTTATTTTTCTTTTTCATTTTTAGATACTTTTTCTTTAAAAAATCATAATAATTTGAAAATTCTACAAATGCATCTCCTAATTCATCCATAGTTAAATCACAATCATCAAGGGATGGTTCAGAAGTTACCTTAAGTGTGTTATCATTTGCCATGAAACACATGTTTACCGTGTCCACCTCCTCTTCGAATTCACTTTCTGAATCCCATATAGCTTTGAGAGATTTCTTCTTAAATGGCTTTTTTGGCTTGTTTGAGGAAGATGGCTTGTTTTTGATATCCGGACATTTGGCAGTGTTATGTCTAAGTTTTCGGTCGTTGAAACAGATGATTTTCTATTCCTCTTTTCCTTGCCATCGTCTTCTATTGTTGATCTTTGCTTTATTGTACATCCTCCTTACATTTCTTACAATAAGGGAAAGATTTTCATCTTCTTCTTCCTCATCATCAGAGATGGTGAGAGCAGACTTGAAGGCAATTGTCTTCTTCTTTTGTGGTGTCATTTTTCTCTAGTCTTCTCTTCATCTCATAGATTTTAAGGTTACCGATAAGACCGATGAGCTCTATCTCTTCTTTGTCATTTAACTCTTTCAATCTAGTAGCTTTGACTTCCATGAGGGTGGAAGTGCACGAATGACCTTCCAGACTTTTTGATCATTGTCAATGGCATCACCTAAAGAAGTAAGACGATTAGTTATTTTAGTAAATTTTGTAACCATAGCATCAATGGACTTATTTTCATACATAGTGAAGTTTTCATATTGGGAACACAAGAGATCAATTTTAACTCTCTTGACTTGTATTGTTCCCTCATGAGTGACCATTAGGTGTGACCAAATCTTGTAGCCGGATTTGCAATGAATGACCTTAGCTATGTCGTCATCGTTTAAGGCTTGACGCAATGCATAGTGTGCCTTTGTATTGGCGTCAAACTCCTTGGTAGCAATATCAGACCAAGTGTCCTCATCACCAGTGGGTATACTAAAGGGTTTAGTCACCGCCTTTCCTATCCGGCTTCCTAGGGATTGCAAAAACATGGTCATCTTAACCTTCCATATGGGAAAGTTAAGGGGTCTTAATACCTTCGACTATTTTTACTATAGTGGATGAGAATGAAGATGTCAATAAAATGATTAGCAACTAGGATCTCTCTAAGGTTGTTAAGCCAAAATCTAATGACCAACGCTCTGATACCAATTGAAATTACACCTAGAGGAGGGTGAATAGCTAATCAAATGAAAATTCTAGATAATTTAATATGAAATAATGCAACGGATCACTCAAAACAAGACTTAAAGCCGGATTTTCCGTGAAGGACTCTAAACTTCTCCTCGTGATTCCTCTAGATAAGAGTTGAGGAGCTCAATTGCTATCTTGTTGAGATGAATATTGATCGACAAGATTAAATGAATGATAAACAAATAAATAGAGACAATAAAATAATCGTAAACAAAAGATTTGTTCTGAGCTTCGAGCCACCGCTCTACGTCCCCGCCTTTACCACCATGAAGGATTTCACTATTCACTATTAGATCCTTAACAAAGGGACCTTACAACAAGGAATTACAACTACTCGGAGTACACAACTTCTCAACTCAATCCTCTACACCAGAGGCAGCAAAAAACCAATTGAGAAAACAAGCTCTAGGTGATCTAGAGATCACAAACACTCTCATTGCAACTCTCTTACAAAAGCCCTATAGAGTAAAATGTAAATTTGAAGCACATGAATGTAAGTGAAAGTGAAAATAAAAAAAAAGAGATCTTAAGAGCAAAAAAACTCAATTAAAACTTTGAAAATAAGAGCATAAAAAAACTTTGAAACTTTTTCTCTTTGAAAGCAAAAACTAGATTTTCAATAGAATTTTTTTAGTGTGAAATATTCAATCCCAATGACCCATTATATAGGTTTTAGAAAAACACTTTTAAAATAATTTTACCCGGTCTAAAAAGGAAGAAATTAACATTAGAAATTCAAATTTCCACGCTTTAAAAGAAACATGTTTAAAAACAAATTTAAAAGCACTAGCCGCTAATGCCAATCTGGCAGTCTGTCGGTCGACCAACCGTTCGACTGGCCATACAAAAAAATTTGACCGTTGGCTCACGGTCAGTCGACCGGTCGGTTGACCGTGTTTAACTGAGACCAAACTAGTTATAATCGGTCGACCGCCCGGTCGACCGAAATAAGGGACCGGTCGACCAATCGGTTGATTAGTCTCTAATTTTGCATAATTTGTATCACATCTTTACATTAATTTCATATTAAATTCTGCTAATAAAGCTTTACTTGCTTGATTCTAGGCCCATGGTGTGCAATAAAGAAGAAGACCCTAAATCACCATTTAATTAGTGATTAAAAGCCTATTAAAGATAGCCATTGACCTAGAGAGCTGATTCTGTACAAACCAGGGGCTACAAAACAGAAACCGGGCACCAGAACTGACAGGAGACAAAAAGGGCAGGGCGCGGCTCGAAGCGCCGCGCGCGCGGCTCGAAGCGCCGCTCGCGCGGCCACTTTATGGCCGCAGAAACGCGGGTCTGGCCGCATTTCCACGGCCGTACGGCCGCGTTTTCGCGCCACTTCGGGCCAGGGTTTGTCCCCTGGCTCCCTGTTCCCCTGGTGGCTATAAATACCCCCTGGGTTCCAGAGTTGGAGATATGCAGAGTTTTAGGAGTAGTTCCATCTTCATATTGTAGTTTAGGGTAGTTTAGGTTAGGTTAGTTCTTTTTCTTCCCCATTGTATTTTTCATTTTGTTTTAGATCTTGTATTAGGAGAAAGAGTGATACATGAGTGGAATACAAGAGTACTTGTAATAGAGGGTGACAAGTTATGAAAGGTGCTCTCTTTACCTCTCTTTATTTTCTTCTCTCCAATCTCTTTTACATGTGTAGCTAACTTTTCTCTCATGGTAACTAACTACTAACCACTAACTTACTAACTTCTTTTATGATAATCCACATGAATCTAATAGCCTCGGTTTGGTCTTGCTCTTGCAAGAGCCATTGATGGCTCATGATGATGGATCTAACACTCTAACTTTCTAACCACTAACAAGCTAATATTACTTTACTTCATGCTTACTTTCTATAGTATTGATGGTTTAAGTGTAGCTTGCACTTGTTTGATGAGTTAGGTTGTGATGAGTTACATATGGGTCATGCTTTGAATCGCTCTTGAACCAAGGACTAGTGATGGCCAATGATACATGTGAGGCAACTATCACTAAGAGGTTAGCATGTTAGTGGAGTCATTAGTAGTTAGTGCCATGAGTTTTCTTTTTTTTTCACTTTGTTTAGAAACATTCCAAAAATTACAAACATATTCTTTTCTATGTTTCCTACTTCTTTGTGTTTCACCGTACTTCTCTTTTCATTCTTTTCTTTTTTTTCTTTTCATTCTTTAAAACTTTGAAGAATCTTCAACAAACAAGTGAATCAACCGGTAAAGCTTCTATCGCCTCCCATCCTTGTGGATTCGACTCGTTTTAGCCTCTATGATATAGCGGAAGCATCGAGAAAGCCAAAACACACACACTTTAAATCTTCACTTCAAAACATACACTTTTTGTGCGCGATTTTACCCCGATCAAATTTTGACGCCGTTACCGGGGATGGGAACGGTTTAATTTCACAAGTTTGCTAACTTTTCTTCTTTGTTTTTTGGTGTGCAGGTTAAAGTTTTAGCATTGCAGAAGTCTACACTTGCTCAAGTGTGGTTGGGTAATTCTTGTATATTTTTATATTCTGCTACTAATTTTTTTATATTACCTGTGCACTGTAAATAATTGTAAGAACTAAAATACAGAAATTGGATGCTTTAAAACGGTTTAGACATTTACATCTAGGCATATGTCAATTTTCATTTCAATATACTATATTTTATTCTTGCATTGTTGTGATATTAATAGGAGGTGTATATATTGCATTGCATATAGTTAGGACAAACACTTCAGTGATTTACTCGCTTTTTTTTGTTCATCTTATCTATATTGCACACTTGCACAATTAAACTTAAGGGCAACACCCAATACAACATAAGGTGAGGAAGTTATTACCCTCCCTTAGCCTAAAAATTACCTCCCCACTCACACAACCCAAGCCTTAATAAAAATTGCTAGACGTTGGCCCCTAGGGACATCTCGAACTCATTTAGGAGATTGACCTAGGGGAAGTTGTTAGAATTTGACTCTTTCTAAATCGGTGTCTAAGGTTGGGGATTGAGAGGCGAAACCTCAAAGAACGGTGGTTTGGCATAATTAGGCCCATTGCTCCGGCACGGATACCTCCTACTGATCTTGCCCCTACCTGGCTGATTAACTCGTGGTCAGCTTCTGACAATATACCCCCTGTGGACAGTCTAACCAGTTAGGAGTCGTCTAGGTCTAAGCCAACCCTAGCATAGGCTTGTTTTCTTTTTCTTTTTCTTTTTTGTTTGTTTATTTGTTTTTCTTTTTTATAAATTGTGATATGGATTTTAATAAAAACAATTCTTTCAACTATAATATGAATCCATATTTCACCCCGACCTCATTTAACTCAGATAACTCTGACCCGAAAATGTACAACATGAACCAACCATATATGACGGGTTGGGATTATCCGAATCAATATGACCCATATCCCCAGCCATATGACCGTAATTTTCAAAATAATTTCAACTCTTCACAGAGTTCATAGGGATTCACCTACCTTGAGTCAAATTTTCAACCATCTTGTCCACAATTTTCACAATATTCATTCCTTAATTTTAATTCATATACTCTTTTTCCTGAACCACCAATTGAAGAAAAATCATCATTGAAAAGGAGCATAGAAGAGTCCATACAACAAATGCTATTTGCTCAATTCGCAATCCTTCCCACATCAAACTCCACATACTCCTTTTCTAGAGCATCCAATTGAAGAAGAATCTGAGCTAGAAAAGCGTTTTAAAGTCTTTTGTGAAAGAATGCAGAACATGTTGGACTCATCATCTCAACCAAATTTTCAAGAGTCCTACTCATCTTTTTCAGTCTCACCAATTCATAATGAACAACCATCAATACTGGACCTGAGTATGGAAGCCTCGCGTA
The DNA here is from genome assembly GCA_038442645.1 of Agave tequilana. NCBI lineage: Eukaryota > Viridiplantae > Streptophyta > Magnoliopsida > Asparagales > Asparagaceae > Agave > Agave tequilana. The sequence continues at coordinate 58,095 of JAVJIF010005995.1, forward strand.
AGTCCGAGCAGCAACCGCCAAATCCGATGGACTCACAAATTCACCATAATTTTCAACATCAACTTCCATACTCATCGTTTCAAGAAAAACTAACTACAAAAAGTATGGAAGATATGATTCAGACTCAACATTCTGTAACCCTATCATCAGTAGGTTAGACTCAATAATGAGCGATCTGATCAATGAGAGCGAGAAAAATCTTTCTTGTCAACCATTGACCAATTCTTATATCCCTAACTCTACTGATTGGACCCTTGAATCATGTCAATTTGGGAGTCCAGATTCAATTTAAGAACACACATTCGAACTTGACCAAACTCCAAGTTATGAAAGTCACCTAGACCTCTGGCAAGTTATCCCTTCCCTGAAATTGAAATTGAACCTGAATGTGATCCTGAACTTCCTGTTGGGAACTCCATTTCACTTTTTGATTCAATAATGACTCCGGTATCTTTACTAGATTTTTTCTCTATTCCAGAGTCTATTGGCCCAGTGGCCTTCCACTCTAATTTTGATGAAGATTAACTCATGTAGTTATGTTTACTAATAATCTTGTGATATTTAGTTTCAGATCATTAATCAAGATATTAGTTGGTGATTAGCTTCAACAAAGGAGTTTTGGAGCTTCTCACATGGTGATTTCAGAGCCCGAGCATAAAGATCATAAATTGCACTCGTTGGAGTCTAGCTCAGTGGATCACGGAGTTTTGGATCGAATCGACTTGAAGACGGAGTTCGTCAAGAAGACTTAGGTATCCATAGTTGAGTTTAGTGTGTTTTAGATCCATGTGTAAAGATTAGATAGTTGATATGCTCAAGTGCACAACACACACGTTTTATGGATATTGGTTTTTCGGTTTTTAGTTTAACTGATATTTGTTTTCATGAATAGTAGATCAAAACAAGTATAATTAGTTTATGTATAGTAAATTCATTCTATACATGCATGCTTAACTTCCTAGACAAACTTATTTTAACTTTCCTATTCATGTATTGAAAAATCCATGTTTGGTAAAATACAAGTTTTAGTTTTTGACAAAATTTGTAAGACACAAAAATAGTTAAAAATGTTTGAAATTTGTGTTGAAATTTTTAACACAAGTTTGTATATCTATGAAAAATGATAAAACTATTTTTGTGAAATTTTAGAAGATTTATGGGATTTATTAGAATATTTTTTAACAAGTTTTTCTGACCCAGAACAGTGCCTGACAGGCTTTGTCAGTCGACCGCACGTCGACCGAACCAGAAGCCGGTCGACCGACGTGCAAAGCCTGTGCACATCTGCCTGGCATTTGGGCTGGTCGACGGGGCGGTCGACCGGACCAGAGAGCTCTGCTCTCTGTTTTTTTTACGGTCGACCGGCCGGTTGACCGGATGCCCCAACGGTCAAAAAATTGACCGTTGGCGGTCGACCGAGCGGTCGACCGCCAGCCGTCCAGGCTAGATTTTCAGCCCAACGGCTATATTTTGTGGTGGTAGCCTATTTAAGCCCCACTTCTTTGGGATTTTGAATAAGTTTTTTTGAGCAAAATTTTATACCTTCTCTTGTGTTTTAAACAAGTTTTCAAAAGAGTTTTAGTGCCAAAAAGATTCATCTTATTTGTTTTAGCGTTTTGAAAAAAATCAAAGAAAATAGAAAAATTGGGAGATTTGTATTGTTCTTCATTTCTATCTTTTACAAAGAGTTTTCCCAAGTATATTTCTTTGAGTTTTTGTTTTTCAAACTCTAAGTTTTCCACACTTGAGCTATCTTCTATCCTATCTATTTAGGATCATTTGTTTTTGTGGAAAAGAGATTGTTTGTGGTTGAAAGATACCACCAAATTGTAAACCTTTGATTTGGGTTGGTGTTTGCTCCATGATTGAGGCTAAACCTGCACGTAAAAATAAAGAAGTTCAGATTTAGAATGAAGATGTGCAAGTGCACAATTCTTCCGCTATAGCAAGTGGCTATGCGGGTCGTGATCCACAAGGAGGGTTTTGCGATAGAAGCGTTTACGTTCTTTATTGAAATCGTTATGAACACAAAATGAAAGTTCTTCTTTGGTTAAAGTTAAGAAAATAAGAAAGAGTCAATAGTTAAAGTTAAGAAGGAAATGAGAGATGAAGAAGGTGGAAAAAATCAGAAAACGACGAAAGCGACTATGTACAAATGAGTCGAAAAGAAAGAGTTGGAAGAAGTGGTGATTTAATTTACAGAAATAAAAGAAAAGAAATAAAAACAATTGCTTACCTTCTTTTCACCAAAAGCTTACCTTGAGTCTTCAGCGACGATATTACCTTGAAGTGGAGGCATTCAGCGCATAGCCCATAAGATTTGAGTATTGGTCTCTTCTACATTACATCGTCAAGACTACTTCAAGAATGAAATGATACAGAGAGAGACTCCATTCCATCGTCATGAGCTATCGGTGGCACTCGCAACGGCAAGGCTCTTTCGATGCTTTTAGACTCACTTGGAAGACAATTGTACCAAAAAGAAAAGTAAAATAGAAAAGAAGAAGAAGAAGATGACTAAACAGAAGTACATACATAGAAAAAACATCGATTCAATTTCATAACAATCAAAGAAAAGAAATAAGTCTTACACCGGTGTCACTCCAGCTCAAGCTCCATTCTTGTTCTTCGATGAAAGTCTGATCTCCTCTTATTTACATAAATGAAAATTACAATTACATGAACAAGAAAAACAAAAATCTAAACTAAGAATTGAAAATCTAGTCTAAATCCTAACTCTGCATTGTCGTCCCATTTCAGCACAAAGAATGGCCTTTTATAGGCCAAAAACCCAACAACCAGGATCCCGGAGAGATCGGGGGAGCAAACGCTCCCCCTAACTCCCCAACAATGCCGCGGAAACGCGGCTTTTGCCGCGTTTCCGCAGCCAGGGTGTGGCCAGGTGGCCACACCCTGTTGGTAGGTCGCGCTGGTTTGGCCTTCTGACTTTATCTGGAGTTTGTTTGTCAGTTTGAGTCCTGGATTCTGACGAAATGCCTTGGATTCTTAGCTTTAACCGATCGATTCTGAGAGGATTCTTCTCAACCGGTTTTCCACCTCTTGATTTTGCCCTGATTTACTTGGTGCGAATTAATTCTGATTTAATTCAGAATTTTGGTGGGCTTTGGGCTCATTTCTGTTCATCTCCTTAAAGATTGGGCCTGCAAATAAATTAAACAATTAAATAGGACATTGCAGGATTTTATTCTATAATAAGTATGGACATATAATATTAAATATGCAACATTAGCGACCAATCACACCCCCATACCTATCTTTTGCTCGTCCTCGAGCAAAACAACTAAACTATACTAAGAACTATTAGACCACTTTCGCAGGTCACTCGATTGCACTGAGCATGTGCAACAAGCCGTTAAACCTCTAGGTTTCCCCTAGAGGACGAGTTTTATCTCGTGAGGGTTTTCAGCGGATTGCACCGACAAAATCCATAAAGAAAGGGAAACAAAGAGTTAGTATTTTCGAAAAGCATTTTGAAAGAGAAAAATATTTGAAATATAATTGTAAGATTTAAGCAATCTATAAGTTATAGGAAAACTGAATTTTTCATTCCTAAACTTAGTCTCTATTCAAAAATTTGTTATCAATCAAAGTAAGGAGTCAAATTGTACTTCTAATCTAGTCTATTACTTTACCCTAAGTCATATGCACCTTGTGACTGTGAAAATTTTGACTAAAGGTTCATTAACTCTAAATCTTATGCCTTATTTATTTTATATATATATATATATATATATATTCTTTTTTGTGGTATTATTCCTTAGTTCTATTAGGCTTTCTAATCTGCCCATGTAACGAGCCTTTAATCGATGACTCCCAAACCAAACAGTCTTAGGGCACCGGGTGAGAAGACACCCCTAGGACTTAAGGACTCGAGCAAATAAGGCCACAAAACTAAGGATTTATTGTATGAACCCCTTTTAGACATGAATACTTATGCTTTATTAGGTACAAATACCCAGCTTAATCAGAGAATTTTATATATATTTTCCTTTTCAAACTTATCTAATCATCTTTCGCATAAATACTAAGGCTTGCTTAGGCCAAAGCACCTAGCTAATCAATAATTAGACTTGTTTTATATATATATATATATATATATATATATATATATATATATATATATATATATATATATAGGCATAAGAATCTTTGTTTTTGAACCCTAAGTGTGTAAGTGTATGAAGTGTGCATATTTCATCAAGGTAAAGATCAAGACTAAATTACTTTGACAAATTATCTTCCTAACCCTAAAAATCAAACAAACAATCTTATTTTGACCAAGTATAGGAAATCCTAATTTAGATTTTCCTATTCCTTAAAATTAACTTAATTTCTTACAAAAATAAGTCAAAATATTGTTTCTATTTTTCAAAAAGTTTTTAAAAGTAAAGAAAAATGTTAATTTTTTTTTTTTAAGAAAAAGAAAAGTTATGTTAGACCCTCCCCCACACCTATCTCATGCATTGTCCTCAATGTATGAATTAATGCATAGATGCATGAAAAAGAAGAAAGGGAAGGAAAATGGTTACCTTAAGGTGGTGGTTCCGGTGGTGGTCTGATTGATCCACGAAACGCGATCCAATCAACTTTTCTTGGGTCTCGGAGGAACCCACCAGCAATTACTCTAATATAACCCACTAAAAAGATGAATCCATAAAGGATTTTTATTAAGTATTTGACCCCATCTAATTTCCATATTTCATAATTGATTTCGGAGTCAAATTTGTCAACCACCTCGTCCCAGAAAGGAGTATGAAATGATAGAATGATTGACTTGGACTCAGGAAGTACAGGAACTAATACCGACTCAGGAAGGTAACTTAAGTCAAGTAAAGGTTCAAGAGTCGAAATTGGTTCAGGAATAGGGTCCAAGTCAAGAAGTTGAAACTCAAATCTACATGTATTTTCCAACAATGGAATGTGACCTAATATGGGTGATTCCAGTTCAGGAATGATAGGTGGAGGAATCAAAACTGACTCTAAAATATTACTCAAGTTTGGTAACACAACAGGAGTCAATATTGATTCAGAAAGTTGAACTGGATCACAGATTTGAGAATCTAGGTCACATATCTCATTGAGTTCAATATCAAAAAATTGAGAACTTGCCAATATGTCAATAGGACTTTCAAAATTGTATAATTGGTCAAGTTCAATATTATCCTCAAAGACGGGGGATTCAATTTCATGATGAATAGGCACAGGATCCAACGTTGACTCGGGGAAAAGATCGAAATCAGGTGAAGATACCGGAGTCATAATCGAATCAGGAAGTAGAATTGAATCACTAAGTTGGGGTTCAGGATCATATTCATTTTCAAGTTCTATTTCAGGAAAAGGAAAACTTGCAAAACTGTCAATATCTTTTTCAAAATTTGGAGTTTGGGCAAGTTCAAATGGTTGTTCTGAAATGGAATCTTGATTTCCAAAACTACATGACTCTTCGGCTCTAAAAGAATGGTTAGTGACATCAGAACTGGTCCAACGGTGAGAACGTTGAGATTCGACCATCATATCTATGTCACGATTACGAGCATTTTGAGCATGAGTCATGGCTTCTAGCATCTTTTCATAGTTGATGGGTTCATTGTCTTGTTGAAAAGATGAAGAGTTGTTTTGGAAGTGGTAGTAAAATTGTGAGTCCATCAGATTTTGTGATTGTTGTTTGGACTCACGCATACTCCTTTCCAAAATTGATGGTTTCCTATTTTGGACGGGTAGAACTGAGTATGAATCTTGAAAATATTGTGGACTAGGTGGAGAAAGAGGACAAGTTGGTTGATAATTATGCTCGGGGGAGGTAAATCCCCACTGACTCGGTGAAGAGTTGAAATTATTATGGACATTATAGTTATTAGATGGGGGACATGGGTTATATTAATTCGGATAAGACCAATCCGGCACACTAGGTTGGTTAAAGTCATGATATGCCGGGTTGGTAATATCCGAAAATGAATTCGGTGTGTAATATGGATTATTATTAAAGTTGAAAAAATTATTATTATAAGCCATATCACACAATAAAATACACACAAAAGAAAGAAAAGCAAACAAATAAACAACAAGAAAGAAAAAAATTCTAACCTAAGTTAGGGTAGACCTAGACCTAGACGACTCCTAACTGGTTAGACTGTCCACGGGAGGCTTAATGTAGACTTTGACCACAAGCTAATCAGCCAGGTCAGGGTAAGATTGGTGGGAGGTTTTCCGTCAAAGACGTTCCTTAATTAAATAACCACCAATCTTCGGGCTTTCGGCCCTTAATCCCTTTCCTAGACACTGATATGGCAAGAGTTAAGTTCCAACATCTTTCCCCTTAGGATAATCTCCAAATTGAGTCCGAGATGTCCCTAGGGCCAACGTCTACTCATTTTAAGTTAGGCTTGGGTTAGTGAGTGCTTGGATTCTGATTTTTGGGCTAAGGAAGGGTGATTAAATCCCCACCTTATCTTGTTATTAGGTTGGTGCCCTTAAAATCAATTAGTGCAAGTGTACAAGATATGTAAGATTCACTCAAAGCGATATAAATCAACCAAGAAGTGAGTCCTATGCTAAATGCAATGCATACGTACCTTGCTCCAGCACTCTTCAACAGTAAAATAAAGGAATTGAAAAGACACGTGCCTAAGATGCAAACGTCTAATCAATTTTTTTTAACTTTTTCAACAAACATTTTACTGTTGGTTTATTAGCAGGTTTATGGTGATGGCATATAAGAAATAAAGATGCAGCAAGCTATGTTTTTGGCAAAGTAAGCAACCCTGCACAAAATCTATTAGTAGTCAACTCTTGTTTGCCGCGGATCCGCGGCTTTGGCCGCGCAAACGCGGCAAATCAGAGGGCCCTTGGTCTCTACTTTCTACAGCAGAGGCCCAAGACCACTTATGTGTTACTGCAATCTTCTTTTCCTGCTTTGCTTGCCCTGTAACCTGCAACAGAGAGGAAATTTCGTTTTAGTTCTAAAAAAATTTTCAATAAAAATTCAGATTTCAATAAAAACGTTACCCTCCCCGGCAACGGCGCCAAAATTTGATTGAGGCTAAACCTGCACGTAAAAATAAAGAAGTTCAGATTTAGAATGAAGATGTGCAAGTGCTCAATTCTTCCGCTATAGCAAGTGGCTATGCAGGTCGTGATGCACAAGGAGGGTTTGCGATAGAAGCGTTTACGTTCTTTATTGAAATCGTTATGAACACAAAACGAAAGTTCTTCTTTGGTTAAAGTTAAGAAAATAAAAAAGAGTCAATAGTTAAAGTTAAGAAGGAAATGAGAGATTAAGAAGGTGGAAAAAAATTAGAAAACGGCGAAAGCGACTATGTACAAATGAGTCGAAAAGAAAGAGTTGGAAGAAGTGGTGATTTAATTTATAGAAATAAAAGAAAAGAAATAAAAACAATTGCTTACCTTCTTTTCACCAAAAGCTTACCTTGAGTCTTCAGCGACGATTTTACCTTGAAGTAGAGGCATTCAGCGCATAGCCCATAAGATTTGAGTATTGGTCTCTTCTACATTACATCGTCAAGACTACTTCAAGAATGAAACGATACAGAGAGGGACTCCATTCCATCGTCATGAGCTATCGGTGGCACTCGCAACGGCAAGGCTCTTTCGATGCTTTTAGACTCACTTGGAAGACAATTGTACCAAAAAGAAAAGTAAAATAGAAAAGAAGAAGAAGATGAAGACTAAACAGAAGTACATACACAGAAAAAACATCGATTCGATTTCATAACAATCAAAGAAAAGAAATAAGTCTTACACCGGTGTCACTCCAGCTCAAGCTCCATTCTTGTTCTTCGATGAAAGTCTGATCTCCTCTTATTTACATAAATGAAAATTACAATTACATGAACAAGAAAAACAAAAATCTAAACTAAGAAATGAAAATCTAGTCTAAATCCTAACTCTGCATTGTCGTCCCATTTCAGCACAAAGAATGGCCTTTTATAGGCCAAAAACCCAACAATCAGGATCCCGGGGAGATCGGGGGAGCAAACGCTCCCCCTAATTCCCCAACAATGCCGCGGAAACGCGGCGTTTGCCGCGTTTTCGCGGCCACCTGGCCACACCCTGTTGGTGGGTCGCGCTGGTTTGGCCTTCTGACTTTATCTGGAGTTGGTTTGTCAGTTTGAGTCCCGAATTCTGATGAAATGGCCTTGGATTCTTGGCTTTAACCGATCGATTCTGAGAGGATTCTTCTCAACCGGTTTTCCACCTCTTGATTTTGCCCTAATTTACTTGGTGTGAATTAATTCTGATTTAATTCAGAATTTTGGTGGGCTTTGGGCTCATTTATGTTCATCTCCTTAAAGATTGGGCCTGCAAATAAATTAAACAATTAATTAGGACATTGCAGGCTTTTATTCTATAATAAGTATGGACATATGATATTAAATATGCAACATTCGCGACCAATCACAACCCCATACCTATCTTTTGCTCGTCCTCGAGCAAAACAACTAAACTATACTAAGGATTATTAGACCACTTTCGCAGGTCACTCGATTGCACTGAGCATGTGCAACAAGCCGTTAAACCTCTAGGTTTCCCCTAGAGGACGAGTTTTGTCTCGTGAGGGTTTTCAGCGGATTGCACCCACAAAATCCATAAAGAAAGGGAAATAAAGAGTTAGTATTTTCGAAAAGCATTTTGAAAGAGAAAAATATTTGAAATATAATTGTAAGATCTAAGCAATCTATAAGTTATAGGAAAACTGAATTTTTCATTCCTAAACTTAGTCTTTATTCAAAAATTTGTTATCAATCAAAGTAAGGAGTCAAATTGTACTTCTAATCTAGTCTATTACTTTACCCTAAATCATATGCACCTTGTGACTGTGAAAATTTGACTAAGGGTTCATTAACTCTAAATCTTATGCCTTATTTATTTATATATATATATTTCTCTTTTTTTGTGGTATTATTCCTTAGTTCTATTAGGCTTTCTAATCTGCCCATGTAACGAGTCTTTAATCGATGACTACCAAACCAAACGGTCCTAGGGCACCGGGTGAGAAGACACCCCTAGGACTTAAGGACTCGAGCAAATAAGGCCACAAAACTAAGGATTTTATTGTATGAACCCCTTTTAGGCGTGAATACTTATGCTTTATTAGGCACAAATACCCAGTTTAATCAGAGAATTTTTATATATATTTTCCTTTTTAAACTTATCTAATCATCTTTCGCATAAATACTAAGGCTTTCTTAGGCCAAAGCACCTAGCTAATCAATAATTAGACTTGTTTATATATATATATATATATATATATATATATATATATATATATATATATATATATAGAGAGAGAGAGAGAGAGAGAGAGAGAGAGAAATGTATATCAGCCCGCGGGCTGAGAGAACTCTCTCAGCCTGCGCTGACGTGGCTCAATTTTGCACCCCACTAACTTGCGGCCCGCTTATCGAAAGAAGTTAAATTACCAAATACCCCTTATGAAAAGCTACTTTTTCGGTAAAAGACAGTGAATGCTGCTTCTTTAATTTTTTTATCTGATTTGATATTTAATGATTTTTAATATAGTCGCAGTACTTATGAGAACTGCTACCACGGTCGCAGTCTTTTCTAAGGACTGCTACCAAGGTCGCAGTCTTTTTCTGAGGACTGCTACCAAGGTCGCAGTGTTTTTATGAGAACTGCTACCACGGTCCCAGTCTTTTCTAAGGACTGCTACCAAGGTCGCAGTCTTTTTCTGAGGACTGCTACCAAGGTCGCAGTCTTTTTCTGAGGACTGCTATCATGGTCGCAGTGTTTTTTATGAGAACTGCTACCACGGTCGCAGTCCTTTTCTGAGGACTGCTACCATGGTCGCAGTCTTTTTCTGAGGACTGCTACCAAGGTCGCAGTCTTTTTCTGAGGACTGCTACCAAGGTCTGCTACCACAGTCTTTTCTAAGGACTGCTACCATGGTCGCAGTCTTTTTCTGAGGACTGCTACCAAGGTCGCAGTCTTTTTCTGAGGACTGCTACCAAGGTCTGCTACCAAGGTCGCAGTCTTTTTCTGAGGACTGCTACCAAGGTCGGTAAAAAGTTGTGAGGGAGGGTATTTTTGGAAATTACAATGTTGAGGTGACTGGCATTAAATTGGGCGGGATTTTACAGGATTTTGCCCGCCAAAATTATTACAGATGTGGGGCGGTGATGTTGCCACGCCCGCAGGCTGAGAAAACTCTCTCAGCCCGCGGGCTGAGGTACAGTAAGCCCATATATATATATATATATATATATATATATATATATATATATATATATATATATATATATATATATATATATATATATATATATATATATATATATATATATATATATATATATATATATATAAGGCATAAGAATCTTTGTTTTTGAACCTTAAGTGTGTAAGTGTATGAAGTGTGCATATTTCATCAAGGTAAAGATCAAGACTAAATTACTTTGACAAATTATCTTCCTAACCCTAAAAATCAAACAAATAATCTTATTTTGACCAAGTATAGGAATCCTAATTTAGATTTTCCTATTCCTTAAATTAACTTAATTTCTTACAAAAATAAGTCAAAATATTGTTTCTATTTTTCAAAAAGTTTTTAAAAGTAAAGAAAAATGTTAATTTTTTTTAAAGAAAAAGAAAAGTTATGTTAGACCCTCCCCCACACCTATCTCATGCATTGTCCTCAATGTATGAATTAATGCATAGATGCATGAAAAAGAAGAAAGGGAAGGAAAATGGTTACCTTAAGGTGGTGGTTCCGGTGGTGGTCTGATTGGTCCACGAAACGCGGTCCAATCAACTTTTCTTGGGTCTCAGAGGAAGATGAATCCATAAAGGATTTTTATTAAGTATTTGACCCCATCTAATTTTCATATTCCATAATTGATTTTGGAGTCAAATTTGTCAACCACCTCGTCCCAGAAAGGAGTATGAAATGATAGAATGATTGACTTGGACTCAGGAAGTACAGGAACTAATACCGACTCAGGAAGGTAACTTAAGTCAAGTATATGTTCAAGAGTCGAAATTGGTTCAGGAATAGGTCCAAGTCAAGAAGTTGAAACTCAAGTCCACATGTATTTTCCAACAATAGAATGTGACCTAATATGGGTGATTCCAGTTCAGGAATGATAGGTGGAGGAATCAAAACTGACTCTAAAATATTACTCAAGTTTGGTAACACAACAGGAGTCAATATTGATTCAGAAAGTTGAACTGGATCACAGATTTGAGAATCTAGGTCACATATCTCATTGAGTTCAATATCAAAAAATTGAGAACTTGCCAATTGTCAATAGGACTTTCAAAATTGTATAATTGGTCAAGTTCAATATTATCCTCAAAGACGGGGGATTCAATTTCATGATGAATAGGCACAGGATCCAACGTTGACTCGGGGAAAAGATCGAAATCAGGTGAAGATACCGGAGTCATAATCGAATCAAGAAGTAGAATTGAATCACTAAGTTGGGGTTCAGGATCATATTCATTTTCAAGTTCTATTTCAGGAAAAGGAAAACTTGCAAAACTGTCAATATCTTTTTCAAAATTTGGAGTTTGGGCAAGTTCAAATGGTTGTTCTGAAATGGAATCTTGATTTCCAAAACTACATGACTCTTCGGCTCTAACAGAATGGTTAGTGACATCAGAACTGGTCCAACGGTGAGAACGTAGAGATTCGACCATCATATCTATGTCACGATTACAAGCATTTTGAGCATGAGTCATGGCTTCTAGCATCTTTTCATAGTTGATGGGTTCATTGTCTTGTTGAAAAGATGAAGAGCTGTTTTGGAAGTGGTAGTGAAATTGTGAGTCCATCAGATTTTGTGATTGTTGTTTGGACTCACGCATACTCCTTTCCAAAATTGATGGTTTCCTATTTTGGACGGGTGGAACTGAGTATGAATCTTGAAAATATTGTGGACTAGGTGGAGAAGGAGGACAAGTTGGTTGATAATTATGCTCGGGGGAGGTGAATCCCCACTGACTCGGTGAAGAGTTGAAATTATTATGGACATTATAGTTATTAGATGGGGGACATGGGTTATATTGATTCGGATAAGACCAATCCGGCACACTAGGTTGGTTAAAGTCATGATATGCCGGGTTGGTAATATCCGAAAATGAACTCGGTGTGTAATATGGATTATTATTAAAGTTGAAAAAATTATTATTATAAGCCATATCACACAATAGAATACATACAAAAAAGAAAGAAAAGCAAACAAATAAACAAACAAGAAAGAAAAAATTCTAACCTAAGTTAGGGTAGACCTAGACCTAGACGACTCCTAACTGGTTAGACTGTCCACGGGAGGCTTAATGTAGACTTTGACCACAAGCTAATCAGCCAGGTCAGGGCAAGATTGGTGGGAGGTTTTCCGTTAAAGACGTTCCTTAATTAAATAACCACCAATCTTCGGGCTTTCGGCCCTTAATCCCTTTCCTAGACACTGATATGGCAAGAGTTAAGTTCCAACACCTTTTCCCCTTAGGATAATCTCCTAATTGAGTCCGAGATGTCCCTAGGGCCAACGTCTACTCATTTTAAGTTAGGCTTGGGTTAGTGAGTGCTTGGATTCTGATTTTTGGGCTAAGGAAGGGTGATTAAATCCCCACCTTATCTTGTTATTGGGTTGGTGCCCTTAAAATCAATTAGTGCAAGTGTACAAGATATGTAAGATTCACTCAAAGTGATATATATCAACCAAGAAGTGAGTCCTATGCTAAATGCAATGCATACATACCTTGCTCCAGCACTCTTCAACAGTAAAATAAAGGAATTGAAAAGACACGTGCCTAAGATGCAAACGTCTAATCAATTTTTTTTAACTTTTTCAACAAACTTTTTACTGTTAGTTTATTAGCAGGTTTATGGTGATGGCATATAAGAAATAAAGATGCAGCAAGCTATGTTTTTGGCAAAGTAAGCAACCCTGCACAAAATCTATTAGTAGTCAACTCTTCTTTGCCGCGGATCCGCGGCTTTGGCCGCACAAACGCGGCAAATCAGAGGGCCCTTGGTCTCTGCTTTCTACAGCAGAGGCCCAAGACCACTTATGTGTTACTGCAATCTTCTTTTCCTGCTTTGCTTGCCCTGTAACTTGCAACAGAGAGGAAATTTCGTTTTAGTTCTAAAAAATTTTTCAATAAAATTCAGATTTCAATAAAAACGTTACCCTCCCCGGCAACGGCGCCAAAATTTGATTGAGGCTAAACCTGCACGTAAAAATAAAGAAGTTCAAATTTAGAATGAAGATGTGCAATTGCTCAATTCTTCCGCTATAGCAAGTGGCTATGCGGGTCATGATCCACAAGGAGGGTTTTGCGATAGAAGCGTTTACGTTCTTTATTGAAATCGTTATGAACACAAAACGAAAGTTCTTCTTTGGTTAAAGTTAAGAAAATAAGAAAGAGTCAATAGTTAAAGTTAAGAAGGAAATGAGAGATGAAGAAGGTGGAAAAAATCAGAAAACGGCGAAAGCGACTATGTACAAATGAGTCGAAAAGAAAGAGTTGGAAGAAGTGGTGATTTAATTTACAGAAATAAAAGAAAAGAAATAAAAACAATTGCTTACCTTCTTTTCACCAAAAGCTTACCTTGAGTCTTCAGCGACGATTTTACCTTGAAGTGGAGGCATTCAGCGCATAGCCCATAAGATTTGAGTATTGGTCTCTTCTACATTACATCGTCAAGACTACTTCAAGAATGAAATGATACAGAGAGAGACTCCATTCCATCGTCATGAGCTATCGGTGGCACTCGCAACGGCAAGGCTCTTTCAATGCTTTTAGACTCACTTGGAAGACAATTGTACCAAAAAGAAAAGTAAAATAGAAAAGAAGAAGAAGAAGAAGACTAAACAGAAGTACATACACAGAAAAAACATCGATTCAATTTCATAACAATCAAAGAAAAGAAATAAGTCTTACACCGGTGTCACTCCAGCTCAAGCTCCATTCTTGTTCTTCGATGAAAGTCTGATCTCCTCTTATTTACATAAATGAAAATTACAATTACATGAACAAGAAAAACAAAAACCTAAACTAAGAAATGAAAATCTAGTCTAAATCCTAACTCTGCATTGTCGTCCTATTTCAGCACAAAGAATGGCCTTTTATAGGCCAAAAACCCAACAACCAGGATCCCGGGGAGATCGAGGGAGCAAACGCTCCCCCAACTCCCCAACAATGCCGCGGAAACGCGGCTTTTGCCGTGTTTCCGCGGCCAGGGTGTGGCCAGGTGGCCACACCCTGTTGGTGGGTCGCACTGGTTTGGCCTTCTGACTTTATCTGGAGTTGGTTTGTCAGTTTGAGTCCGGATTCTGACGAAATGGCCTTGGATTCTTGGCTTTAACCGATCGATTCTCAGAGGATTCTTCTCAACCGGTTTTCCACCTCTTGATTTTGCCTTGATTTTCTTGGTGCGAATTAATTCTGATTTAATTCAGAATTTTGGTGGGCTTTGGGCTCATTTCTATTCATCTCCTTAAAGATTGGGCCTACAAATAAATTAAACAATTAATTAGGACATTGCAGGCTTTTATTCTATAATAAGTATGGACATATGATATTAAATATGCAACATTAGCGACCAATCACTCCCTCTTTGGTAGAGGTTGAGGTTGTTGGTTACTCCCTCTTAGTGAGGTGGAGTTGGTGGTGGATTTGTATCCCTCTTTGGTAGAGGTAAATTGTGGTTGTTTGGCTACGGGCCTACCCCTCTTGTGTGAGGTGGTGATTGTTTACCTCGGTGGAGGTTGTATTATTTGAGAGAGGAGTTCGGTACTCCCAGTTGTACAAAATCCTCCTCGGTGGAGGTTCCCTCGGTGGGATTCCTCGGTGGACAAGTTAGTGGATTGGAAATCCTTCTTGGTGAAGGCGGGGACGTAGAGTTAGGGGCTCGAACGTCAGAACACATCTTTGTCTTTGCGTTTGATCCATTGACTCTCAACTCTCTCTTTATTATTGTGCCTTGCATCTATTCATATTGCTCATTCATATTATATGCTTGGTTTGTTTGTGTGTGCCTCACTTGTGCTTAACCACGAAAGCTTCATATAGCACCTCAACTCTTATTCAGAGGAATCAAGAGGAGTTAGTCCAGAGCCCTTCACGGGGAATTCGGCTACACTCGTTGGTTGCACTAAGTATAGATTGCAATTAAGTTTTAATTTTCACATTTAGTTTTTAGATTAGCACTTTCACCTATTCACCCCCCTCTAGGTGATTTCAATTGGTATCAGAGCCTACGCTCCTGATACTTGGTTTAACAACCTAAGAGTGAGATCTTGGTTTGCTAATCTATCATTTGCATTTGTATATTATTTGTTTGAACTCATGGATAGCCCTCCTATATTTTACATTTCTAGACTTGATATTTGGAAGGCCAAGATAAGTTGTCATTTGAAAACCCTAGGATGTAAAGTTTACAAAGCCATTACCAAAGAATCTAACCCTCATGATAGAAAGCATATAAAAGCCAATGCAATAGCCCTAGAGGCACTTAGAGCATCACTTCATAAAGATTATTTACATGTGTTTGCTCACTATGATTGGGCTTATGCAGTTTGGAGCATTTTGACTTCTCCCGAGCTACCAAAGATTATCGAAAGGAAGAGAAGATCTAGAAGAGATGAGTCCGAAGAACACTGCTTCATGATCCAAGGGAATGACTCCCTGGAGGTACACTCGGACACTCAACTAGATGCTAGTTCTAATTCATATTGCAATGAATGTTTAGAAGCTCAAGCTATGAATGATGAACTTGCTAAAAATTGTGAAAATTTGATTTTCAAATACAAACTATTGAAAAATGATAGTCTTGTTTTAAAAGAAGAAAATAAAAATTTGTCTTCTAAAATTGAGATTGTTTTGCAAGAGAAGGAAGAGGTTTCTAGTGAATGTGACTCACTTAGATCTCAACTTGATCTTGCCCTAAAAGAGAATGATTTGTTGAAAAATAAAAATTATTGTGAAACAATTTTGAAGAAAAATGAAAATTTATCTTCAAAAATTAATTTTGTTTTAAAAGAAAATGATTCTTTAAAAATGAAAATTGTTTCTATTTCTAAGGACTTAGAAATGTGTTTAAAGAAAAATGAATTTTTGCAAAATAATATGGATGCACATGTTTGCCATGCTAGGATAGCTTCACCTAGTTCATCCATTGCATGCCACACCTCTTCTTTAATTGAAAATGATATATCCATACTTAAGAAGAGTGTAGATTGTTTGGGCTCCACTTTGAGCCAATGTGTTTCGAGTCATACACGTTTGAAATCTTTGTTTCGAAAGAAACAAGTTCCATCTATGCATGTACACCTTCCACGGCATACACATGCTACTCACGGTCACAACCATCTCACTTTGTATGCTCATGTGTACACTTGTACACATTGTGGACGTAAGGGCCACCTTGCTAAATTTTGTTATGATCGTATACATGATGTTAATTTAGCAAATAAATTTGTTTGGGTTAGAAAAGGTACTAACCCCCATGGACCCAAAAGAGTGTGGGTACCAAAGACCACCCTGTTGTATTTGATGTAGGTGTGGGCTCTCGCATGACGTGAGAGTATAGGTACCTTGGAGTGGATGCGTTCCAAGCTACATGTTGACTATGTGGATGCATCACTTTCAAGGGATGTTTGGTGGGAGGACCACCTTGGTTTGGAGAACTAGAGAGGTGCCTTCATCGGTTTTGGTATCAATCTCTAACTCCTGTTTATTATTTGCATGCTTTTCATGTTCATAATTTATAGCATATCATGTTTTATTGCTCATTATGCCTATGTCATGTTTATTAGATTAGTTATATACATGTTTAGTTGTTTGAGACACCCATGTTTTATATGGATCTATATTTATGTGTTCTCACCTTATTTTGAACTAATATGTATATCCTAGATCTAATGCACATGCATATACATAGTGAACGTTTTATGTTTATCATGTTGATTTATGTTGTTTTATGCTTCATGATTTGAATATATGTTTAAATGTTAGTTTTCATTAAAACTAGGATATATACTTGTACATAGAGTGGGCCACAAATAGATCTTTATATGTTTGTGCTTACACGCCTATTTGTACCCATTAGATGTGCTAGTATAGTCTAGTTTTGATGATTCATGCATTTGACTTGTATTCATATTTTTCATGTTCATGTGTTTGTGTTTGACTTCATGTATATGTCTATCTTATCTAAACTATTGATTATGCATATACATCCTTTTGAGTCAGGTGCCTTCATGCATATACATTTGTGGACTCGTTATGTTTTGAATATGTATGTATGCTTTAGTTTGTACTTGACAGACATATGCCTTGAAGAAATCGATTTTTGATGATTTTCATGTTTTGAGGAATATTGAGCTTAATTGACTATTTTCATGATTATATGTTTCACATAACACGTGTGCACTCACTTCATTTAAATGTTTCTCATGATTGTGTTTTCATGAGTATAATATGTACTTCATTGATTTCGAGTATTTAGTGCCATGTGATTTACATGTATTTCATGAAAAATATTTTTGTTTTATTCCTTACTTGAAGGATTTCGTACTAGTTTAAAAGTTTTTCATTTAACTAGTTGCGTGATTCTTCGTAAGATATGAGATATACACTTGATATTATTTGTGTTTCAATTGGTATCATTGGATTCTTTTAACTGGTATCAATATTGACATTTCTTGTATCCTCATATATATTTGTATGTATGTATGCCTTCATTTCCTATAGTATCAATTTCGATTGGTATATAATTTTCATACATATATATGTTTATGCTAAAGCTTGAATTTTTAATGAATATTATATTTCAATTGATTAGTTTTTCAATTGGTATGCTAATACAAGCTTTTGCATAAGTTCAATTGGTATTTCATAAAGGGAGAGAAAACTCATATTTTATCTTTCAATTGGTATTTTGTTTACCCTAGATTTCCACTCCCGTACTTTATAATAGAAAATGAATTAAAAAAATTGTAGAATATTATAATTTCAATTGGTATCATATGCTTAAAAAGGAATAATACTCTTTATTGATATCAAGATGTTTATTTGAATGTTTTTAATTGGTATCAAGATGCTTTTACTTCTTAAAATTGATATCAATATTTTTATGTTTCCTTTCAATTGGTATCAAGATGCACTACTTTGACATATTTTTTTTGGTATCTTAATTGATTGTCACCCCTTATTTACATCATTTTTGTTTTTAGACAAAAAGGGGGAGAACATTGCATTTATTGTTTTTAACCCCTTTGTTGATTCTTTGGTTCGAACAAAAAGGGGGAGAAGAATTTATTGATTTTTTTTACTTTGACCCTTTGTTGATGATTGACAAAAAGGGGGAGAATTATTTGAGTTTATATGCATGTTTTTATATGCATGTTTTGTTTATCTAGAAACATATTTTTATTTATTAGTTTGTCATTTAATTGGTATCAAGAGCTTTATTTAAATGAACATTCAATTGGTATCAAGAGCTTTATTTAAAGAACATGTTTTTATTTTGGTATCAAGAGCTTTACTAGAGTTTTACCGTTTAATTGGTATTAAGACCATGGTTCATTGTTTTATGCATGTCTATGCATTTTCGTGTTTTAAATTTCATTGCATATTTATATGTTTATTGTGATGCATGAGTTAAGGGGGAGCTTCTTTGAAGCTTAACTTTAATCCATGCATATATAACTCCATGAGTTTTGTCATCATCAAAAAGGGGGAGATTGTTGGCCCAGTGGCCTTCCACTCTAGTTTTGATGATGATTAACTCATGTAGTTATGTTTACTAATAATCTTGTGATGTTTAGTTTCAGATCATTAATCAAGATATTAGTTAGTGATTAGCTTCAACAAAGGAGTTTGGAGCTTCTCACATGGTGATTCCAGAGCCGAGCATAAAGATCATATATTGCACTCATTGGAGTCTAGCTCGGTGGATCAAAGAGTTTTGGATCGAGTCTACTTGAAGACGGAGTTCGTCAAGAAGACTTAGGTATCCATAGTTGAGTTTAGTGTGTTTTAGATCCATATGTAAAGATTAGATAGTTGATATGCTTAAGTGCACAACACACACGTTTATGGATATTGGTTTTTCGGTTTTTAGTTTAACTGATATTTGTTTTCATGAATAATAGATCAAAACAAGTTTAATTGGTTTATGTATAGTAAATTCATTTTATACATGCATGCTTAACTTCCTAGACAAACTTATTTTAACTTTCCTATTCATGTATTTAGAAATCCATGTTTGGTAAAATACAGGTTTTAGTTTTTGACAAAATTTGTAAGACACAAAAATAGTCCAAAATGTTTGAAATTTGTGTTGAAATTTTTAACACAAATTTGTATATCTATGAAAAATGATAAAACTATTTTTGTGAAATTTTAGAAGATTTATGGGATTTATTAGAATATTTTTTAACAAGTTTTTCTGACCCAGAACAGTGCCTGACAGGCTCTGTCGGTCGACCGCACGGTCGACCGAACCAGGAGCCGGTCGACCGGGCGGTCGACCGACGTGCACAGCCTGTGCACGTCTGCCTGGCATTTGGGCCGGTCGACCGGGCGGTCGACCGGACCAGAGAGCTCTGCTCTCTGTTTTTTTGCGGTCGACCGGCCGGTCGACCGGATGCCCCCAACGGTCAAAAAATTAACCGTTAGCGGTCGATCGAGCGGTCGACCGCCAGCCGTCCAGGCTAGATTTTCAGCCCAACGACTATATTTTTGTGGGAGCTTATTTAAGCCCCACTTCTTTGGGATTTGGATAAGTTTTTTTAAGCAAAATTTCCAGACCTTCTCTTGTGTTTTAAACAAGTTTTCAAAAGAGTTTTAGTGCCAAAAAGATTCATCTTATTTGTTTTAGGGTTTTGAAAAAATCAAAGAAAATAGAAAAATTGGGAGATTTGTATTGTTCTTCATTTCTATCTTTTACAAAGAGTTTTTCCAAGTATATTTCTTTGAGTTTTTGTTTTCCAAACTCTAAGTTTTCCACACTTGAGCTATCTTCTATCCTATCTATTTAGGATCATTTGTTTTTATGGAAAAGAGATTGTTTGTGGTTGAAAGATACCACCAAATTGTAAACCTTTGATTTGGATTGGTGTTTGCTCCCTCTTTGGTAGAGGTTGAGGTTGTTGTTTACTCCCTCTTGGTGAGGTGGAGTTGGTGGTGGATTTGTATCCCTCTTCGGTAGAGGTGGATTGTGGTTGTTTGGTTACGGGCCTACCCCTCTTGCGTGAGGTAGTGATTGTTTACCTCGATGGGGTTGTATTGTTTGAGAGAGGAGTTCGGTACTCCCGATTGTACAAAATCCTCCTCGGTGGAGGTTCCCTCGATGGGAGTCCTCGGTGGACAAGTTAGTGGATTGGAAATCCTTCTCGGTGAAGGCGGGGACGTAGAGCTAGGGCTCGAACCTCAGAACACATCTTTGTCTTTGCGTTTGATCTATTGACTCTCAACTCTCTCTTTATTATTGTGCCTTGCATCTATTCACATTGCTCATTCATATTATATGCTTGGTTTGTTTGTGTGTGCCTCACTTGTGCTTAACCACGAGAGCTTCATATAGCACCTCAACTCTTATTCAGGGGAATCAAGAGGAGTTAGTCCAGAGCCCTTCACGGGGAATTTGGCTACACTCGTTGGTTGCACTAAGTATAGATTGCAATTAAGTTTTAATTTTCGCATTTATTTTTTAGATTAGCACTATCACCTATTCACCCCCCCCCCTCTAGGTGATTTCAGAGTCAACATTGAATCCTGTACCCGTACATTGTGAAATTGAATCACCAATATCTTATGATCACACTATGGGGAAAGTGTGTGAACATCAATTCTTTGATTTGGACCCTATTTTTGAACCAATTTCGACTCTCATTGTTAACTTTCGACTTGATCTGAGTCAATTTACCGAGTCGGTACCGATTGTTCTTCCTATTCCATTTAAGTCCAAATCCATCATTTTCAAAAATCACACATCAATGTTGGACAAGAATGTTGACAAAAGTGACTCAGTAATTATTTTTGAAAATTGGAAACTAGATGGGGATAAATTTTCAATGAGACCATTCAATCCATCATTCTTTTCTGGGGTCATATTAGAGAGGTCTTTGGTGGATTTCTGGATGATCCACAATATCTTGATTGGGTCGCAACGTTTGGCCCAATCCGACCACCACCAAAGCCACCCCCTTGAGGTAATCTTCCTTCCCTCTCTATTTGTTTCATGTATTTACACATTCACGATGCACTGAGAACCATGCATGAGATAAGTGTAGGGGAAGGTTCACTAACGTAGTTAGTTTTATATTTTCTTTCTTTTACACTTCTTTTTAATCAATCAAAAAAAATTCTTTTATAAAAACTTTTTTTCTTTTTTTACAAAACTTTTTGAAACAAGAGAAATAGTTTTTGATTTATTTTAAGAAAATTAAGATTATCTTAGGAATTAGGAAGACCTCAAATTATGAAATTTTAAACCAAATCAAAATAATAGATCTTGTCTAAATTATACGAAAAGAAAGTAAGATTGAAAAGATAATTTGATCTTGAATTTATTGCCTTAGATTTATACACTCCAACTTACACAATTTTGGGATTGAAACAAAGATTGAAAATGCCATAAAAATATATATTAAAAAAATAGAATTATGATAATAAAAATCACTTATTGAAGTTGGGTAATTATGCATGATTATTCATACCTAAAATGGTGAACAAAAAAATAAAATAACCCCTTTAGTTTTGTGGCCTTGTTTACTCGAGTCCTTAAGTCTGAGTGATATTTTCTCATCTGGCGCCCTAAGACCATCTGGTTTGGGAGTCACCGGCGAAAGGCTCACTACCCGGGTAAATAAGAAAGCCTAAGAAAACTAAGAAAAGAAAAAAGAAAAAATAAAAATATATATAATAAATATATATATATTAAATAAATGGCATGAAAGTTTGAGTCGATATCCCAAAAATCTTCACAGTCCACAAGGTGCATATTTTCTAAGAATTTTATGAAAGATCAAAGAGTCAATTGAATTTTAAAATTCTTACATTTAATTTATAACAAGATTTTTTGCATTTTGATTTAGTTTAAGAAAGAACAATTTCTGGTTAACCTATGACCTTAGATCACTTATATTTTCGCAAAAATATTTCAACACTTTTCTCTATTTCAAAATGTGTTTTTGAAATACTAACATTTGATTTCTTTCTTTATGGATTTTGTCGGTGTAATCTGCTGAAAACTCTCAGGAGACAAAACTCCTCCTCTAGGGGAAACTTAGAGGTTTAACAGCTTGTTGCACATACTCAGTGCAATCGCGTCACCTGCGAAAGTGGTGTAATAATTCCTTAGTTTTTTGTTTTGCTCGGGACGAGCAAAAGATAAGTGCGGGGGTGTAATTAGTCTCTAATTTTGCATAATTTGTATCACATCTTCACATTAATTTCATATTAAATTCTGCTAATAAAGCTTTGCTTACTTGATTCTAGGCCCATGGTGTGTAATGAAGAAGAAGACCCTAAATCACCATTTAATTCGTAATTAAAAGCCTATTAAAGATAGCCATTGACCTAGAGAGCTGATTCTGTACAAACCAGGGGCTGAAAACCAGAAACCGGGCATCAGAACTGACAGGAGACAAAAAGGGCAGCGCGCGGCTCGAAGCGCCGCGCGCGCGGAGCCGCGTTTCCGCGGCCGTACGACCGCGGCGTGCGCGCCGCTTCGGGCCAGGGTTTGTCCCCTGGCCCCCTGTTCCCCTAATGGCTATAAATACCCCCTTGGGTTCCAGAGTTGGAGATATGCAGAGTTTTAGGAGTAGTTTCATCTTCATGTTATAGTTTAGGGTAGTTTAGGTTAGGTTAGTTCTTCTTCTTCCCCATTGTATTTTCCATTTTGTTTTAGATCTTATATTAGGAGAAAGAGTGATACATGAGTGGAATACAAGAGTACTTGTAATAGAAGGTGACAAGTTATGAAAGGTGCTCTCTTTACTTCTCTTTGTTTTCTTCTCTCCAATCTCTTTTACATGTGTAGCTAACTTTTCTCTCATGGTAACTAACTACTAACCACTAACTTGCTAACTTCTTTTATGATAATCCACATGAATCTAATAGCCTCGGTTTGCCTTGCTCTTGCAATAGCCATTGATGGCTCATGATAATGGATCTAACACTCTAACTTTCTAACCACTAACAAGCTAACATTACTTTACTCCATGCTTACTTTTCTATAGTATTGATGGTTTAAGTGTAGCTTGCACTTGTTTGATGAGTTGGGTTGTGATGAGTTACATATGGGTCATGCTTTGAATCGCTCTTGAACCAAGGACTAGTGATGGCCAAGGATACATGTGAGGCAACTATCACTAAGAGGTTAGCATGTTAGTGGAGTCATTAGTAGTTAGTTCCATAAGTCTTCTTTCTTTTTCACTTTGTTTAGAAACATTTCAAAAATCACAAGCATATTCTTTTCTATGTTTCCCACTTCTTTGTGTTTCACCGTACTTCTCTTTTAATTCTTTTCTTTCTTTTCTTTTCATTCTTTAAAAGTTTGAAGAATCTTTAACAAACACGTGAATCAACCGGTAAAGCTTCTATCGCCTCCCATCCTTGTGAATTCGACTCATTTTAGCCTCTATGCTATAAAGGAAGTATCGAGGAAGCCAAAACACACAGGAAGCAAAAACACACGCACTTTAAATCTTCACTTCAAAACATACACTTTTTGTGCGTGGTTTTACCCCGATCATCGGTCGACCGGGAATGTGCACAAATGCACACCCCAACTGTTAGAGGTTCGGTCGACCATGCGGTCGACCGTTCCGGCCTGTAATAGGCACGGTCGACCGACCTAGGCCAAAAACTGGGTCAAAGTAATTTTTGAAGATAAAGAAAATTTTCAAATAATTTTTATTTGAGTTTCGGATGAGAGAAAAGATGTATAGCTATGAGATACAAATTCTAAACTGAGATAGAAATTTCTAAGAAAATGTGGAACAAGTATCAAAACCAAACATGTAAAACTCACAGTTTAGAAAACGTGCACTTTTATGTGTGTATATCATTGAGCCTCAAATCTATATTTTACTCTTTAACAAACTAGTTTCTTACAAGGTTCTAATTGACTACAAGAATCTTTAAGCTGGCTTCTCTAATAATAGCGTTTGAGCGACGCTGAGTGCTTTGAGGTATGATGCCGTTCTTGTGTACTCTTAAACCATCAACACCTTCCTTTAGAGGAAGAAACATGTTAGACCTTCTAAAATATACTTTTGAATTTGATTAGTACCAAATAACTTCATATGCTTTTTTATCATCAAAATATAAAACCGAGGATTGTAACCTTCAGGCCAACAGGACAAAGTCAGAATAATCATCCCTATTCTTCACCGAGTCAATAGGGATACAACTCTCCTAAGTCATAATGTCAACCACTTAACCAACATTCAGTTTCATATGCTCCTTGTCAAGATCACTCTATGGAAAAAATATGACTTTGATAAGATGATGGAAGAGATCGAGCGACGGCTTAAAAAGATGGAAGACTCATGATCCCGTCGAAATTTCAAACTTCAAGATCCATACTCAATTTATCAAGTCCCACCACAACAAGTAGAACCCACTGACTTAGACAAGAGTATGGAAGCTGCTATCAATAGGTTAGAAGAAGTAAATAGAAAATAGGAGAACTGTTGTAGGAATGAGGAAACTCTTCCTTATTAATGTTCGACCATCCCTACACTTCAAACCAAATTGATGAGAAAAGTATGGAGTTGCTATCAATAGGTTAGAAGCAGCAAATAGAGAATGGGAAAAACCGTTATAGGAATGAGGAATCTCTTCCTTATCAATGTTCGACCATCCCCGACACTTCTAACCATATTGATGAGACCAACGAATCATGGCGTCTTGAAGACACCAAGATTCAATTTCAACACAACAATTTGAACTTGACCAGTCAAACCTTGGATAAATTGGAAGGTTTTTACTTCAAAAAGATTGAACTTGATTGTGAATGTGAACCTGATCCCTAACTTTATGATTCAGTTTCAATTTTTGAATCTATATTGACTCCAATATCCTTACCCAATCTGGGCCCAATTACCGACCCGACATTGATTCCTATACTCATAGATCTTGAAATTGAACCACCTATTTTAGATATTCACATTTTATTGATGGATTGTGAATGTGAAGTTAAATTCTTTGATTTGGATCCTACTCTTGAACCAAAACTGACTCTCGAACCGAAACTTGATTTTCCCGAGTCATTCCCGAACCTTTCATTCTTGAGTCCAAGTCAACCATTCACCCAAGTCACATTCTATTATTGGACCAAAGTGTAGATAATTATGATTCTGAGATGATTTTTCAAGATTGGTCATATAACTGGGATAGTTTTAATGTTAGGGTCTTGTATGATCCTGTTCACTTTGGGATTTAAAAAATGTAAAGAAAGAGGTCATTAAAGGTGGATTCCTTAATAATCCTAGCAACGCTGGCCCAATCCAACTACCACCGGAACTACCACATTGAGGTAACATTTCTCTTTCCCTTTCTTCTTTTTCATGCATTCTTGCATTTCATTCATATTGAGGATAATATATGAGATAGGTATGGGAAGGGTTTACTAACATACTAACATAGGTTTTTACTAACATAAAAAAAATCTTTTAAAATCTTTTTGAAAAAGAAAATAATATTTTGACTTATTTTTGTAAGTAATTAAGTTAATATTAAAAATAGGAAAACCATAATTAAGATTTCTTCATATTCAGTCAAAATAAAATTTTTTGTTCAATTTTTAAGATTTGGAGGAAATATTGAAAAGTAACTTAGTCTTGATTTTTACCTTGATGAAATATGCATACTTTATACACTTACACACTTAGGATTCGAAACAAAGACCCTTGTGCCTTTATATATATATATATATATATATATATATATATATATATATATATATATATATATATATATATATATATATATATATATATATATATATATATATATATAATATATATGAAAAATAAACAAATCTAATTATTGATTAGCTAGGTGCTTTGGTCTATGAAAGTCATGGTATTTATGCGAAAGGTAATCAGGTAAGTTTGAAAAAAAAATATAAATATAATATATGTATTAGCACATCTAATAATCAATTAGTTAGGTATTAGGGCCTCAATAAGCCTTGATATTTACACACAAAAAATTAGATGAGCTTTATATATTAAAAAAAAGTACTTACAGGGAAACAAAGTGGTAACACTTCGAATTTTCTTTTCAAAAAAAGGGGCATAAGAGTTGGAGTTCAAGAATCCGAGTAAAAATTCACGATCAAAAGTGCATATGACTTAGAGTAAAATAATGGACTAGGTAAGAAATTCAATTTAAATACTTACCTAGATTGATAATAAATACTTGTATAGGGACTAAGTATAGGAATGAATAATTAGATGATACTAAAACTTATAGATAACTTGATTTTTGTAAAATTATTTCAAATATTTTCTTAATTTCAAAAATGAGTTTTTGAAAATACTAACACTTTATTTTTTCTTTCTTTTACGATTTTATGGGTGTAATTCAGTGAAAACCTTACGAAACAAAACTCATCCTCTAGGAAAAACCTAGAGGTTTAACGGTTTGTTGCACATGCTAAGTGCAACCGTGATTCCTATGAAAGTGAGTTAAGTTAGGTTAGTTTTTCTTTATATTTTACTCGAGAATGATCAAAAGATAAGTGTGGGGGTGTGATTCCATCTTAATTTTGCATTATTATGGTCATATTTGCAGATTTATTTTTGATTATTCTTTATTTAACTTTATATTTTACCCTCTTTTTGATTGTAGTGTGTAGTTACTTAAATGAAAAGATAAGGATCAAAGAAGCTTCTAATGTATCCCTAATCCTATTTAAATTTGGATTTCATCTTAAATCAATTTGAAATTAAGAGGAGGAAAGGATATATTACCATCTTCACAATTCAAATTCAAAATCAGAAGATATATTTCTAGAAGATGGATGGGATATAGTTAATCCTAAGTGGAGATAAGGAGGACAATTTAAATTAAATTTGGATAAGGAGATAACTTGCTTTCCAAGTTGAAATAGATATTATCTTCAAATTCAGAATTCAACTGAAAACTTTGAGGATATATCTTCAGACGGATGGACGAGATGAAGCCATACATCAAAACACAGCCCCTGACTCCCATGATTTACCATGAAAACGCGGTAAAAGTCGTGTTTTCGTGGCTTTCTGGTGGCCTCCCTTGTGACGGTTGGGTGTATGTGTTTGATTGGGATTCTACTTTCTATTTTCCCCATAAATACCACACCAAAGACAACAGCAGAGAGTATCTCAGATCTAATTCTAAAGATCATACCTTAGGGTTTTTCTTTAATTTCTTCTCTGAATTTCTTTTGTAATTCTTAGGGTTTAGTTTAGCTCAAGTTTGAAAAGGAGGAGGCTTTTGTAATTGAAGGTGACAGCTGATTAGTTTCTAAATATGCATATTTCATGCCACATCTTCACATCTATTTTGAATATGGTCATGTTTTCGTCGCAAATTTCACGAAAAAGCCACATTATGGTCGAGCCACGAGTCGATCTTCGACGCGTGGCCTTGTTACACCATCCAGAGCCCCCTGTGTTCTATAAATAGGGTAGTGTTAGTAGATTTCAGAGGAGGAGAGTTGTAGTGTAGGTTTTCTCCTTTTAGTGTAGTTTAGTTATTTTTCTTCTTTTCTTTTGTATTTTCTTTTCTTTTAGATCTTGTAAAAGTGCTGAGAGTGATTCATAGAATGAAAGTGATAGTTCTTGTAATGAAGGGTGACACTTTATGAAAGGTTCTTCCTTTACCTATACTTGTTTTCTTCTCTAACCTTTGACATGCTTAGCAAATTCTCTTATGGCATCTAAGTACTAACCACTAACTTGCTAACTCCTTACTTGATAATTCACATGAATCTAACAGCCTCTATTAGGCCTTGTTCTTGCAAGAGCCATTGATGGGTCATGATGATGGATTCTAACACTCTAATATCTAATTCTCTAACAAGCTAATATTATTTTATTTCATGCTTGCTCTAGTGTAGTTTTGATGGTTTAATTGTAACTTCCACTTGTTTATTGAGTTTGGATATGAAGAGTGATCTTATGGGTCATGTTCTGAAAAGCTCTTGAAGCCAAGGACTAGTGATGACCAAGGATTCATGTGAGATAACTATCACTAAGAAGTTAGCATATTAGTGGAGCCATTAGTAGTTAGTAGCCATGAGTTTTCTTTCATTTTTTCCTTGTTTAAAAACCCAAAATTTACAACCATTTTTCTATATTTTTCTCTTCTTCGTTTTCATCACTCTCTTCTCTTTTCACTTTTCATTTTCTTTTCTTTTGTTTCTTTGAAACATTAAAGAACTGCTAACACACACGTGAATCGATCGGTTAAGATTTTATCGCCTCCCATCCCTGTGGATATGGCTTGTATAGCCACATGCTATAATGAAAGTATCGAGGAAAAAGCACGCACTTTTAACTTCTGATTTTAATATACACGCTTTTCATGCACGATTTTCCTCCAATCAAATTTTGGCGCCATTGCTGGGGATAGGAACAGTTTGATTTCACATATTTGTTAACTTTTCTTCTCTATTTCTAGGTATAGGTAAAAATTTTTAGAATCTAACAATTGTAAAAGCCCACACTCCACTGTATCTCCCTACTCAAGAAAGCAGGAAGTTGTTGCCCATTGTTCGCCGCGGCCAGGGCTTTTTGGTCACAGAAACGCAATCTTGTTCTGGCTTCTGGTTCTCATCTTTTGCACGGGTATCTTTATTTGCATTTATCTATGTATTCTGCTGCTAGTTTTCTATCTATATTAATTGAGCACTGTAATAATTTAGAACTAAAATAGGTAATTGGATGCGATTTAGACATTTGCATCTAGGCACATGTAATTTTTCATTCCAATATATTATATTTTGTTTTGTTGTTGTGATCTGGACAGAGATGTACATATTACATTGCATATAGTTAGGATAAACATGTGGGTGATTTACTTGCTTTGTGTGTTCATTCTTATATATATTACACAATTGCACGAATTGCACTTAAGGGCATAACCCAACATAAGATAAGGTGGGAAATCATTATCCTCTCTTAGCCCAAAAATCACCTCTTCACTCACACAGCCCAGCCTAAATAAAACTTGCTAGACGTTGGCCCCTAGGGACATCTCAAACTCATTTAGGAGATTGACCTAAGGGAGAAGTTGTTAGAGTTTGGCTCTTGTCAAATCAATGTCAAAAGTTGGGCATTGAGAGGCGAAACCTCGAAGAATAGTGGTTTAGCATAATTAGGCTCGTTGCTCAGGCACGGATAGCTCCCACTAGTCTTGCCCCTACCTAGTTGATTAACTTATGGTCAGATTGTCGCAATATACCTCCCGTGGACTGTCTAACTAGTTAGGAGTCGTCTAGGCCTAGGTCAACCCCAGTATAGGCTTATTTTTGAATTTTTCTTTTTCTTTGATTGTTTTTTTGGTGATTATTATGATAAAATGGAATATAACCAAAATTTTTTCAAAAAAATGAACTCATTTTTCACCCCAGCCTCATTTGACTCGGATAATTTCAACCCGGCTATGTACGACATGAACTAACTATATAGGCCGGATTGGGTTTATCCGACTCAATATGACCCATAGTAATCATTTGACCATAATTTTCAAAATAATTTTCACTCTTCACAGAGTCCATGGTGATTCACCTCCTCTGAGATAAATTTTCAAATACCTTATCCATGAAATTCATTCCCCAACTTGCTTCATATACTCCTTTTTTTGTTCCACCAACTGTAGAAAAATCTGAGTTAGAAAAGAGTATAGAAGCCATGCTTGAGTCCCAACAACAAATTCAAAACTTGCTTAATTTAAAATCCTTCGCACATCAAACTTCATATACTATTTTTCTAGAACATCCAATTGAAGAAAAATCTGAGTTAGAAAAGAGTATGGAGTCTTTTGTGAATCTGAGCAACAATTTCAAAACATATTGGACTCATCATTTTAACCAAAATTTCAAGAGTCATACTCATATTTTTCAGTCTCACCGATTCAAAATGAACAACCATCAGTCTTAGTATTGAATGTGAAACTCTTGTTGGCCCAAAGGCCTTCCACCCTAGTTTTGATAATGATTAACTCATGTAGTTATGTTTACTAATAATCTTGTGTTGTTTAAGTTTCAGATCATTAGCAAGATATTAGTTGGTGATTAGCTTCAACAAAGGTGTTTAGAAGCTTTTCATGGTGATTCCAGGGCCAAAGCTTCAAGATCATACCTTGCCTAGCTCATGGATCACGGTGTTTGTGGATCGAGTCGCCTTGAAGATGAAGATCGTCAAGAAGACTTAGGTATCTATAGTTTAGTGTGTTTTAGATCCATTTGTAAAGCTTAGTATAGTTGATATGCTCAAGTGCACAAACACACACATTTTCATGTTTTGGATTTGGTTTTCATGAATAATAGATCAAAATAAGTTTAATTTGTTTATATGTATAGTAGATGGTTTCTATTTATACATGCATGCTTAAACTTCTTAAACAAACTTATTTTGACTATCCTATTCATGTTTTGGAAAAATCAAATTTGATAAAAATACAAGTGTTGGTTTTGATAAAATTTGCAAGACTCAAAAATGAATTGATATGATTGATATATGTTTTGAAATTTTTATCACTTGTTTGTGTTTTAATATAAAATGTTAAAACAAGTTTTGTGAATTTTTAGAAGACTTAAAAGATTTTTAAAATATTTTTAAACTGTTTTTCTGACCCAGATTTCTGTTCCAGGCTTCAACCAGTCGACTAAGTCAACTGACCAAGTCGACTAGGATGAAGTCGGTCGACCGTGCCGGTCGACCGACGTGCACAGATCTGTGCACGTTTGGCAGCTCTGGGACGGTCGACCCGAGCGGTCGACCGGGACTGAGAGCAGTGCTCTCTGTTTGTTTGGGTCGACCGTGCCGGTCGACCGTGGTTGCCCAACGGTCACAATTCTGACCGTTGGCGGTCGACCGGGCCGGTCGACCGTTAGCCTGTCAGGCTGCCACATCAGCCTAACGGCTAGTTTTCTGATGGGCCTATATAAACCCCAATTCTTTGGGATTTTGGCCAAGGTTTTTAGAGACAAAATTTTCAGACTTTCTCTACTGTTTTAAAAGAAAAAGAGTTTTGTGCCAAAAAGATTTATCTTTGTATTGTTTTGGGTTTTTGGAAAATCAAAGAAAACTAGGTTTTGGGATATTGATTTGATCTTTCATTTTCTATCTTTTACAAGAGATTTCCCAATTAGTTTTTCTTTGTTGCTTATTTCCAAAAACACCTTGATTCCACACTTGAGCTATCTTCTATCCTAATCTATTTAGGATCATTTGTTTTGTGGAAAAAGAGAAAAGAAAAGAGAGATTGAGTTTGTGGTCTTTGGAACCACTTGTTGTAAACACCCTTATTCTTTGTGTATCCCTCTTTGGTAGAGGTGATCGGGTGATTGGTTTGCTCCCTCTAGTGAGAGGTGGAGTTTGGTTTGTAAACCCTCTTCGGTAGAGGTATTGTGGTTGTTTGGCTACGGGCCTACCCCTCGGTTGTGAGGCGGTGTTTGAGAGAGGAGTTCGGTACTCCCTTGTTGTAAAAATCCTTCTCGGTGAAGGTTCCCTCGGTGGGAGTCCTCGGTGGACGTTATAGTGGATTGGAAATCCTACACGGTGGTGTAGGCGGGGATGTAGAGCAAGATGCTCGAACCTCGAAACATATCTTGTTGTTTGCGTTTGATCCACTTGTCTCTCAACTCTCTCTATCTTTATATTGTGCAAAGCATCATTCATTCATTCTTATCTTATTGCTTGCATTTGTGCCTTGCATATATTCATATTGATATATCATCTTATATGCTTGGTTGTTTGTGTGTGCCTCACTTGTACTTAATCAACAAGAGCTTCACATAGCACCTCAACCCATTCAAGGGGAATCAAGAGGAGTTAGTCCAGAGCCCTTCACGGGGAATTCGGCTACACTTGTGTATTGTATTAAGTGTGTTGCAAGAATTTGCATTAGCTTCCGCATTTAGCGCATTTAGTTCCTAGATTAGCACTTACACCTATTCACCCCCCCTCTAGGTGTTTTTCAATTGGTATCAGAGCTAGTGCTCCTGATACTTAGGCTTAACATCCTAGGAGTGAGATCCATTTGTTTGCTAATCTTGTTTGCATTTGCTTGTTTGCACACATATAGTTTACATCCATGGACTTCATGACCCCACCTAGCTTTGATCCTTCCAACATTGTTGTTTGGAAGTATAGGATGTCCTCATACCTAAAGACCCTAGGTTTGCATGTTTTTCTTGCGGCTACCAAGAGATGTTATCTTGGTGATCGCAATCATATAGGGGCCAATGCACAAGCCCTTGAGGCCATTAGAAGAACATTGCCTAAAGAATATCTTTTGCGTATTTCTAACTTTGATTCCGCTTTTGTAGTGTGGAACAAGTTGACAACCACCACCACCTCCGAGCTTAAATTGCAAATCCAACAAGAAGAGGAAACTAGTGGAGAATCCGAGCCGCAACAATGCTATACGGTCCAAGGGATTGACTCCCTTGAGGTACTTTCGGAATCTCAACTAGATAGTAATGATTGTGCTAGTTCTTCAAATGATTTTGTTGATCCCCATGCTTTGAATGAAGAACTATCTATTGTGTGTGAAAAATTAATAGAAAAATATAATTTGTTGAAAAAGAAGACTTTTGCTTTAACTAAAGAAAATGAAAAATTGTCTTCTAAACTTGATTGTGTTTTGCAAGAGAAGGTTGAGGTCTATAATGAAAGGGATTCATTGAGATCTCAATTAGAACTTGCACTTAAAGAAAATGAGTTTTTGAAAACTAAAAATGATTGTGAAAATGTTTTGAAGAAAAATAAAGTTTTGTCTTCAAAAATTGAATTTGTTGTAAAAGAAAATAATGCTTTGAAAAATAAAATTATTTCTATTTCAAATGATTTGGATATGTGTTTAAAGAAAAATATTGTTTTGCAAAATAAGATAGACGCACATGTTTGCCATGCTAGGGTAGTATCACACACTTCACCCATTGCATGCTCCACTTCTTCTTCTAAGATTAATGATGATATTGTTTGCTTAAGAAGAAGGTTGGTTGTTTGGGCTCCACTATGAGCCAATGTGTCATGAATCACTCACGTTTGGAAACCTTGGTTCGAAAGAAACAAGTTCCATCCTTTATGCATGCACACCCTCCACGGCATACACATGCTCCTCACGGACACACTCCTCACATGTATGCTCATGTGTACACTTGTACACATTGTGGACGTAAGGGCCACCTTACTAAATTTTGTTATGATAGATTACATACTCCTAATTTAGCAAAGAATTGTGTTTGGGTTAGAGAAGGTACTAACCCCCCATGGACCCAAAAGAGTATGGGTACCAAAGACCACCCCTTCTTTATTTGATGTAGGTGTGGGCTCTCACATGACGTGAGAGTAGCGGCACCTTGGAGTGGATGCGTTCCGTACTTAAAGGAGATTATTTGGATGCATCACTTTCAAGGGAAGTTTGGTGGGATGACC
Source organism: Agave tequilana (assembly GCA_038442645.1). NCBI lineage: Eukaryota > Viridiplantae > Streptophyta > Magnoliopsida > Asparagales > Asparagaceae > Agave > Agave tequilana. Next base: position 91,769 of record JAVJIF010005995.1, read on the forward strand.
ACCTTGGTTTGGAGAACTAGAGCGGTGCCCTCATTGGTTTTGGTATCGAATCTCTAACTCCTTATTTATTGTTCACATGCTTTCCATGTTTATCTTTCATAGCATGTTTCATTGTTTAGTGATTAGTATGAAAATACCATGTTTATTAGATCCTTGACATACATGTATAGTATTTGAGACACACATGCTTATATGAACATATACTTAGTGTTCTCACTTTTGTTTAAGTTATAATGTACATCATGAATCTAATACATGTGAATTTACATAGTAATCATGTTTTAGTTTTATCATGACGATTTTATATTTGTTTTTGATGCTTCATGTTTTGAATATGTGTTTGAATGTTAGTTTTCATTAAGACTAAGATTTATACTTGTACATATAGTGGGCCACAAATAAATCTATATATGTTTGGGCTTGATTGCTTATTTGAACCCATTAGATGTGCTAGTATAGTCTAGTTTTGATGATTCATATATTTTAAACTTGTATTCCTATTTTTGGATTTGTTTTATGTGTATAAGTTTTCAATTCATGTATATGTGTATTTTGCCAAACTTTAAGATATACATGTATACCCCTTGAGTCATTTGCCTTTCATGCAAATCTATATATGGACTCAATTGTGTTTAGGGATATGTATGTATACTTATTGTGTTGACAATTCATACATATACCTTGAAATGAAATTTGTTTTGGTGAAGATTTAGTTTTTCTTGATTTTGTGTTTAATTGTTTAACTTCATGTATATGTCCATTTTATCTAAATTATTGTTATACATATACATCCTATTGAGCCACGTGCCTTCATGCATATATCTTTGTGGACTCGTTGTGTTTGGATATGTATGTATACTTTAATTTGTATAGGACATACATATACCTTGAAGATTAAATAAGTTTTAATGATTTTCATGTTTTCTTGTTTCAAGGAATTTTGAGCTTAATTGGATATTTCATAATGCCATGTCACACATTACTTGTACACTCACCATTTTTAAAAAAATATTTCTCATGAGTATGTTTTCATGAGCATGTATAGACTTTAGTGAATATTGAGTGTTTTTAAGTGCTATGTGATTTACATGTGTTTTATGAAAATTATTTTTGTTATATTCCTTGCTTGAAGGATTTCGTACTAGTTTAAAAGTTTTTCCATTTAACTAGTTACGGTATTCTTCATTTTGGTAGAGTTTTTCAAACTAAGCTTATTTTCAAATCTATTTTTGAAAACCCCTACCATCCACATGAGGTTGGATGGGAGTCCATGTCTTGTATGTTTATATTGAAAATCATTTTAAACTTGTGCATGAGATGGGAGGTAGTTATATGAGTTATACCATGCTTTTATTGTTATGTCAATTGGTATCATTGAACTCTTTCAATTGGTATCAATTTGATCCTTTTTGTATACTCATATGTTTATTGTGTATGTATATTTTCAATTGGTATCATCTATTGATGATTGGTACTCATTCTATTTCATACACATATACTTGTTTTATTTGTGCTACTATATTTCTATATCTTAAGCACAAATCTTGTTTATGCTAGAGCTTGAGCTTCAACTTTATTTCAATTGATTTAGTTTTCAATTGGTATCTTATTACAAGCCTACGCATAGTTTTTGTTGGTATTTCATAAAGGGGGAGAAAATTCAATTTTCATATTTCAATTGGTATTTCCACTCACTTGCTTTATGATAGAAAATAATGGTTAATTTCAATTGATATCAAGATGTCTTGTGTTTTAAATTGGTATCTAAAAATTTTTGTTTAAAGTAAAATACAAAAGTTTTGATTTGTATTGTTTATATGCAAGGAGAGCTTAACATCTCTTCTACATATAGATTCATGTTGAGTGTATCTTGTATTGAAGAGCTTAACATCTCTTCTTTATGTGGTACACGTGTGTAGGGGGAGCTTCACATCTCCTCTTATGCATTACATAATGTGTGTTATGTGAATTAGGGCTTAACATCCCTCCTTCATGTAATGCATATGTGTAGGGAAGCTAACTTAGCGTCTTCCTCTTCATGAATGTATATAGCATATAACATTTATTTATTTTTGTTTACTTTCAATTGGTATCAAGATGCTTTATTGACATATTTTCAATTGATATCCTAACTGATTGTCACCCCTTATTGACCTTGTTTTTGTTTTTAGACAAAAAGGGGGAGAACATTATTTTTTTTTGTTTTGATTGACAAAAAGGGGGAGAAAGATTTTTACCCCTCATTTTATTGTTTTGATTGTTTACCCCTTTGTTGATGATTGACAAAAAGGGGGAGAATTATTTGAGAGTTTAACATGCATATAAAAACCAAAATCTTTCTATGCATGATTGGTACATGTTTATATATGCATACTTATGTTTTTGCATATATTAAGTTTTATTGGTATCTAGAGCATCTAGTGTTTTTGTTAATGTTTTATTAATTTAATTGGTATCTAGAGCTTCTAGAATATGTTTATGTGTTTTATGCATGTTGATGCATACATGTTTATGTACATTCATTGCATATCTTTTGCTTATTTGTTTATGCATGAGTTAAGGGGGAGCTTCTTTGAAGCTTAACTTTAATCCATGCATATATAACTCCATGAGTTTTGTCATCATCAAAAAGAGGGAGATTGTTGGCCCAAAGGCCTTCCACCCTAGTTTTGATGATGATTAACTCATGTAGTTATGTTTACTAATAATCTTGTGTTGTTTAAGTTTCAGATCATTAGCAAGATATTAGTTGGTGATTAGCTTCAACAAAGATGTTTAGAAGCTTTTCATGGTGATTCCAGGGCCAAAACTTCAAGATCATACCTTGCCTAGCTCATGGATCACGGTGTTTGTGGATCGAGTCGCCTTGAAGATGAAGATCGTCAAGAAGACTTAGGTATCCATAGTTTAGTGTGTTTTAGATCCATTTGTAAAGCTTAGTATAGTTGATATGCTCAAGTGCACAAACACACACGTTTTCATGTTTGGATTTGATTTTCATGAATAATAGATCAAAACAAGTTTAATTTGTTTATATGTATAGTAGATGATTTCTATTTATACATGCATGCTTAAACTTCTTAAACAAACTTATTTTGACTATCCTATTCATGTTTTGGAAAAATCAAATTTGATAAAAATACAAGTGTTGGTTTTGATAAAATTTGCAAGACTCAAAAATGAATTGATATGATTGATATATGTCTTGAAATTTTTATCACTTGGTTGTGTTTTAATATAAAATGTTAAAACAAGTTTTGTGGATGTTTAGAAGACTTAAAAGATTTTCAAAATATTTTTAAACTGTTTTTCTGACCCAGATTTCTGTTCCAGGCTTCAACCAGTCGACTAAGTCAACTGACCAAGTCGACTAGAATGAAGTCGGTCGACCGTGCCGGTCGACCGACGTGCACAGATCTGTGCATGTTTGCAGCTCTGGGATGGTCGACCTGAGCGGTCGACCGGGACTGAGAGCAGTGCTCTCTGTTTGTTTGGGTCGACCGTGCCGGTCGACCATGGTTGCCCAACGGTCACAATTCTGACCGTTGGCGGTCGACCGAGCCGGTCGACCGTTAGCCGGTCAGGCTGCCACATCAGCCTAACGGCTAGTTTTCTGATGGGTCTATATAAACCCCAATTCTTTGAGATTTTGGCCAAGGTTTTTAGAGACAAAATTTTCAGACTTTCTCTACTGTTTTAAAAGAGTTTTAAAAAGAGTTTTGTGCCAAAAAGATTTATCTTTGTATTGTTTTGGGTTTTTGGAAAATCAAAGAAAACTAGGTTTTGGGATATTGATTTGATCTTTCATTTTCTATCTTTTACAAGAGATTTCCCAATTAGTTTTTCTTTGTTGCTTGTTTCCAAAATTACCTTGATTCCACACTTGAGTTATCTTCTATCCTAATCTATTTAGGATCATTTGTTTTGTGGAAAAAGAGAAAAGAAAAGAGAGATTGAGTTTGTGGTCTTTGGAACCACTTGTTGTAAACACCCTTATTCTTTGTGTATCCCTCTTTGGTAGAGGTGATCAGGTGATTGGTTTGCTCCCTCTAGTGAGAGGTGGAGTTTGGTTTGTAAACCCTCTTCGGTAGAGGTATTGTGGTTGTTTGGCTACGGGCCTACCCCTCGGTTGTGAGGCGGTGTTTGAGAGAGGAGTTCGGTACTCCCTTGTTGTAAAAATCCTTCTCGGTGAAGGTTCCCTCGGTGGGAGTCCTCGGTGGACGTTATAGTGGATTGGAAATCCTATACGGTGGTGTAGGCAGGGATGTAGAGCAAGGTGCTCGAACCTCGAAACATATCTTGTTGTTTGCGTTTGATCCACTTGTCTCTCAACTCTCTCTATCTTTATATTGTGCAAAGCATCATTCATTCATTCTTATCTTATTGCTTGCATTTGTGCCTTGCATATATTCATATTGATATATCATCTTATATGCTTGGTTGTTTGTGTGTGCCTCACTTGTACTTAATCAACAAGAGCTTCACATAGCACCTCAACCCATTCAAGGGGAATCAAGAGGAGTTAGTCCAGAGCCCTTCACGGGGAATTCGGCTACACTTGTGTATTGTATTAAGTGTGTTACAAGAATTTGCATTAGCTTCCGCATTTAGCGCATTTAGTTCCTAGATTAGCACTTACACCTATTCACCCCCCTCTAGGAGTTTTTCAACTCTTTGGTGAGTCTGAGTGCTGATCTCAAAATTGATAGACTCACAATTGCACCACAATTTCCAATACCAAAATCCATACTCACCTTCTTAAAAAGAACCAATTGCATAGAGTATGGAATATATGATTCAGACTCAAAATGTGGTTACCAGTCCATCCACGCACATGAGAGTCAATTGGCCAATATAATTGCATATAGGAATTAGAAGACTCTACCTTATCAATCGTTGACTGATTTCGATTCCCTTACTCTATTGATGTAACTCAAGTATTATATTGTTTTGTAATTCAAGGTTCAATTTCATCCCATCCATTTGAGCTTGCTCAAAATTTTGAGAACCATCTTAATATTTTGCCAAGTTATCCTTTTTTCGAAATTGAACTTGAGCATGAATGTGATTCAGATCCCCCAGTTGGTAATTCCATTTTACTTTTTAATTCAATAATGACCCTGATATCTTTACAAGATTATTTTCATATTTCGGTATCAACATTGAATCATGTACTAGTCACCATGAAATTAAATTACCAATATCTTACGATCACACTTTATTGATGGGATCAATCTTTTTAGTTTGGACCCCATTTTTGAACCAATTTCGACTCCCACTTTTGAATCTCGACTTGATCTAAGTCAAGTTCCCGAGTCGGTGTTTGTTCTTGTTCCGTTTGAGCTGAAATCATTCATCTTTAATAATCACACTTCATTGTTGGACAAAAGTGTTGAACAAAATGACTCAAGAATTATTTTTGAAAATTGAAAATTGGATGGGGATAATTTTTATAATAATATTCACTTAATCATCCTTTTAATGGGTTACATTAGAGAGGTCAATGGTCGGTTCCTTCGAACTCCACAATCTTTGGATTGGGCCACATTTCGTGAGCTGATCAGACCCCCATTAGAACCACCACCCTGAGGTAATTTCCTTTGCTATTTGTTTCATGCATATACACATTCACAATGCATTGAGAATAATGCATGAGATAAGTATAGGGGAAGGTTTACTAACATAGTGTATTTTAAATTTCTCTCTTTTATACTTCTTTTTAGAAAATTTTTAGATTTTTTATTTTGTATAAAAACCTTTTTCTTTTCTATTTATAAAAATTTTTTGAAATAAGAGAAATAGTTTTGATTTATTTTTAAGAAAGTTAAGATTATCTTAAGAATTAGGAACACCTAAAATTATGAATTCTTAAACCAAGTCAAAATAATAAATCTTATTTAAATGTTAGGATAAGGAAGTAAGATTAGAAAGATAATTTGATTTTGAATTTTTTGTCTTAAATATGCACTTCACACTTACACAATTTTTTAGAATTGAAACAAAGATTGAAATGTCATAAAAATAATAAAAAAATATTAATAAAAAAACACTTATTAAAGTTAGGTAATTATGCCACAGAAAGTATGATTACTCACGCCTAAAATGTTGGACAAAAAAAAATAATCTCCCTTAATTTTGTGGCCTTGTTTACTCGAGTCCTTAAGCCTATGTGATGTTTTCTTATCTGATACCTTAAAACCATTTGATTTGAGAGTCACGGACTAAAAACTCACTATTCAGATGAACTAGAAAGCTTAAAAAAATGAAGATGAGAAAAAGGAAAATTTTACACACACAAATAAATGGAATGGAAATACGAGGAATATTAAATGGCGGCTCCTCCATCTCAAGTTTCCCCTCCGCCGACTGCCAATCCCTCTCCCGAATCACACACACACACACACACAAATAAATGGAATGGAAGTATGAGGAATATTAAATGGCGGCTCCTCCATCTAGGATTTCCCCTCTGCCGGCTGATCCTCCACCAACTACCAATCCCTCTCCCCAATCTCCCGATGGTCATCTACATCAACCTGAGGATGTTGCAGAAGGAGATTGAACAGTGGTCTCTCACAGACGTAATTTGCAGAGGGTCAATGTCCAAAAACATGCACCACGGGTACGCCCAGTTACTGTTCATCCTTCTGGTCGGGTTAATCAAGGAGGGAGAAAAGTTGTTTTTCCTGCACAACGATCCATCCAAAAACATGCTCAGTATCAACCACCTCTAAGAAGGTTAAAAGTTGGATCTAGGGCTACGCCGTGGTCTCAAATATGCAAAGCAGGTAGACAATTAGATGATGATCGTAAATTGGAGTTCTATGAGCCTTCTCTTTCTCCTGCTGGTAAGGTTTTTGTTTCAATCCCCAAATCTTAAATTTTATGCAATGTTGAAAAAATGGAGTAATACACTTGTGGGATTTGTTGTGGGTAATAAACCTTTTTACATGCAACTCAAAGCCTGTGTTAAACGAATGCGGAATCCGACTTGCTCACTAGAGATCCACTCTGGAGAAAATGGTTTCTTCTTCTTCAAACTTGGAGATTCTAATGAATGTGATAGGGTCTTGCAATCTGGACCTTGGCTTTTTGATGGCGGGTTGATTGTCTTGAAAAAGTGGTCTGAGGACAGGGGTCTTAAAGAGATCTTCTATCCTCTGTTCCAATCTGGGTTCGTTTTCCCTCCTTTCATTTGAAATTATGGTCTAGATCCATTATTGGCAGGATTGCTAGCATGGTTGGTGCTCCTATCCGCATGGACAAGGCTACCGCAAATGCTAAAAGACTTGCATATGCAATATGCTTCATTGAGGTGTCTGCTGCTAAGCCTCTGCCAAAGAAAATTAGTTTGCAGATTGAAGGGGGAAACATTTTTGACATTGAGGTTGAATATGAATGGATCCTTCCTGTATATACAAAGTGTACTTCCTTTGGACACATTACTTGTCAAAGTCCTACAAAAGCCACTTGGGTTCCAATTGAACAAACTGAATACAATGCTGCTAGCTCCAATCTAGAATTTGCAGAAGGGACCAGGAAACAGAGTCAAATTGGTGACAATGCTGTTGAACAGGTAATAAATTCTTCTGTTGGAGTAGATGGCCAAGCTCAAAATGATTTATATCCTGTTGTGAACAATCTCACAGTAGCTCCAGTTTCTGAACACCTGCCAGTTGAAACTCAGATAAATCACAACATGCTCAGCTCAGCTAAGGCAGGTGTGCCTGCACCAATTTCAGTCCCTGATGTGAAAAATCTGATGGAAGTTCCAGCTTCTGTACACCAGCAAAATGAAACCTTGATTGCTCCCTACTTGCAGACCTTTGCTCAGACAGGTGTGCCAGCTTCAATTCCAATCCCTGATCAGTCAGGTTCATATGCCAGAGTATCTGTAATCTCCCCTATTCTGAAGATTCTGCTAAGCTCTCAGTTCTGTCCAGCTTCCAAATCAGTGGCGATTTCAGAGTCAGTGTCTGTGGTATCTGTTGAACCTGTATCAGAAGCATTAGAAACAGAAGTATTACCTTGTGCAGGATTTGGTCAAGTTGGGATTAGAAATGAGAGCAATAAGGCTTCTTCCTATAGCATGAATCTTTAGGATTCTGTGGAGGGAATTCAAGCCCAGGATAATCAATCAGAGTACCTTCTCAAATTGCTATTGATAACCCTGCCTGGAATCAAATGATCCATAATTTGGCAGCAAATAAAGTTAATAATAAAGCAACTAAGAAGAAGAAAGAAACCACTGATCCATTACCCTTGAAGAGAAGTGTCAGGCATGAGGACAAGGGTATTGGGAAAATTTAATAATAACAACCATTATTTGGAATGTTAGAGGGATGAACAAAATAGGAAGGGGAAAAGATATCATAAGTTATATTCAGAAATTAAATCCCAGTATAGTTGCTCCTCTTGAAACTAAAGTTAAGTTGAGAAATGAGCAAAGAGTGGCAAACTGTGTTCCTACATTCTAGCTATCCTGCAACAATTTTCATTTATCAGAGAAGGGAAGGATTTGGGTATCCTGGATCATGTTTGGACTTGTACAGTTTTATCTTGCTCTTTACAACATATCACCCCAACATTAAGGAATAAAGGAGGTTTGGAAGGAATTTTGTTAGTTTTATATGGGCTCAATGATCGGAGGTGAACCGTGCACGAAAAGCCATTTTGAAATCAGAAATTAAAGTGTGTGTGCTTTGGCTTCCTCGATACTTCCGTTATAGCATAGAGGCTAAACGGGTCAAATCCATAGGGACGAGAGGCGATAGAAGTATTAACGGTATGTTCACGTGTGTATTAACGATTCTTTTATGTTTCATAGAATTAAAAGAAAAGAAAACAAATAATAAAAAGAGAAGAGTACAATGAAAACAAAGATTGAAACATTAAAGAGAAGGTATTTTTGATTTTGAGATTATTTCTAAAACAAAGTAAAAATGAAAGATAACTGATGACTACTAACTACTAATGGCTCCACTAATATGCTAACCGTTTAGTGATAATTGCCTCATATGTATCCTTGGCCATCACTAGTTCTTAGTTCAAGAGTTTTTCAAAGCATGACCCATAAGATCACTCATCACATCTAAACTCAAATAAACAAGTGCAGGCTACACTTAAACCATCAAAACTACACTAGAACAAGTATGGAATAAAGTAATGTTAACTTATTAAAAAGTTAGATGTTAGAGTGTTAGAATCCACATCATAAGCCATCAATGGCCCTTGCAAGAGCAAGGCCAAGTAGAGGCCATTAGATTCATGTGGATTATCAAGTATGGTGTTAAGTTAGTGGTTAGTAGTTAAATGCCATGAGAGAAAATTAGCTAAGCATATAAAAGATTAGAGAGAAGACAAGTATAGATAAAGAGAGAATTTTTCATAGAGTGTCACCCTCCATTATAAGAACTCTAACTTTTATCCTAAAAATTAGTCTTCTAAACTTTTACAAGATCTAAAAAAAGGAAAAATACAAAAGAAAGAAGAAGAAACACTAAACTACTCTAAAGAGAAGAAACTACTAAAAAATCTTCCTTCTTTCCTGTTTTCCTTGCAACTAGGGGATATTTATAACCAAAAGGGTCTTTGGGGGTCAATACGGGACCACGCCTCGAAACTTGACGCGTGGCTTCTCTGTACTGTCGCGAAAACACGAACCAGCTGCGTTTTCGCCACCGTACTGGCGTCGCGTACTCGGCGCCGAAGTGTGCAGCCTTTGGCTGAACACTGGACCCTGTACTTGCCGCCGGTTTCTGGTTTTTTGCACGCGGATTTAGCAGATAGGGCTTTAAAAGTCTTGGGCTACTTTTAGGCTCTAAAAATCCCCAATTAAATGAGAGTTCAGGGCTTCTTCTCCACTTCGTGTCATGGACCTAGAAACACACAAGAAAATCATTATTAACATAATTTTATTCAAAGTAAATGTTAAGATGTGGTATGAATAATCACATTTGGAGACTAATCACACCCAACACTTATCTTTTATTCGTCCTGAGAAAAATGAAAGATTAACTAAGGAATTTATTATACCACCTTTGCAGGTGATGCGATCGCACTGAGCGTATGCAATAGGCCATTAAACCACTAGGTGAAACCTAGAGAAGGAGTTTTGTCTCCTGAGAGCTTTTAGCGGATTACACAAACAAAATCCATAAAGAAAAAAGTCAAATGTTAGTATTTTGAAAACACATTTTGAAATAGATAAAAGTGTTAAAATATTTCTGCAAAAATTTAAGTGATCTAAGGTCATAAACTTAGTTTAGATGCAAGTTCTTATTATAAATTAAAGGTAAGGATTTTGAAATTGAGTTGATTCTTTGATCTTTCATAAAACTCATAGATAGTATGCACTTTGTGAACAATAAAAATTTTGGGATATCATTTCTAACTTTCATGCCATTTATTTGTATATATAAATTTTTCTTTTTTTTCTTCTCTTAATTTTTTAAGGCTTTCTAGTTTTTCCGAGTAGTGAGCCTTTAGCTGATGATTTTCAAACCAGATGGTTTTAGGGCAGCAGATGAGAAAACATCCCTCGAGTTTAAAGGCTCGAGTAAACAAGACCACAAAACTAAGGGAGATTATTTTATTTTTTGTCCACCATTTTGGGCGTGAATAATTATGCTTCTTGAGGCATAATTACCCAGCTACAATAAGTAGTTTTTATTTTATTTTTATTTTTTTATTTTATTATGGCATTTTCAGTTCTTGTTTCAATCCCAAAATTGTGTAAGTATGAGGTGCATATATCTAAGGTAAAAAATTTAAGATCATATGATGTTTCCAATCTTACTTCCTTATCTTAAAATTTAAACAAAATCTATCATTTTAACTCAGTTTAAGAATTCATAATTTTAGGTCTTCCTAATTCCTGAAAAAGCTATTTCTCTTATTTTAAAAAGTTTTATAAAAAGAAAATAAAAGAGTTTCTATACAAAAGAAAAAATCTAAAACTTTCCTAAAATAAAGTGTAAAAGAAAGAATATTTAAAACAAACTACATTAGTAAACACTCCAAAATATGATCGGAAACCGTGCACGAAAAATGTGTCATTTTAAATTAGAAATTAAAGTGTATATGCTTTGGCTTCCTCGATACTTTCGTTATAGCATCGAGGCTTAAACGGGACGAATTTATTAGGATGGGAGGCGATAGAAGTATTGACGGTATGTTCACGTGTGTGTTAACAGTTTTTCTATGTTTCAAAGAATTCAAAAAAAGAAAACAAATAATGAAAAGAGGAGAGTATGGTGAAAAAAGATAAAAACATTGAAGAGAAGGTATTTGTGATTTTTGAGATTATTTCTAAAATAATGTAAAACTGGAAGAAAACTCATGGCCACTAACCATGCTAACCTCTTAGTGATAGTTGCCTCACATGTATCCTTGGCCATCACTAGTCCTTGGTTCAAGAGTTTTTCAAAGTATGACCCATAAGATCACTCATCACATTCAAACTCAAATAAACAAGTACAAGTTGCACTTAAACCATCAAAACTACACAAGAGCAAGTATGACATAAAATAATATTAGCTTGTTAGAGAGTTCGATGTTACAGTGTCAGAATCCATTATCGTGAGCCATCAATGGCTCTTGCAAAAGCAAGGCCAAATAGAGGCTAATAGATTCATATAGATTATCAAGTAAGGAGTTAGCAAGTTAGTGGTTAACAGATGCCATGAGAGAAAATTAACTATGCATGTAAAAAGTTAGAGAGAAGAAAATAAGTAGAGATAAAGAGAGCACTTTTCATAGAGTGTCACTCTCTATTACAAGAACTCTAACTTTCATCCTAAGAATCACTCTTGTGAACTTTTACAAGACCTAAGAGAAAGAAAAAATACAAAAGAAAAGAAGAAAAAAACTAAACTACTCTAAAAATCTTCCTTCTTTCCTATTTTGCTTGCAACCAGGGAATATTTATAGCCAAAAGGACCTAAGGGGGTCAATACGGGGCCACACATCAAAACTCGGACGCGTGGCTCCTCCGTATTACCGCGAAAACGCGGTCCAGGCCGCGTTTCCATGGCCGTACGGATGCCGCGCACGCGGCACCAAAGAGTGTAGCCTTTGGCTACATACTGGACCCTGTACTTGCTGCCGATTTCTGATTTTCTGCACCTGAATTTAGCAGAAGGGCTTCAAAAGTCTTGGGCTACTTCTAGGCTCTAAAAATCCCTAATTAAATGAAATTTTGGAGCTTCTTCTCTACTTCATGCCATGGACCTAGAAACACACAAAAAAGCCACTATTAACATAATTTTATTCAGAATAAATGTGAAGATTTGGTATGAAATAAGCACATTTGGAGACTAATTATACCCCCACACTTATCTTTTGCTCATCCCGAGCAAAAAAAAACTTACTAAGGAATTTATTACACCACTTTCGCGGGTGATGCGATTGCATTGAGCGTGTACAACATACCGTTAAACCTCTAGGTTTTCCCTAAAAGAGGAGTTTTGTCTCCTGAGCATTTTTAGCGGATTACACCCACAAAATTCATAAAGAAATAAATCAAATGTTAGTATTTTGAAAACACATTTTAAAATAGAGAAAAGTGTTGAAATATTTCTGTGAAAATTTAAGTGATCCAAGGTCATAGATTATCCAGAAATCTTCTTCCATAAACTAAGTCTAGATGCAAGTTCTTGTTATAAATTAAATGTAAGGATTTTGAAATTGATTTGAATCTTTGATCTTTTATAAAACTCATAGATAATATGCACTTTGTGAACAGTGAAAATTTTTGGGATATCACTTCTAACTTTCATGTCATTTATTAGTATATATAAATTTCTATTTTTTTCTTCTTTTAGTTTTTTAGGCTCTCTATTTTACTCGGGTGGTGAGCCTTTAGTCAGTGATTCCCAAACCAGATGGTTTTAGGACACCAGATGAGAAAACATCCCTTGGGCTTAACGACTCTAGTAAACAATGCTACAAAATTAATAGAGATTATTTTAATTTTTTTCCACCATTTTAGGCATGATAATCATGCTTCCTGAGGTATAATTACCCAGCTTCAATAAGTGATTTTTATATTATTTTTTTATTTTTTGTTTTTATTATGGCATTTTCAGTCTTTATTTCAATTCCAAAAATTGTGTAAGTGTGAAGTGCATATATCTGAGGCAAAAAATTCAAGATCAAATTATGTTTTCAATCTTACTTGCTTATCCAAAAATTTAAACAAGATCTATTATTTTGACTCGATTTAAGAATTCATAATTTTAGGTCCTCTTAATTTCTGAAAAAATTATTTCTCTTATTTTAAAAAGTTTTGTAAAAAGAAAAGAAAAGAAAAGAAAAGAGTTCTAAACAAGAGAAAAAAAAATTAAAAAATTTCCAAAAAGTGTAAAAGAAAGAAAATTTAAAACAGACAACATTACTAAACTCTCCCCCACACTTATCTCATGAATTGTCCTCAATGCATCGTGAATGTGTATATGCATGAAACAAATAGGGAAGAAAAAAATCACCTCAGGGTGATGGTTCCGGTGGTGGTTTGATTAGTCCATGAAATGCGGCCCCATCCAAGGATTGTAGAGTTCGAAGGAACCCATCATTGACCTCTCTATTATAACCCATTAGAATGTTGTAGAAATGTATGATCTTATTGAAAAAATTATCCCCCTCAAATGACCAATTTTGAAAAATAATTCTTGAGTCATTTTATTCAACACCTTTGTCCAATAATGAAGTGTAATTTTTGAAGATGAATGATTTGGGCTCAAACGGAACTAGAACAAATATCAACTCAGGAATTTGACTTAGATCAAGTCGAGATATAAAAATGGGAGTCGAAATTGGTTCAAAAATGGGGTCCAAATCAAGGAATTGATGTTCACACATTTTTCTCATTAACGGAATGTGATCGTAAAATATTGGTGATTCAACTTCACCATGTACTGGTGCAGGATTCAATATTGATTCTGAAATATGAAAAAATCTAGTAAAGATACCAGAGTCATTATTGACTCATAAAGTGAAATGGAATTTCCAACTTGTGGATCAGAATCACATTCTTGCATCAGTTCAATTTCAAGAAACGGATAACTTGCTAAGTGTCGAGGTGGTTTTCAAATTTTGGACAAGTTCAAATGGATATAATGAAATTGATGAAAGTACACCTAGAGGGGGGTGAATAGGTGTACGGCTAATCTAATGAACAAATTGCAGAAATTAAAATCTTAATTTGCAACACACTTTGGGCCTGTTTGGTTGTCGTAACTGGCCGTAATTCGTAGTTGTAATTGGTAAAGTCTTTTACAATTGTAAATGAGTTATATGTATGTAAATTTTACGGTGTTTGGTTGGTAATATAAAATTGTAAAGTGGGAAAGTGTATTGTACTTTACGGTGTTTGGTTGTCGTAATGTATAAGTCGTAAGTGAAAAAGTTGACCACAAAATTAACTATTTGGTGATTTTAAAAGTTTTAATACTGCAAATAAATATTAAAAAAGTTAAATATTAAAAAATTTTAATATTAATATAAAAAATATTACAAATTTGTATGACCACAAAATTAACTGTAACTGGGCTGTAAGTGAGTGGTAACTGGGTTGCAAGTGAGTGTTAGTTGAGTTACGTAAGTCTTTTACGAATTACGGTCCAAACAAACGCCGTAGTTGTAACTGGGTAGTAAGTCATTTACGAATTACGGAGTTTTACGCGTAACAAACGGCCCCTTAGTGTAACCAACAAGTGTAACCGAATTCCCGGTGAAGGGCTCTGGACTAACTCCTCTTGATTCCTCTGAATAAGAGTTGAGGTACTATATGAAGCTCTCGTGGTTAAACACAAGTGAGGCACAAACGAGTTGAGGTGCTATATGAAGCTCTCGTGGTTAAACACAAGTGAGGCACACACAAACAAGCCAAGCATATAATATATGAATGAACAATATGAAATGATGCAAGGCACAAAGTAAAGAGAGAGTTAGAGAGTCAATGGATCAATCGCTAACACACGAATATGTTTCGAGATTCGAGCACCCAGCTCTACGTCCCCGCCTTCACACAGAAGGATTTCCACTAACTTGTCCACACAGGACTCCCACACAGGGAACCTACACTGAGGATTTGGGGCAATACAATAATTGGGAGTACACAACTCCTCTCTTTACAAACACAACCTCTACACTTAGAGGTTAGGCACATAGCCACCACAAAACTCAATCAACCTCACAAATGAGGGATGGGCACAAAGCCAACAACCAATCAACCTCTCACTAGAGGGATAGGGAGCAAAGCCACCACTCCACAAATCAACCTCTACACAAGAGGGATAACACAAAGTAGGAGGGTTTACAACTTAGTGATCAAAAGACCACAAACCAATCTCTTTCTCACAGAAACAAAGATCCTATAAAGAGGACAGAATGATAAGCTCAAGTGTGAGAAAACAAAGTGTTTTGAACAAAGAAAATCACTTGAGAAATCTTCAAATAGATATAAAATTTTAGACCAAAAATAAATTCCCAAAAGACTATTTTTTGAATAAAAACACTTTAAAAACAAATAGAGATTAAGGATTTTGAACCTAAAACTTTTGTTGGAAAACGCTTGAAGAGTATGAAAATTTTCTCCTTAAAAATCTTACTCAAAACTGGTCTCAAATGGGGTATAAATAGGCCCAAAACGGAATCTGCCCGTTGGTTGGCAGAAAGGTCAATTTTGACCTTCCGGTCGACCGGCCAACGGTCAAAAATTTGACCGTTGAGCCTTCCGATCGACCGCCCGGTCAACCGGGCCCTGAACCAGAGAGCAACGGCTCTCTGGCCGGTCGACCGCCCGGTCGACAGGGGCAACCCGAGAGTGGGTTGCCTTTAGTCGGTCGATCGCTTGGTCGACCGGCCAACTGATATGGCCATGTGCACGTTTTGTGCACATCCGGTCGACCGCACCGGTCGACCGGCTTCTGGTCTGGTCGACTGGTCGGTCGACCGCCGGGCCTGGCAGACAAAATTAGGAATTGAAAAACTTGGGTTTTTATTATCCTATTAAATCCCATAAAATCTCTAAAAATTCACAAAAATAAGTTCTTGCATGATCTTTGAAATACAAACTTGTTTGAGTAAAAATCAAACCATGTTACAAACATTTTGAACTCTTTTTGTGTTATGGAAATTTTGTCGAAAACCAAATTCCGTATTTTCCAAAACTTGTATTTTTGAGATGAAAAATTGTTTTGTCCAAAACTCATCCAAATACAAAAACATGATATTGAAACAACATTTAAGCATGTAGTATATGGATAGAATCCAATGTACATATAAAGATATATATCAATTTTTTGACACATAAATCCAAAAATAAGTTTTTATTAAAACATCAAAAACTCCAAACTCATGAAATAAATTATCAAACTAAGTTTGTTTAAATAGTTGAAGCATGCATGTATATAGAACAAATCTAATATACATTAAACCATGTAAACTTGTTGATTCTATCTATTCATGAAAACCAAGATCGGTTAAATCAAAAACCGAAAACCAAAACCAAAACATGAAACGTGTGTGTGTTGTTAACTTGAGCATATCACACTATCTAATCTTTAACAAATGGATCTAAAACATAAATTAAACTATGTACCGAAGTGTTCTTGTAGAGCGCCATCTCCAAGTCGACTTGATTCAAACCGTGATCCACCGAGCTTGACTCCAACGAGTGCTAGATATGAACTTTGACGCTCGGGCTCTTGAATCACCATGTGAAAAGCTCCAAAACACCTTTATTGAAGCTAATCACCTACTGATATTTTGGTTAAGTATCTGAAACTAAACATCACAAGATTATTAGTAAACTTAACTACATGAGTTAATCATTATCAAAACTAGAGTGGAAGGCCTCTGGGCCAACAATTGAATCTTGATTTTTGTTCACGGAAGGAACATAAATAAGTGAAATGATTGTTTCAAGTTCAGAAATTATGGGAATGAAAATTCGCTCAAGAATATTACTTAATTTAAGTAACACTACAGCATTGGATATTTATTCAAAGATTGGACTCAACCGCTAAATTAAGACTCAGGTTCACATTCATCTTCAAGTTCAATTTCAAGAAATAGATAACTTGTCAAAATGTCAAGAATTTGATTTTGGTCAATTTCAGGTTGTTATGATGAAATTGAATCATAATTTCTAAAATAACAAGATTTTTAGGTCATATCAATTGAGTTGAAGATATTAGAATTGGTCAATGATTGATAAGAGAGAGTTTTCTCATTTCTATAGTAGTTGACCAATTGACTCTATTTTGATTCTAACCTATCGATAGACTGGGAAGCAAAAATTTTGTGTTTTGCATCATGTCCTGCAAGCATTCTATACACTTTTTCAAGTCAGATATTTCTTTTTGGAGAGATGGGTCTAGAAAGATGAGTATGAATCCTGAAAATTTGGTGGATATTGGAAGTTGAACATCTTTGGAACTTGTCGCTCGGACTCCTGCAAGAGTTCCATTATCTTTTCTAACAATAATTTTTCTTTTAGTGGTTCTGGAAAAGACTATATGGATTTTGGAAATTCTGTGGGTATGATGAGGAAGTCATGTTTTCAAATTGTTTTTGAGCCTCTAACATGGCTTCCATGCTCTTTTATAACTCTGATTTTTCTTTAATTGGTGGTTTAGAAAAAGGAGTATTTGAAGAAAAGTGTGGGAAAGATGGCGGATAAAGTGATTAATAATTTAACTTGGTAGAGGTGAATCCCACTAACTCTGTAAAGAATGAAAATTATTTTAAAATTTTTGATCATAGAATTGGGTGTATAGGTCATATTGAGTCGGACAAACCAAATCCGGCCAATATGGTTGGTTCATGTTGTACATAGCCGAGTTGGAGTTATCCGAGTCAAATGAGGTCGGGGTGAAAATAAATTCATTTGATTAGAAAATTTTTGGTTATATTCTATTTTATCACAACAATCACAAACAAAAAGAAAAAACAAACAAACAAAGAAAAAGAAAAAACAAGCCTATACTAGGGTTAACCTAGACCTAGACGACTCCTAACTGGTTAAACTATCCAGGGGGAGGGGAGATATTACAGCAATCTGACCACAAGTTAATCGGCCAAGAAGGGGTAAGATCAGTAAAGGTATCCGTGCTTCAGCAACGGGCCTACTTATGTCAAATCATTATCCTTTGAGGTTTCGTCTCTCAATTCCCAATCTTTGATACCGATTTGACAAGAGTCAAACTCTAATAACTTTCCGCTTAGGTCAATCTTCTAAATGACTCTGAGATGTCTCTAGGGGTCAACGTCTAGCAAGTTTTATTTAGACTTGGGTTGTGTGAGTGGGGAGTGTTGGCCCAGAGGCCTTCCACTCTAGTTTTGATGATGATTAACGCATGTAGTTATGTTTACTAATAATCTTATGATTTTAGTTTCAGATCATTTAGCAAGATATTAGTTGGTGATTGCTTCAACAAGAGGAGTTTGGAAGCTTTCACATGGTGATTTCAGAGTCCGAGCATCAAAGATCATACATTGCCTTGCTCGTGGATCACGGTTTGGATCGGGTCGACTTGAAAATGAAGATCGTCAAGAAGACTTAGGTATCCTAGTTTAGTGTGTTTAGATCCATTTGTAAAGATAAGAATAGTTGATATGCTCAAGTGCACAATACACACACGTTTTATGTTTTGGTATTTTTGACAAAACATATTTTTGGATTTAAAGACAAAAACTATGATATATATATGTTTCATGTATATTGGACTTATGTCCATATGCAACATGCTTCAATGTGTTTAAATATCATGCTTTTGTATTTCAATGAGTTTTAGGAAAAATCAGATTTCCTATTGAAAATCCAAGTTTGACAAAATACAGTTTTTGGTTTTTGGTAAAAATGATAAGACACAAAACTGATTCAAAAGATTGATATTTATGTTGAAATTTTTACCACATGTTTGTATTTCAATATAAAAAGATAAAACTATTTTTGTGGTATTTTTAGAAGATTTATGGATTTATTAGAATATTTTTAAACTCAGATTTCTGACCCAGAAAATTTGGCTGCCAGGCTTTGACGGTCGACCGTGCCGGTCGACCGTGTTCCAGAGCCGGTCGATCGGTCGGTCTACCGACGTGCACAGCCTTGTGCACGTTGGCCAGGCACAAGGGCGGTCGACCGGGTCGGTCGACCGACAAGAGAGCTTTGCTCTCTATTTTTGGGCGGTCGACCGGCTTCTTCCAACGGTCAAAAATATGACCGTTGGCGGTCGACCGGCCGGTCGACCGCCAGCCGCCAGGACTGACAAACAGTCCCAACGGCTAGTTTTTGTTGGTGGGCTATTTAAGCCCCATTCCTTTGGGTTTTTGCTAAGATTTTCTGGAGCAAAAATTTCCCTATTCTCTGGTTTTAAAAACAAGTTTTCAAAAGTGTTTAAGTGCCAAAAAGATCCATCTTATTTGTTTTAAAGTGTTTTGTTATTTCAAAGAAATTAGGTTTTTGGGAATTAGTCTTGATCTAAAATTCTATATTCATTTTGTATTTTCCCAAGAGTTTTTCTTTGATCAAAACACTTTGTTTTCCACACTTGAGCTATATCATCTATCCTATTGTATAAGATCTTTTATTTGTGGGAAAAGAGATTGTGTTTGTGGTCTTTTTGGATCACTTGTTGTAAACCCTTATTCTTGTTGGGTTGCTCCCTCTTTGGTAGAGGTTGAGATTGTTGGTTTACTCCCTCTAGTGAGAGGTGGAGTTTGGTTGTGTGGCTACAGGCCTATCCCTCTTCGGTAGAGGTGGATTGTGGTTGTATTGCCTCGGTAGAGGTTGTTGGTTGAGAGAGGAGTTCGGTACTCCCTTGTTGTACAAATTCTCCTCGGTGGAGGTCCCTCGGTGGGAGTCATCGGTGGACAAGATAGTGGATTAGAAATCCTTCTCGGTGAAGGCGGGGACGTAGAGTTAGGGGCGCGAACCTCGGAACATATCCTTGTGTTTGCGTTTGATCCATTGTCTCTCTAACTCTCTCTTTATTTGTGTTGTGCATCTTTCATATCATTCATTTCTATTTGCTTGTGTTGTGCCTTGCATCATTCATATTGTTATATATCCATTATATGCTTGGCTTGTGTTTGTGTGCCTCACTTATACTTAACCACGAGAGCTTCATATAGCACCTCAACCCTTATCTAGGGGAATCAAGAGGAGTTAGTCCAGAGCCCTTCACGGAGAATTCGGCTACACTCGTTGGTTGTATTAAGTGTAGTTGCAAATTATTTTTAGCTTCCGCATTTAGTTTCTAGATTAGCCATATCACCTATTCACCCCCCTCTAGGTGATTTCAATGGTATCAGAGCCTACACTCCTGATATTTAGGTTTAACCACCTAGGAGTGAGATCCTTGTTTGCTAATCTACATTTGTATTTGCATATATTTGTTTGCACACATTTAGTTTGCACACCCATGGATTGCTTTTCACCTCCCATGTTCGATGTCTCCAACATTGACACATGGAAATATAGGATGTCCTTGTATTTGAAGACCCTAGGCTTGCATGTTTTCCTTCCTGCTACCAAGAAATGCTATCTTGGTAATAGCAATCATATAGGGGCCAATGCACAAGCCCTTGAGGCTATTAGAAGCGCGCTTTCAAAAGAATATCTTATGCTTGTTTCTAATCTTGATTCCGCTTTTGCAGTGTGGAACAAGTTGACCACAACTACCATCTCCGAGCTTCAAATGCCAATCCAACAAGAGGAGGAATCTAGTGGAGAATCCGAGTCTCAATGCTACATGGTCCAAGGGAATGACTCCCTTAAGGTACATTCGGAATCTCAATTAGATTGTAATTCTTCATGTGATGAGAATATTGATGCCCATGCTTGAATGAAGAACTTTCTATTGTTTGTGAAAAATTAATAGAAAAATATAACATTTTGAAAAAGAAAAGTCTAGGCATTAATAATGAAAATAAAATTTGATTTCTAGACTTGACATTGTTTTGCAAGAGAAAGTGGAGATTTCTAATGAGAGGGATTCATTGAAATCTCAACTAGACCTTGCTCTAAAAGAAAATGAATTTTTAAAATCTAAAAATGATTGCAATGTTGTTTTGAAGAAAAATGAAAAATTATCTTCAAAAGTTGAACTTGTTTTAAAAGAGAATGTTTCTTTGAAAAACAAAATTTCTATTTCAAATGATTTAGAAATTTGTTTAAAGAAAAATGAATTTTTGCAAAATAAAATTGATGCACATGTTTGCCATGCTAGTGTAGTATCACACACATCACCTATTGCATGCCACACTTCTTCTTTAATTGAAAAAGATATATCTATGCTTAAGAAGAGTGTTGATTGTTTGGGCTCCACTTTGAGCCAATGTGCCAAGAACCATACACGTTTGGAATCTTTGTTTCGAAAGAAACAAGTTCCATCTATGCATGCACACCATCCACGGCATACACATGCTCCTCACGGACACACCCATCACATGTATGCTCATGTGTACACTTGTACACATTGTGGACGTAAGGGCCACCTTGCTAAATTTTGCTTTGATCGTATACATGATGTAAATTTAGCAAATAAATTTGTTTGGGTTAGAGAAGGTATTAACCCCCATGGACCCAAAAGAGTGTGGGTACCAAAGACCACCCCTATTGTGTTTGATGTAGGTGTGGGCTCTCGCATGACGTAAGAGTTGCGGTACCTTGAGGTGGATGTGTTCCGAGCCTAAAGACTACTATTTGGATGCATCACTTTCAAGGGAAGTTTGGTGGGAGGACCACCTTGGTTTGAAGAACTAGAGCGGTGCCCTCATCGATTTTGGTATCGATCTCTAACTCCCGTTTATATTTACATGCTTTTTATGTTCATTATTTATTGCATGCTTTGATGTTTATAGATTATCATGAAAATGCCATGATTATTAGATCCTTGACATGCATGTATCCCTTTGAGACACCCATGTTTAATATGGATCATTATTTTAGTGTTCTCACCATTGTTTAGCTATTATGTTTATCTTAGCTCTAATAACATGTGAATTTACATAATAATCATGTTTATGTTTATCATGTTGATTTTTGTCTTGTTTTTATGCTTCATGCGTTGATTACATGTTTAGATGTTAGTTTTCATTAAAACTTGGTATATACTTGTACATATAGTGGGCCACAAATAAATCTATATATGTTTGAGCTTGAATGCTTATTTGAACCCATTAGATGTGCTAGTATAGTCTAGTTTTGATGATTCATGCATTTAACTTGTATTCTTATTTTATCCATGTTTTCATGTTTTTCATGTTTAACTTCATGTATATGTCCATCTTGTCTAAACTATTGATTATACATATACATCCTTTGAGCCACGTGCCTTCATGCATATACATTTGTGGACTCGTTGTGTTTGGATATGTATGTATACTTTAGTTTGTATAAAACATACATTTGCCTTAAAGATTAAATAATTTTGATGATTTTCATGTTTTCATGTTTAAAGGAATATTGAGCTTAATGTCTATTTTTCATGATTATGATCTTCACATTTTATTTGTACACTCACTTTTCTTGTTTACTCATGTTTTGTTTTCATGAGTCATATTTATGCTTCATTGACTTGAGTGTTGGATATCATGTGGATTTCTTGTCTCTTGAAAATATTTTGTTTTATATTCCTTACTTGAAGGATTTCGTACTAGTTAACAAGTTTTTCCATGTAACTAGTTGCGGGATTCTTCGATATGGTAAAAGTTTTCAAACATACTATAATTTTCAAACCTATTTTTGAAAACATCTACCTTTTAAGGGCGGTTGGATGGGAGACCATGCTCATGTATGCTTTATAGTGAAAATCATTTTAAACTTGAACATAATTGGGTGATAGGTTATATGAGGTATACACTTGATATTATTATTGTTTCAATTGGTATCATTGGATTCTTTCAATTGGTATCAATATTGACATTTTTTTGTATACTCATATATATTTTTATGTATGTATGCTTACATTTCGAAGAGTATCAATTTCGATTGGTATCTATTTTTCATACATACATATATTTTGTTTATGCTAAGCTTGAGTTTTAATGACCATCATGTTTCAATTGATTAGTTTTCAATTGGTATCTTAAACAAGCTTAAGCATCGTTTTATTTGGTATTTCATAAAGGGGGAGAAAACTCGTATTTTATTTTTCAATTGGTATTTGGTTTACCATTGGTTTTGTATTCCACTCCCTTACTTTATGATAGAAAATAATAATTTCAATTTGATATCATATGTTTAAAAAGAATAATACTTTAAATTGGTATCAAGATTGTATTTGTTTTCTCAAAATTGGTATCAAGATGCTTATTTGTTTACTCAATTAGTATCAAGTTGTTTGTTTATTTTTATTGGTATCTATTGATCTAATTCTTTCAATTGGTATCCATGAAAATTTATATTGATTTGTTTGACCCTTTATTGATTCTTTGTTTCGAACAAAAAGGGGGAGAAGAATTTAATGTTTTGTTTTACTTGGACCCCTTTGTTGATGATTGACAAAAAGAGGGAGAAGTATTTGTCGTTTATGCATGTTTTATATGCATGTTTTGTTTTATTTATTAGTTTGTCGTTCAATTGTTTAATTGGTATCAAGAGCATTTCATTGCTATTAAGAGCATGTTTTTATTGGTATTAAGAGCACGTTTTATGCATGATGCATTTCATATGTTCGGTATCAAGAGCATGTTTTTTGTATTTGATACCTTGTTTTATGCATGATTATGCATACATGTTTATGAGCTTTTATTAAGCTTTTATTGCATATTTATTTGTTTATTGCTATGCATGAGTTAAGGGGAGCTTCTTTGAAGCTTAACTTTAATCCATGCATATATAACTCCATGAGTTTTGTCATCATCAAAAAGCGGATATTGTTGGCCCAGAGGCCTTCCACTCTAGTTTTGATGATGATTAACCCATGTAGTTATGTTTACTAATAATCTTGTGATTTTAGTTTCAGATCATTTAGCAAGATATTAGTTAGTGATTGCTTCAACAAGAGGAGTTTGGAAGCTTTCACATGGTGATTCCAGAGTCCGAGCATCAAAGATCATACATTGCCTTGCTCGTGGATCACGGTTTGGATCGGGTCGACCTGAAGATGAAGATCGTCAAGAAGACTTAGGTATCCTAGTTTAGTGTGTTTAGATCCATTTGTAAAGATAAGAATAGTTGATATACTCAAGTGCACAATACACACACGTTTTATGTTTTGGTATTTTTAACAAAACATATTTTTGGATTTAAAGACAAAAACTATGATATATATGTTTCATGTATATTGGACTTATGTCCATATGCAACATGCTTCAATGTGTTTAAATATCATGTTTTTGTATTTCAATGAGTTTTAGGAAAAATCAGATTTCTTATTGAAAAATTCAAGTTTGACAAAATACAGTTTTTGGTTTTTGGTAAAAATGATAAGACACAAAAATGATTCAAAAGATTGATATTTGTGTTGAAATTTTTACCACATGTTTTTATTTCAATATAAAAAGATAAAACTATTTTTGTGGTATTTTTAGAAGATTTATGGATTTATTAGAATATTTTTAAACTCAGATTTCTGACCCAGAAAATTTGGCTGCCAGGCTTTGGCGGTCGACCGTGCCGGTCGACCGTGTTCCAGAGCCGGTCGACCGGTCGGTCGACCGACGTGCACAGCCTTGTGCACGTTGGCCAGGCACAAGGGGCGGTCGACCGGGTCGGTCGACCGACCAGAGAGCTTTGCTCTCTGTTTTTGGGTGGTCGACCGACTTCTTCCAACGGTCAAAAATATGACCGTTGGCGGTCGACCGCCAGCCGCCGCCAGGACTGACAAACAGTCCCAACGGCTAGTTTTTGTTGGTGGGCTATTTAAGCCCCATTCCTTTGGGTTTTTGCTAAGATTTTCTGGAGCAAAAATTTCCCTATTCTCTGGTTTTAAAAACAAGTTTTCAAAAGTGTTTAAGTGCCAAAAAGATCCATCTTATTTGTTTTAAAGTGTTTTGTTATTTCAAAGAATTTAGGTTTTTGGGAATTAGTCTTGATCTAAAATTCTATATTCATTTGGTATTTTTCCCAAGAGTTTTTCTTTGATCAAAATACTTTGTTTTCCACACTTGAGGTATATCATCTATCCTATTGTATAGGATCTTTTATTTGTGGGAAAAGAGATTGTGTTTGTGGTCTTTTTGGATCACTTGTTGTAAACCCTTATTCTTGTTGGGTTGCTCCCTCTTTGGTAGAGGTTGAGATTGTTTGTTTACTCCCTCTAGTGAGAGGTGGAGTTTGGTTGTGTGGCTACGGGCCTATCCTTCTTCGGTAGAGGTGGATTGTGGTTGTATTGCCTCGGTGGAGGTTGTTGGTTGAGAGAGGAGTTCGGTACTCCCTTGTTGTACAAATCCTCCTCGGTGGAGGTTCCCTCGGTGGGAGTCATCGGTGGACAAGATAGTGGATTAGAAATCCTTCTCGGTGAAGGCGGGGACGTAGAGCTAGGGGCTCGAATCTCGGAACATATCCTTGTGTTTGCCTTTGATCCATTGTCTCTCTAACTCTCTCTTTATTTGTGTTATGCATCTTCATATCATTCATTTCTATTTGCTTGTGTTGTGCCTTGCATCATTCATATTGTTATATATCCATTATATGCTTGGCTTGTGTTTGTGTGCCTCACTTATACTTAACCACGAGAGCTTCATATAGCACCTCAACCCTTATCTAGGGGAATCAAGAGGAGTTAGTCCAGAGCCCTTCACGGGGAATTCGGCTACACTCGTTGGTTGTATTAAGTGTAGTTGCAAATTATTTTTAGCTTCCGCATTTAGTTTCTAGATTAGCCATATCACCTATTCGCCCCCCCTCTAGGTGATTTCAGGGAGGTAGTTTTTGGGTTAAGGGAGGATAATGACTCCCTATCTTATGTTATGTAGAGTTATGCCCTTAGTTCGATTTGTGGAAGTGTGAATTATAGACAAGAATGAAAACAAAAGCGAGTAAGTCACCAACGTGTTTGTCCTAACTATATGCAATGCAATATGTACATCTTAGTACAGATCACCACAACATAAGAACAAAATACAGTATACTGGAACTGAATCGACACATACCTTGATGCAAATGTGAAAATTTTTATAAAGCATCTAATTATCGTATTTTACTTCTTAATTATTACAGTGTACAGGTAATCGAAACAAACAACTTGCAGCAAAATACACAGATATTTGCAAATAAGGTACTCCTACAAAGATGAAGATCAAAGCCCAGAAAAATATGGTGTTTCCACCACAAAAAAGGCCTGCTTGCGGCAGGACAGTGGGCAACAACTTTCAGCTTTCTCGAGCAGGGAGATATAAGGGACTGTGGGCTTCTGTAGTTAAATTCTAAAAATTTTCACCTGTACCCAGAGATAGAGAAGAAAAGTTAACCAAAATGTGAAATTAAACCGTATTCATTCCAGGTAACGGTGCCAAAATTTGATCGGAGGTAAACCGCGCATGAAAATTATCGTTTTGAAATCAGAATTAAAGTGTGTGTGCTTTGGCTTCCTCGATACTTCCGTTATAGCATAGAGGCTAAACGGGTTGACCACATGGACGAGAGGCAATAGAAGCATTGGCAGTATGTTTATGTGTGTGTTAATGGTTCTTATATGTTTCAAAGAATTAAAAAAAACAAATAATGAAACGAGAAGAGTACGGTGAAAACAAAGATAGAAACATTGAAGAGAAGGTATTTGTGATTTTTGAGATTATTTCTAAAACAAAGTAAAAATAGAGGAAAACTCATGACTACTAACTACTAATAACTTCACTAACCATGTTAACCTCTTAGTGATTGTTGCCTCACATGTATCCTTGATCATCACTAGTTTTTGGTTCAAGAGCTTTTTAAAGCATGACCTATAAGATTACTCATCACATCCAAACTCAAATAAACAAGTGCAAGTTACACTTAAACCATCAAAACTACACTAGAGCAAACAAGGAATAAAGTAATATTAGCTTGTTAGAGAGTTAGATGTTAGAGTGTCTGAATCCATCATCATGAGCCATCAATGACTCTTGCAAGAGCAAGGCAAAGTAGAGGTTATTAGATTCATGTGAATTATCAAGTAAGGACATAACAAGTTAGTGGTTAGTAGTTAGATGGCATGAGAGAAAATTAGTTAAGCATGTAAAAGGTTAGAAAGAAGAAAACAAATAGAGATAAAGAGAGAATTTTTCATAGAGTGTCACCCTCCATTATAGGAACTCTAACTTTCATCCTAAAAATCACTCTTTTGAACTTTTACAAGATCTAAAAGAAAGGAAAAATATGAAAGAAAAGAAGAAGAAAAAACTAAACGACTCTAAAGAGAAGATACTACTCTAAAAACCTTCCTTCTTTCAACTAAACAACTCTAAAGAGAAGAAACTACTCTACAAACCTTCCTTCTTTCTGTTCTGCTTGCTACCATGAGATATTTATAGCAATGGGCCTCTAGGGGTTAATACGGGGCCACGCGTTGAAACTCGATGCGTGGCTCCTCCGTACTACCGCAGAAATGTGGCTCAAGCCGCATTTCCGCGGCCGTATAGACGCCGTGCACGGTGCTGAAGTATGCAGCCTTTGACTGCACACTGGACCCTGTACTTGCTGTCAGTTTCTGGTATTTTGCACCCAAATTTAGCAGATAGGGCTTCAAAAGTCTTGGGCTACTTCTGAGATATAAAAATTGAAAATCACCTAGAGGGGGGGTGAATAGGTGATTATGCTAATCTAATGAACTTAATGCGAAATTTAAAAACTAATTGCAATAAACAAGAGATGCACACTCAAACAAGCCAAGCAATTATGAATGAACAATATGAATTGATGCAAGGCACAAAGTAAAGAGAGAGAGAGAGCCAAAGGATCAAGCGCAAACAACAAGATATGTTTCGAGGTTCGAGCACCCAGCTCTACATCCCCGCCTTCACCCAGAAGGATTTTAAGTCCATTAGCTGTCCACAAAGGACTCCCACAAAGGAAACCTCCACCGAGGATTTGGGGCAATAACAATTACAAGGAGTACCCAACTCCTCTCCTTACAAACAGAACCTCCTCCTTGAGGCACAACTCCAATCCAACAAACAATCACCTCACAACTTGAGGGATTAGCACCAAGCAACACAAGGATCACCCACAACTTGAGGGATACAACCCAAATGCACAACCTCCTCAACACAATGAGGGAAAGGCACAAAGCCAAGCAAAGATAGGGTTTTCAACTTGGTGGTCTAAACAACAACCACAAACAATTTCTTTCCCACACAAAGATCCTATAGAATAAGATAGTAGAAGTAGCTCAAGTGTGGAGAAAAACCAAAGGAATGGAAATCAAAAACTCAAAGAAAATCTTTGGGAAAAAGCTAGAAACTAAGATGAAGAAATTGAATCAAATCTTTTCCCAAAAACCCTTTCTTGATTTTTCAAACCCTAACAAAAACACCAATAGATTGATCAATATAAAGCCCAAAAACTTCTTTTGATTGCTGTGAAAACACTAGAGAGTCAGGAAAAATTCGCACAAAAAATCTTATTGAAAACTGGCCATTAATGGGGTATTTATAGCCCCCAGAAAAATATAGCCGTTGGCAGCAGATCCTGCCAAAAATGACCTACCGGTCGACCGTGCGGTCGACCGGCCAACGGTCACATTTTGACCGTTGCCAGCTACCGGTCGACCGCCCGGTCGACCGAAACAAACAGAGAGTTGCCTGCATGCAGTCGGTCGCCCGTGCGGTCGACCGGACCATGTGGCAGCCAGCGTGCACGTATCCGTGCACGTCGATCGACTGATACGGTCGACCGGCTACTTGGTGCGGTCGACCGTAGGGGTCGACCGACCTAGCCTGGCAGAGACTGTTCTGGTCAGCAAAAACATGTAATTTTTAATCCTAAAAATTCCCATTAAATCTCTAAAATTCACAAAAATAGTTTTATCATTTTTTATTGAAATACAAAACTTGTGTTAAAAAGTTTAATACAAATCTCAAACATTTTGAACTATTTTTGTGTTATAGAAATTTTGCCAAAAACCAAAAACTGTATTTTCTAAAACTTGGATTTTTGAATAGAAAATACGTTTTGTCCAAAACTCATCCAAATACAAAACATGATATTAAATAACATTTAGGCATGATGTATATGGATATAATCCTATATACATGAAACATATATATATCCATGTTTTTGACTTTAATTCCAAAATATATTTTGTTAAAAATACCAAAACATAAAACACATGAATAAGTGAGTCAAAACTAAGTTTGTCTAGGAAGTTAAGCATGCATGTATATATAACAAATCTAATATACATTAAACCATGTAAACTTGTTTTGATCTATCTATTCATGAAAACCAAGATCGGTTAAACCAAAAACGGAAAAACCGAAAACCAATATTCAAAACATGAAACGTGTGTGTTGTGAACTTGAGCATATCATACTATTCTAATCTTTACAATTTGGATCTAAACACAAAACTAAACTATGGTACCGATGTCTTTTTGTCTCCAAGATGACTCGATCTAAAACTCCTTGATCCACCGAGTAAGTGCTATATATGATCTTTGACGCTCAGGCTCTTGAATCAACATGTGAAAGCTTCCAAATCATCTTGTTGAAGGTAATCACCTACTAATAACTTGATTAATGATCTGAAACTAAAATCACAAGATTATTAGTACACATAACTACATCAGTTAATCATCATCAAAACTAGAGTGGAAGGCCTCTGGGCCAACAATCTCCCCCTTTTTGATGATGACAAAACTCATGGAGTTATATATGCATGGATTAAAATTAAGCTTCAAAGAAGCTCCCCCTTAACTCATGCATAAACAAATAAACAATAAATATGCAATGAATAACAATGCATAATCATGCATAAACAATAAATGGCTCTAGATACCAATGAAATGTTTAAAAACAAAACATGCTCTAGATACCAATTAAAACTAAACTAAATTAAACTTAATATATGCAAAACATAAACATGCATATATAAAACTTCTCAAATAATTCTCCCCTTTTTGTCAATCATCAACAAAGGGATAAAAACCAAACAAAACAAAATCTTCTCCCTTTTTGTTCGAAACAATGAATCGACAAAAGGTTGAAAACAAGAAAAACAATATTCTTCCCCTTTTTGTCTAAAACAAAAACAAAGTCAATAAGGGGTTACATTCAATTAAGATATCAATTAAAAATATGTCAAGTAGAGCATCTTGATACCAATTGAAAGTAAACAAAAAAATATTGATACCAATTTTAAGCAAAACACATGAAAATCTTGATACCATTGAAATTAAACATAATAAATTTTGAATGTCTAACAAAAATTTGATACCAATTGTAAATATTTTTCATTTTGAACATATGATACCAAATTTGAATTTTCAATCATAAAGTATGGGAGTGGAAAATAAATACCAATTGAAAGATGAAATACGAATTTTCTCCCTCTTTATGAAATACCAACTAAAATAATGCGTAGGCTTGATACCAATTTAAAAGTAATCAATTGAAACAAAATTAAAGCTTAAACTTAGCATAAACACAAACATATATATGAAATACACCTAGAGGGGGGGTGAATAGGTGTGATTGCTAATCTAATGATCTTTTTAAACTTAGTATGATGAATGATGCAACGATCTCTCAAAACAAGACTAAGAGCCGAATACCCCGTGAGAGGTTCTGAACTCCTTCCTCCCAATTCCCCTTTAAATGGGTTAGAGGTGCGCAATGCAACCTTGTTGTATGAGATTATGATCGATCAAGGCAAGATATGATGGATGAATGGTGAGATGCACACAAGTATTACAAGCTTGAAATAAAAGCACAAATAAAGAAACAAGATCACAAGCAAGTAATTGAAAGCAATAAAGTGCAAGAGAATTTAAAGACAAAATTGACGCAAGGCAATCGCAAACACAAGAAGTTTGTTTCGAGGTTCGAGCCACCGCTCTACTCCCCGCCTTCACCTCCGTGAAGGGTTTCCACTATCCACCGAGGACGCCTTACAATGGTCTACCGAAGATCGGAGCACCGAGCTCTTACAATAACCTCTACCGAAGAGGTGTCTCCACAAGAACAAGGATCACAAGAACAATAGTGATCTCCACAAGATCACAAAACTCTTTCCCAAACTCTTTTACAATCTCTCACTCTTTTACAACTTCTCTATAGTATGAGTAAAGGATTTTTGGCTCTATGAAGTCTAGTGAGAAAAACTTCAGTTGTAGAGTGATATTAGCAATCAAACACAACTGAAAAACAAGCTTAAAAAGAATTGAAATTGGAAGCTTTGAAAACTGTTTTTCTTCTCCTTTGAAAAATAATGAAAACTTGATATTTTTTTGGTAAATAGTAAGGACCCATTCCCCTCTATTTATAACGAGAAAATAGGTTAAAAACAATTTTTTTACACCTAATTTGGCCTAAAAAAGGTCTCCAACAACTCTCAAAAAGTCTATTAAAACAGAAAATAAAAACAGATTTCAGAATTGCACCAAAGAGGAAAGAGCCGTTGGGCTCTTGCAGGCGTAGCGGTCGACCGGTCGGTCGACCGTTTGCCCTGTTGGCAAAGAGCCGTTGGACTCCGGTCGACCGCTCGGTTAACCGTTTCCTCCAAAGGAAACACAGTTTCCTTAAGGCGGCGACCGCCCGGTCGACCCAAACAAACCGAGAGTGGACCTGCTTACAGTCGGTCGACCGGGGCCGTCGACCGACAGACGTGCACAAACGTGCACGTCCTTGCACTGGCGCCGGTCGATCGGGCGGTCGGCCGGTCAGCCTGAAATAGGGAAAATCAGTATTTTTCTGACTTAAGAAAATTTTGTAAAATAGTTTTGGGTTTGAACAATCTTAAGTATCATGCTAGTAGGGGTATATGCACATGATCTAAACATGTTATTTATTTTGTAAAACTTAAGATCATGTAAATATCTACTAAGGCATGAGACAAAAATTAAAACATGAAAACTTAAAAATAAAACTTCACATTTTAGCAAAGACAAATTGTGTATGTGTATCCTAGAGCCAAAAATCCAATACTCAAACTTTAACATTCTATTCTTACAATAATTCTAAAGACTTCAAGTTCTTCAAGAGGGGCTTTCTCCATATGATCTTCAAACTTGCATCTTGAGCCCAAATTGAGTTGACTTGAGTCCAAGGCACTTTCTTTTAGGGTGTAAACCTTTTAGTAGAGTTAGAAACCTGAAACACACTTAAACAATAAGCAATATTAGTACAAATAACTAATATGTTTTGTAATCATCAAAACACACTAAACATGGGTGATTGTAACCTTGGGCCAACAATCTCCCCCTTTTTGATGATGACAAAACATATGAGTTATTTAAACAAACATGGAAGAAGAGCTTGGAAAGCTCCCCCTCAAATAATGCTATGTATATATCAAGAATATGAAAAGCTATGTAAATACACATAAAGCATTGAAAAATATCAACACAATAATTTTTGTCATAAACCTCAAAATAATGAGCAAAATTATCTATCTTTTTCTCCCCCTTTTTGTCATACATCAAAAAGGGTTAACCAAAACAAAATAAAGTTTTTCTTTAAGAATCCATAATGCAAACATTCAACTCACCACAAATAAAGGAGAATCTAGCATAATCTAATGGTTTAGTAAAAATATCGGCAAGTTGAAAATCGGTGGAAACATAATCAATGTCAATATCACCTTTCTCATAATGATCTCTAAGAAAGTGATACCTAATGTCAATGTGTTTGGTTTTACTATGTTGATTTGCATTCTTTGTCATGTGAATAGTACTAGTATTATCACAAAATATTTTAACATGATCAAAGTGTAAATCATAGTCAAGGAGAGTATGTTTCATCCAAAGAACTTGTGCACAACAAGCTCCGGCTGCAACATACTCCGCCTCGGCGGTTGATAGGGCTACCGAATTTTGCTTTTTGGAAGACCAAGATACAAGACAATTACCTAGGAATTGACATGTTCCACTTGTGCTCTTCCTATCTACCCTACAACCTGCATAGTCGGCATCCGAAAAACTCTTCATATCAAATAGTCCGGTTTTCGGATACCACAAACCCATTTCAATAGTGCCCTTAAGGTATTTAATTATGCGTTTTACCGCTACTAAATGAGACTCCTTAGGACATGATTGAAAACATGCACAAAGACAAACGGAAAACATAATATCCGGCCTACTAGCCGTCAAATACAATAAACTACCTATCATGCTTCTATAAAGTTTAATGTCTACACTTTTACCTTGTTCATCCTTGTCAAGCTTGGTAGTTGTTGCCATGGGAGTTTTGCTTACTTTAGATCCTTCAAGCCCGAACCTTTTGATTAATTCCTTTGTGTACTTGGCTTGATTGATGAAGATCCCATCCTTCCTTTGCTTGATTTGGAGTCCAAGGAAATAGTTAAGCTCCCCCATCATAGACATTTCAAATTCATCCTTCATGCATGATTCAAAAGCTTGGCAAAGAGATTCATTAGTAGAACCAAAAATAATGTCATCAACATAAATTTGCACAATAAGAATATCTTTTTCTACATGTTTTGTAAACAAAGTTGTGTCAATTTTACTTTTCTTAAAACCATTTGAAATCAAAAATGAAGAAAGTCTTTCATACCAAGCCCTAGGGGCTTGTTTTAAACCATAAGAGCTTTATCTAATTTAAATACAAAATCCGGATGTGTAGGATCAACAAACCCGGGGGTTGTTCAACATACACCTCCTCTTCAATAAAAACCATTTAGAAAAGCACTTTTAACATCCATTTGAAACAATTTAAAATCTTTATATGAGGCAAATGCTAGTGTCATCCGTATGGCTTCAAGCCGTGCTACGGGTGCAAAGGTTTCTTCAAAATCGATTCCTTCGATTTGAGTGTAACCTTGGGCAACTAACCTAGCTTTATTCCTAACAACGTTACCCGATTCATCCAACTTGTTCTTAAAGATCCACTTAGTACCAATTGTTGGTCTATCGTGGGGCCTAGGAACAAGGTGCCAAACTTGGTTGCGCTTAAATTGATTGAGCTCCTCTTGCATGGCTAGCAACCAATATGAATCGGCCTCGGCTTCGAGGACGTTCTTGGGTTTAACATGTGAAATAAATGCATAATGTCCACAATAGTCATGAAGTTTAGAGCGAGTGGTTACCCCTTTTGATACTTCACCTATGACGAGGTCCTTGGGATGATGGGGATTGTATCTCCAACCCTTTAGAAGTTGTTGAGTAGGCTCCACTTCATTTGTTTGATTTTCATTTCCTTGAGCCTCTTCTACTTTAGCTTCACTTCCTTCATCATCCTTTGGCTTGTCTCCCATAGTAGTAGTATCCTCCAAGGTCACTTTCTCCAAGCCTTCATCCAAAGCATCTATTTTTATAACATTCTTAACAAACAAGTTAGATTCTTCAAACTTAACATGTATAGATTCCTCAATAGTCAAAGATGATTTATTGAAGATTCTATAAGCCTTACTTGTATTAGAATACCCAACAAAAATTGCCTCATAAGCTTTAGCATCAAATTTTCCTAAATTAGCTTTAGTATTTAAAACAAAACATTTGCATCCAAAAACTTTGAAATATGAAACATTTGGTTTTCTAGAAAAGTACATTTCAAAAGAAGTTTTTGAAGTATTTTTACACAAGAAAACACGATTTGATATATAGCATGATGTATTTACGGCCTCGGCCCACAAATAATGTGGTAGACCATATTCACTTAGCATTGTCCTAGCCATCTCTTGTAAGGTTCGATTTTTCCGTTCAACTACTCCATTTTGTTGTGGAGTTCTAGGACAAGAAAGTTCATGCTTAATTCCATGTTCTTCACAAAAAGTGGTAAAGGGTAGGTTAATGAACTCACCTCCTCTATCACTTCTTATTCTTAAAATTGAAGACTCTTTTTCTTTTTCAACTCTTTTCTTAAAAGTTTGGAAATATGAAAATGCTTGATTTTTGTGTTTAAGAAAGAAAACCCAAGTAAACCGTGAAAAACATCAACCAAAACAAATACAAATCTATTCCCACTTAGACTTTTGGTTTGTGTAGGGCCAAATAGATCCATATGGATTAACTCCAAAGGACGTGATGTCATGATATCCTTAATTGACTTGAAAGAAGACTTAGTTTGTTTTCCAAATTGACATGCGTCACAAACTCGGTCCTTTTCAAAACTCAAACAAGGAATACCTTTCACCATTTCCTTTGTGTTTAACCTAGATATGTGGTCAAATGAAATATGGCCTAATCTTCTATGCCACAACCAAGAGTCGTCATCGAGGGCTTTTAAACAAGTAATATTACAAGACATATTAGACATATCTATCATATAAACATTACTTTCACGAAAACCGGAAACACACAAGTATTAGAAATTCTATCAATTACTTTACAAGCTATATGATCAAAAACAACATCAAAACCTTTATCACAAAGTTGACTAACACTCAGAGGTTATGCTTGAGTCCATCAACTAAAACTACATTTTCAATTAAAGGGGATGTGCCGAGTTTTACATTATCAATACCGATGATTTTACCCTTGGCATCATCTCCGAAGGTGACGGTGCCACCTTCATGGTATCTTGATAGGGTTGCAAAGTTGTTGATGTCCCAAGTCATGTGCCTTGGGCAACCATTATCAAGATACCACAATCCTCTACGTCTTTGGACTTTGGAAGGTACCTATATCATTTAACAAAATTGTTGACTTTGGTACCCAAATTTTCTTGGGTCCTTGAAAGTTAGTGTTGCGAACCCAAACATTATGATAAGATGCACTTAGTCTATCATAGCAAAAATTGGCTAAGTGTCCTTTCCGCCCACAATGTGAACATGAGAACACTCTTCCATACATGAATGCATGATGTGTGTGTGAAGTGTGAGCATGCTTTGGGGGTTTGCCACGATGTAAAGGTTGTGTGGTATGAACATGAGCATGAGCATGGTGAACATTTTTCTTAGGGGCTTGTTTCTTAGGAAACATGGCCTCTATCTTTTTCTTATCAAACTCACAATTTTTTAAAACAATTCCCAATGAGTCTATTCTTTCTTTAAGCATGGTAATCTCATTAGAATCAATTTGTGGAGACTTGCCTTTACAAGAAATCTTATACTTGTCAAAATCTTTTTGAGTGGAAACAAGAGTGAAAGTAATTCATCCTTTTCTTTAGAAAGAGTAAAAACTTGATGATTAAGAGATTCATTTTCCTTTTTCATTTTTAAATACTTTTTCTTAAGAAAATCATAGTTATGTGATAATTCTACAAAGGCTTCTCCTAATTCATCCATGGAAAGTTCATCATTAGGAGAAGTGGAAGGGGTTACCTTGCTTGTGCTTTCATTTGCCATGAAGCACATGTTAGCGGTATCAATCTCCTCCTCGGATTCGCTCTCAGAATCCCATGTAGCTTTCATTGCCTTCTTCTTGTGAGGCTTCTTTGAGGTGGAGGGCTTCACTTTATCCGGACACTCCGCCACAATGTGTCCCGGCCTTTGACAATTGAAGTAAATAATTTTCCTTTCTTCTTTACCTCCTTGCCATCTCCTTCTTCCTTAAAATTTAGCCTTGTTGTACATCCTCCGGACGTTCTTCACAAGAAGTGAGAGCTCTTCGTCATCTTCTTCTTCTCCATCATCTTCGTCGGAGTGTGTGGATTGGCTTTTGAAGGCTATTGTCTTCTTCTTGGAAGGAGCCATGTCCTCCCTCACTTTCCTCTCCATCTCATGGGTTTTGAGGTTCCCAATGAGACCAATTAGCTCCATCTCCTCCTTGTCATTGAGTTCCTTCAAGGTTGTTGCTTTTACTTCCCATGAAGGAGGAAGAGCCCGGATGATCTTTCTTACTCTTTGATCGTTGTCGATAGCATCACCTAGAGAAGAAAGTCCATTAGTGATCTTAGTAAATTTTGTAACCATATCATCTATGGTTTCATGTTCTTACATGCTAAAGTTCTCATATTAGGACCGAAGAAGGTCTATCTTAGCCCTCTTCACTTGTGAGGTCCCTTCATGTGTAACTAGTAAATGTGTCCAAATTTCATATGCGGACTTGCAATGAATAACTCTAGCTATGTCATCATCATTAAGGGCTTGAAGTAGTGCATAGTGAGCCCTAGCATTGGCATCAAATTCTTTGGTCTCTATTTCGGACCAAGTGGTTCATCACCGGGGGGT
Organism: Agave tequilana; assembly: GCA_038442645.1. Taxonomy (NCBI): domain Eukaryota; kingdom Viridiplantae; phylum Streptophyta; class Magnoliopsida; order Asparagales; family Asparagaceae; genus Agave; species Agave tequilana. The sequence goes on from JAVJIF010005995.1 coordinate 128,991, forward strand.
GCACTAAAGGGTTTGGTCACGGCCTTTGCAACTCGACTACCTAGAGATTGCAAGAAAACGGTCATCTTAACCTTCCATATGGGAAAGTTAAGTCCATCAAACTTAGGGGTGTCTTAATACCATCGGCCATCTTTACTAAGTGAGAATGAATGAAATGATTAGCAATATTAGGATCTTTCTAGGGTTGTTAAGCCAAGAGCCTAGTAACCAAGCTCTGATACCAATTGAAATACACCTAGAGGGGGGGTGAATAGGTGTGATTGCTAATCTAATGATCTTTTTAAAACTTAGTATGATGAATGATGCAACGATCTCTCAAAACAAGACTAAGAGCCGAATACCCCGTGAGAGGTTCTGAACTCCTTCCTCCCAATTCCCCTTTAAATGGGTTAGAGGTGCGCAATGCAACCTTGTTGTATGAGATTATGATCGATCAAGGCAAGATATGATGGATGAATGGTGAGATGCACACAAGTATTACAAGCTTGAAATAAAATAAAGAAACAAGATCACAAGCAAGTAATTGAAAGCAATAAAGTGCAAGAGAATTTAAAGACAAAATTGACGCAAGGCAATCACAAACACAAGAAGTTTGTTTCGAGGTTCGAGCCACCGCTCTACTCCCCGCCTTCACCTCCGTGAAGGGTTTCCACTATCCACCGAGGACGCCTTACAATGGTCTACCGAAGACCGGAGCACCGAGCTCTTACAATAACCTCTACCGAAGAGGTGTCTCCACAAGAACAAGGATCACAAGAACAATAGTGATCTCCACAAGATCACAAAACTCTTTCCCAAACTCTTTTACAATCTCTCACTCTTTTACAATTTCTCTATAGTATGAGTAAAGGATTTTTGGCTCTATGAAGTGTAGTGAGAAAAACTTCAGTTGTAGAGTGATATTAGCAATCAAACACAACTGAAAAACAAGCTTAAAAGAATTGGAATTGGAAGCTTTGAAAACTGTTTTTCTTCTCCTTTGAAAAACAATGAAAACTTGGGATTTTTTTTTGGTAAATAGTAAGGACCCATTCCCCTCTATTTATAAGGAGAGAATAGGTTAAAAACAATTTCTTTACACCTAATTTGGCCTGAAAAAGGTCTCCAACAACTCTCAAAAAGTCTGTTAAAACAGAAAATAAAAACAGATTTCAGAATTGCACCAAAGAGGAAAGAGCCGTTGGGCTCTTGCAGGCGTAGCGGTCGACTGGTCGGTCGACCGTTTGCCCTGTTGGCAAAGAGCCGTTGGACTCCGGTCGACCACTCGTCGACCGTTTCCTCCAAAGGAAACACAGTTTCCTTAAGGCGGTCGACCGCCCGGTCGACCCAAACAAACCGAGAGTGGACCTGCTTACAGTCGGTCGACCGGGGCCGTCGACCGACAGACGTGCACAAACGTGCACGTCCTTGCACTGGCGCCGGTCGACCGGGCGGTCGGCCGTCAACCTGAAATAGGGAAAATCAGTATTTTTCTGACTTAGGAAAATTTTGTAAAATAGTTTTGGGTTTGAACAATCTTAAGTATCATGCTAGTAGGGGTATATGCACATGATCTAAACATGTTATTTATTTTGTAAAACTTAAGATCATGTAAATATCTACTAAGGCATGAGACAAAATTAAAACATGAAAACTTAAAAACAAAACTTCACATTTTAGCAAAGACAAATTGTGTATGTGTATCCTTGAGCCAAATATCCAATACTCAAACTTTAACATTCTATTCTTACAATGATTCTAAAGACTTCAAGTTCTTCAAGAGGGGCTTTCTCCATATGATCTTCAAACTTGCATCTTGAGCCCAAATTGAGTTGACTTGAGTCCAAAGCACTTTCTTTTAGGGTGTAAACCTTTTAGTAGAGTTAGAAACCTGAAACACACTTAAACAATAAGCAATATTAGTACAAATAACTAATATGTTTTGTAATCATCAAAACACACTAAACATGGGTGATTGTAACCTTGGGCCAACAATATATGTATGGAAAATAGATACCAATTGAAATTGATATTCTTGGAATTGAAAGCATACATACATACAAACATATATGAGTATACAAGAAAGGTCAAAATTGATACCAATTGAAAGAGTCCAATGATACCAATTGAGACAACAATAATGATCAAGTGTATACATCATATTATCTACCACCCAATCATGGTTCAAGTTTTAAAAGATTTTCATTTTAAAGCATACATGAACATGATCTCCCATCCAACCTCCCATAGAAGGTAGGGGTTTTCAAAATAGATTTGAAAATAAGCTTTATTTGAAAAACTCTACCAAAATGAAGAATACCGTAACTAGTTAAATGGAAAATCTTTTAAACTAGTACGAAATCCTTCAAGTAAGGAATAAACTAAAAATAATTTTCATAAAACACATGTAAATCACATAGCACTTAAAACACTCAATATTCAATAAAGTCCATACATGCTCATGAAAACATACTCATGAGAAATATTTTAAAATTGTGAGTGTACAAGTAATGTGTGACATGGCATTATGAAATTTCCAATTAAGCTCAAAATTCCTTGAAACAATGAAAATTATCAAAATTATTTAATATTCAAGGTATATGTATATCTTATACAAACTAAAGTATACATATATATCCAAACACAACGAGTCCACAAAGATATATGCATGAAGGCACGTGGCTCAAAAAGGATGTATATGTATAATAATAATTTGGATAAAATAGACATATACATGAAGTTAAACAAATAAACACGAAATCAAGAAAAACTAAATTTTCACCAAAACAAATTTCATTTCAAGGTATATGTATGAATTGTCAACACAATAAGTATACATACATATCCCTAAACACAATTGAGTCCATATATATAGATTTGCATGAAAGGCAAAAGACTCAAAGGGTATACATGTATATCTTAAAGTTTGGCAAAATAAACATATACATGAAATGAAAAACTCATAAAACAAATCCAAAAATAGGAATACAAGTTTAAAATGCATGAATCATCAAAATTAGACTATACTAGCACATCTAATGGGTTCAAATAAGCAATCAAGCCAAACATATATAGATTTATTTGTGGCCCACTATATGCACAAGTATAAATCCTAGTCTTAATGAAAACTAACATCTAAACATGTAATCAACACATGAAGCATAAAACCAAGATATAAATCAATCATGATAAGCATAAACGTGATCATTATGTAAATCCACATGTTATTAGATTTATGATGTACATGATAGCTAATCAAATACGAGAACACAAAATAATAATCCATATTAAACATGGGTGTCTCAAATACTATACATATATGTCAAGAATCTAATTAACATGGCATTTTCATACTAATCACTAAATAATGAAACATGCTATAAACAATGAATATGAAAAGCATGTAAACAATAAATAGGAGTTAGGGATCGTTACCAAAACTTAGAAGGCAACTTTCCTTATCTCCAAAACATGGTGGTCATCTCCACCAAACTTCCCTTGAAAGTAATGCATCCAATTGATTTCCATGAAGCTCGGAACGCATCCACTCCAAGGTACGGCAACTCTCACGTCATGTGAGAGCCCACACCTACATCAAAAATAGGAGGGGTGGTCTTTGGTACCCATATCTTCTTGGGTCCATGGGGGTTAGTACCTTCTCTAATCCAAACAAACTTATTTGCTAAATTATCATTATGTATTCTATCATAGCAAAATTTAGTAAGGTGGCCCATACGTCCACAATGTGTACAAGTGTACACATGAGCATACATGTGATGGGTGTGTCCGTGAGGAGCATGTGTATGCCGTGGAGGTGTGCATGAAAAGATGGAACTTGCTTCTTTCGAAACAAGGATTCCAAACATGTGTGGCTCTTGGCACATTGACTCAAAGTGGAGCCCAAACAAACAACATTCTTCTTTAACATGGATATATCTTTTTCAATCAAAGAAGAAGTGTGGCATGCAATAGGTGAAGTGTGTGATACTACCCTAGCATGGCAAACATGTGCATCTATCTTATTTTGCAAAACATCATTTTTCTTTAAACAAACATTTAAATCATTTGAAATAGAAATAATTTTGTTTTTCAAAGCAACATTCTCTTTTAAAACAAAATCAATTTTTGAAGACAAAACATCATTATTTTTCAAAAGAGTTTCACAATCATTTTTATTTTTAAAAAACTTATTTTCTTTAAGTGCAAGTTCTAATTGAGATCTCAATGAATCCCTTTCATTATAGACATCAACCTTCTCTTGCAAAACATTGTCAAGTCTAGAATGTAAACTTTTATTTTCTTTTTCAAGGCCTAGACTTTTCTTTTTCAAAATTTTGTATTTTTCAATCAATTTTTCACACACAATAGATAGTTCTTCATTCAAGGCATGGGCATCATAATCATTTGAAGAACTAGCATCATCATCATTATCTAAGTGGGTTTCCGAGTGTACCTCAAGGGAGTCATTCCCTTGGACCATGAAGCATTGTGAGTCGGATTCTCCACTAGATTCCTCTTCTTGTTGGATAGGCGTTTGAAGCTTGGAGGTGGTGGTTGTTGTCAACATATTCCACACTGCAAATGCGGAATCAAAGTTAGAAGCAAGCATAAGATATTCTTTATTTAATGTGCTTCTAATGGCCTCAAGGGCTTGTGCATTGGCCCCTATATGATTGCTATCACTAAGGTAGGATTCCTTTGTAATGGTAAGGTAAACCTTATGTCCTAGGGTTTGTAAATAAACGGTCATCCTAATCTTCCAAACAAGAATGTTGGAAGGGTCAAACATAGGTGGGGTCATGAAGTCCATGGGTAAACTATATGAGTGTGCAAACAAGCAAATGCAAACATAGATTAGCAAACCAAGATCTCACTCCTAGGTGGTTAAACCTAAATATCAGGAGCGGAGGCTCTGATACCAATTGAAAATCACCTAGAGGGGGGTGAATAGGTGATTATGCTAATCTAATGAACTTAATGCGGAATTTAAAAACTAATTGCAATAAACAAGAGATGCACACTCAAACAAGCCAAGCAATTATGAATGAACAATATGAATTGATGCAAGGCACAAAGTAAAGAGAGAGAGCCAAGGGAACAAGCGCAAACAACAAGATATGTTTCGAGGTTCGAGCACCCAGCTCTACATCCCCGCCTTCACCTAGAAGGATTTTAAGTCCACTAGCTTGTCCACAAAGGACTCTCACAAAGGGAACCTCCACCGAGAATTTGGGGCAATAACAATTACAAGGAGTACCCAACTCCTCTCCTTACAAACACAACCTCCTCCTTGAGGCACAACTCCAATCCAACAAACAATCACCTCACAACTTGAGGGATTAGCACCAAGCAACACAAGGATCACCTCACAACTTGAGGGATACAACCCAAATGCACAACCTCCTCAACACAATGAGGGAAGGCACAAAGCCAAGTAAAGATAGGGTTTTCAACTTGGTGGTCTAAACAACAACCACAAATAATTTCTTTCCCACACAAAGATCCTATAGAATAAGATAGTAGAAGTAGCTCAAGTGTGGAGAAAAACCAAAGGAATGGAAATCAAAACTCAAAGAAAATCTTTGGGAAAAGCTAGAAACTAAGATGAAGAATTGAATCAAAATCTTTTCCCAAAAACCCTTTTTTGATTTTTCAAACCCTAACAAAAACACCAAATAGATTGATCAATATAAAGCCCAAAAACTTCTTTTGATTGCTGTGAAAACACTAGAGAGTTAGGAAAAATTCGCACAAAAAATCTTATTGAAACTGGCCATTAATGGGGTATTTATAGCCCCCAGAAAATATAGCCGTTGGCAGCAGATCCTGCCAAAAATGACCTACCGGTCGACCGTGCGGTCGACCGGCCAACGGTCACATTTTGACCGTTGCCAGCTACCGGTCGACCGCCCGGTCGACCGAAACAAACAGAGAGTTGCCTGCATGCAGTCGGTCGCCCGTGCGGTCGACCGGACCATGTGGCAGCCAGCGTGCACGTATCCGTGCACGTCGGTCGACTAATACGGTCGACCGGCTACTTGGTGCGGTCGACCGTAGGGGTCGACCGACTTAGCCTGGCAGAGACTGTTCTGGTCAGCAAAAACATGTAATTTTTAATCCTAAACATTCCCATTAAATCTCTAAAAATCCACAAAAATAATTTTATCATTTTTTATTGAAATACAAACTTGTGTTAAAAAGTTTAACACAAATCTCAAACATTTTGAAATATTTTTGTTATAGAAATTTTGCCAAAAACCAAAAACTGTATTTTCTAAAACTTGAATTTTTGAATAGAAAATACGTTTTGTCCAAAACTCATCCAAATACAAAAACATGATATTAAACAACATTTAGGCATGATGTATATGGATATAATCCTATATACATGAAACATATATATATCCATGTTTTTGACTTTAATTCCAAAATATGTTTTGTTAAAAATATCAAAACATAAAACACATGAATAAGTGAGTCAAAACTAAGTTTGTCTAGGAAGTTAAGCATGCATGTATATATACAAATCTAATATACATTAAACCATGTAAACTTGTTTTTGATCTATCTATTCATGAAACCAAGATCGGTTAAACCAAAAACGGAAAAACCGAAAACCAATATTCAAAACATGAAACGTGTGTGTTGTGAACTTGAGCATATCATACTATTCTAATCTTTACAATTTGGATCTAAATACAAAATTAAACTATGGTACCGATGTCTTCTTGTCTCCAAGCCAGCTCGATCCAAAACTCCTTGATCCACCGAGCAGGTGCTATATATGATCTTTGACACTCGGGCTCTTGAATCAATATGTGAAAGCTTTCAAATCATCTTGTTGAAGCTAATCACCTACTAATAACTTGATTATGATCTGAAACTAAAATCACAAGATTATTAGTACACATAACTACATGAGTTAATCATCATCAAAACTAGAGTGGAAGGCCTCTGGGCCAACAAAAATCTCTAATTAAATGAGAGTTTGGGGTCTTTTCTCCACTTCATGCTATGTATCTAGAAACACACAGGAAAGCCATTGTTAACCTAATTTTATTCAGAATAAATGTGAAAATGTGGTATGAAATAAGCACATTTGGATACTAATCACTCAGCTATCATAATGCATGACAAGGTTTATGGAATGAGCTAAGGGATTTGCAAATTACTTACTCCCCGTGGATTAACACTGGGGATTTCACTACATCCAGATATACTTCTGAAAAAATTGGAAGTAAATCTTTATCATTTCAACAGTTGAGCTCATTTAATGATTTTATCTCTAGTTGTTCTCTATTGGACTTGAAAAGTATAGAGTTACTGGAGTTGGAACAATAAGAACTTGGGCTCAAGAAGGATTGCAGGCAGACTGGATAGAGTACTTTGTAACACTCATTGGTTGGATATCCTACCAATGTCTTGCTATGTTTACATGGCCCATGCTTCTAGTGATCATTCTCCTATAAGTATAATCTGAATGACGATTAAAAATGGATATAAGCCTTTCAAATTCTTCAATTATTGGCAAGAAAGACCAGGTTTTCCAGATGTTCTACAATCTGTTTGGTCAGTTCAAGTAGAAGGCTCTCCGTTATTCAAGGTGGTTACAAAACTTAAATTGCTTAAACAAGCAATTAAAGAATGGTGAAGACAACCATTTGGCACTCCTGAAGACAAAATTCAACAAACAAGGAAGCAATTGGAGAAGGTACATAATAGAATGGGTATAGAACCCCTGAACTTTCATCTTCAAAGGGAAGAATTGGAGCTTCAAGCTAACCTTAGCACTTGGCTAGCCCATGAGGAAAATCATATGAGGGAAAAAAGTAGGGAATCCTGGCTTCAGTTGGGAGATAAAAACACAAAGTTTTTTATTCAGTGGTTAAGGCTTAGCAGGCTAGAAATCATATCAATCATCTTTTTGATGAGGGTGGAAAATCAGTTACTGATTCTGCTGCCATAAGAGTGGATGCTCCAATCTATTTTGGGAAGCTTTTTAATCAAAACTCCTATTGGTGTGTGTCCCCAGAGTTAATTGTTAAGAAAACTCACTAATGAAGCATCTCAATGGCTTAGTAGAAATGTCTCTAATGATGAAATAAAAGCTGCGTTATTTCAAATGTCACCAGACAAAGCTCCAGGACCAGATGGTTACAATGCTTTCTTTTTTCAAAAAAACTGGGATATTGTTGTGTCTGATATATGCAGGGCTGTACATTCTTTCTTCAACTCTGGCAGAATTCTGACGGAGGTAAACCATACATTTATTACTTTAGTCCCTAAATCTTCTAATGCCTCAGTTTTAAGTGATTTCAGACCAATATCATGTTGCAACACCATATATAAGCTGATCTCTAAGAACTTGGCAAATAGACTTCAAAGAGTCATTGGTGAGCTGATTTCTCCTAATCAATCTGCTTTTCTGAAAGGAAGAATTATCAGTGATGTCTCCTTGTTTGCACATAAATTGGTCAGGGATTTTAATAAACCTATGGGAAGTAGGTTATGTCTAAAGGTGGATCTTCAAAAATCTTTTGATACAGTTGACAGAGAATTTATTTACTACATGTTTCATTGCATAGGCTTTTCTCACAGATGGATAAACTAGATTAAGGAATGCCTTTCCTCTGCCTCATTCTCCATCATGCTTAACGGATCACCTACAGGAAAATTCACTAGCAGTAGAGGGATTAGACAGGGTTGTCCTCTATCTCCATATCTATTTGTTATGGTTATGGAATTTTGGACAATTTCCATGGACATAGCACTGGCTTCAAGAGCAATATATCCACTGAAATGTAATGACAATCTGATTATATCCAATCTGTTATTTGCTGATGATCTACTTGTGTTGTGTAAAGAAAACCTTCACTCTGCCAATGGAATCAATGAAGCTTTGAATTAGCTCCAGTTATACACAGGTCTTAATATCAATAAGTAGAAAAGTAAGGTCTATTTCAGCAAGAGTTGCAAGTATAGAGATGATATCAATGTTCTAAATATCCCCGATATAACCCCGATATTGCGTCGATATTGCGTTTACGGCACCTAGCCGCAATGATTTGGCACATCCAAACCGATATAGTGTTTTTCATTCAAATCGCTAATAAATAGGCATGAACCCGATATATCGGCCTCAATTTCAGCGATTTTGAACCCGATATATCGGCCTCAATTTCAGCGATTTTGGACCCGATATAGCGTTTTATACCCAATTTCTAGGTTAGGTATTTGGGTAATTCGAGTGATGTGCCAATGGGACATTTTTAAAGATTCTACACTTGGATAGTGATTATGGATTCATAGACTTAATGCAAGTTATCGAGTTAAGTATATCTTAAACATATAAGTATGATGTTTTATGTAGATTTATATAATTTATGCATATATTGCCTTATTGAGTTGCAATTTAAAACAAGAAAATATGTATATTTACAGTCCGATTCTGACATCCGATTTTTGAAAATATCCCCGATATATTCCCATCTCCGATAAGTTTTCTCAGCCAATGTAGCCCCTGTGGCCGCCATTTAGAACACTGGATGATATTGCTGCGATCTTAGGTGTTTCTATAGGCACCTTGCCTATGAGATACCTGAGTCTTTCCTTAACATGCATTTACCTTAAGGCTAGGCATTTCTCTCCACTGGTGGACAAGGTGAGGAACTACATAGAAGGATGGCAATTGCAGTATCTATTATTTGCAGGTAGAGCTGATCTCATTAAAGGGGTTCTTCATAATGTTATTAGCTACTGAATTTTCTCATATAAATTACCTGTTTCAGTTGTAAAATAACTGGAAAGGATATTAGCTAATTTTATCTGGAGAAATAAATTGCATGTTTGGATCTGGTCAGAAATATGCAAGACCAAAGGAAGAAGGGGGTTTTGGGATTAGGAGAGTCAAAAGACATTAATTCTGCTTCAGGTTTCAGATTGGTCTGGAGGCTTTTGCACTTCAAACTCTCTATGGGCACAATGGATGTCAGTTCATTATCTTAAGGGGCTCCATTTATATCAAGCATCATCATCACTCCTAGATTCTGGGTCTTGGAAATGGATATGCAGTATGAAAGGCCAAGAACTGTCATATATGGCCAAGAAACTTGGAAATGGAAAAGAGTGCTCTCTGGTTTTTAATAGATGGTTAGCCAATACATCTGATATTCTGATTCAAAACCTGTCAAATACTCAGCTGCTGAATGATGTTCAAAACTTAAAGGTGTCTGATATTATTGTGCAGGGCAGTTGGATATGTAAGTTTCAATTCCTTCAACCTATTTGGCACTTAATCCATCAGCAACCTATTCCAACCGCCTCTGATCCAGATACTTGGAGTTGGGCAGGTGCAAAAACTGATTTTACTTTCAGTTCTACTTGGAACCTTGCAAGGGATTCTGATAAAAAATTTGAGTTTGCTGATATGATATGGTATCCAAACCAGAGTCCTAAGATGTCTACTTGTCTGCTGAGAGCACCGCACTCAAAACTTTTAACAAAGATTTTCTCAATAATATCAGTTTGGTTTCTGAGGATACTTGTGTTCTTTGTAACTCAAGTCAGGAAATGTTGCTCACCTGTTCTTCACATGTCCTTTTTCATCCTACACCTGGTCCCTTTGCAGATAGAAGCTCAGCTTGCCAAGTATACCTAGGCAGCCTGCAAGATGAAGCTAAGCTACTCCAAACTAAGTTCAGGAAAGGGTTAAATCCACTATTCTGTCTAAACTTGTTCTTTCAGCAACTACATGAAATATTTGGAGGGAAAGTAATTCAAGAGTTTTTCAAGCTAAAGAATAACACAAATTATTGTGTTCAAGAATTTATGAGGATATCAGAGTTCTACTTCGTATCTGCTATTGGAAAACTGACAGGACTAGCAATATGAAGATTATTCTTTCAAACTGGAAGTGGCATAACATGATTTGGTATCTGGCTACTTGGGAGGCTTGTGTGCTCAAATGAAAGTGGAAGGTAACGACTATGGTCCTCTTCTCTCTCTTTCAGAGCGGCATACATACCCTCTTGCAAGTAAAGCTAGAATTGTAATATGTATTTGTTTGACTGGGTTTCAATAAATTCTTTTTTGCTTTAAAAAAAAAATGACATGAAAGTTAGAATTGATATCTCAAAAATGTTCATTGTTCACAAGTGCATACTATATAAAAGTTTTATGAAAGATCAAATAATTAATTAAATTTAAAATTCTTACCTCTATTTTATAATAAGAACTTGCATCTAGACTTAGTTTAAGAAAGAATAATTTCTGGTTAACTTATGATCTTGAATCACTTAACTTTTTACAAAATTATTTCAACACTTTTCTCTATTTAAAAATGTGTTTTCAAAATACTAACATTTGATTTCTTTCTTATGGATTTTGTGGATGTAATCCGTTGAAAATTCTCAGGAGACAAAACTCCTCCTCTAGGGTAAACCTAAAGGTTTAACGGCTTGTTGCACATACTCAGTGCAATCGCGTCACCTACGAAATTAGTGTAATAACTTTCTTAACTAATTTTTTTTTCTTGTTTTTGCTCGGGATGAGCAAAAAATAAGTGTGGGTGTGATTAGTATCCAAATATGCATATTTCATATCACATCTTCTCATTTATTTTGAATAAAATTCTGTTTATAATGGCTTTCGTGTGTGTTTCTAGATCCATTGTTTGAAGTAAAGAAGAAACTCAAAACTCTCATTTATTTAGTGATTTTTATAGCCTAAAAGAAGCTCAAGATTTTGAAGTCCAATCTACTAATTTTGGGCGCAGAAAAGGACAAAACAACAGGTTGTACAAGTACAAGCATGCAGGGAAATGCTGCACGCTTCGATGTTGTGTGCGAGGCCAGGATATGGCCGCGTTTCCACCGCAATTGCTACGGAAATTACGCATTATGGTTGAGCCACGAGTCAATCTTCGATGCGTGGCCTCGTCTCACCATCCAGAGCCCCCCCCCCCCCCCCCCCCCCCCCGTGTTCTATAAATAGGGCAGTGTTGAGCAAATTTCAAAGGGGGGCTATAGTGTAGGTTTTCTCCCTTTAGTATAGTTTAGTTATTTTTCTTCTTTTTTTTGATATTTTTTCTTTTAGACCTTGTCAAAGTGTTGAGAGTTATTTGTAGGATGAAGGTGATAGTTCTTGTTATGGAGGGTGACATTCTATGAAAGATTTTTCTTTCATCTTTGTTTTCTTCTCAACCTTTTACATGCTTAGCTCATTTTCTCTCATGGCATCTAACTACTAACCATTAACTTGCTAACTCCTTACTTGACAATCCACATGATTTAATAATCTCTACTTGGCCTTGCTCTTACAAGAGCCATTGATGACTCATGGTGATGGATTCTAACACTCTAACCTCAACTCTCAAACAAGCTAACATTACTTTATTTCATGCTTGCTCTAGTATAGTTTTGATGGTTTAATTATAATTTACACTTGTTTATTGAGTTTGGATGTGAAGAGTGATCTTATACGTCATGCGTTGAAAAGCACTTGAAGCCAAAGACTAGTGATAATCAAGGATCCATGTGAGGCAACTATCACTAAGAGGTTAGCATGTAAGTGTAGCCATTAGTAGTTAGTAGCCATGAGTTTTCTTTCATTTTTTCCTTATCTAAAAACACATATTTTACAACCATTCTTCTATGTTTTCCTCTTCTTCATTTTCATCGTACTCTTCTCTTTTCACTTTTTGTTTTGTTTTCTTTTGATTCTTTGAAATATTGAAAAATCGTCAACACACACGTGAATCGACCGGTTAAGCTTTTATCGCCTCCCGTCCCTGTGGATTCGACCCGTATAGCCATCATGCTTTAATGGAAGTATCGTGGAAGCCAAACACGCACTTTTAACTTCTGATTTCAAAATACACACTTTCTGTGCACGATTTTCCTCCGATCAACAGTATCATTAACAAGGTTTTTTATTCTTCTTTCCACTTTCTATTTTACTGTTATTTACTTGCTTTCTTATTTACTTTCTTCTCTTCTTTTCTACCATGCTTTCTTTAATTTCTATCATGCATAGCTAAGTTAGTTTATGGCTTATTAATCTCTACCCACAATTATTTCTAGTTTGTGTTAGATGACTGATTGATCATGCATGTTTAACTCTGGGATTAGTAAAGTTCTTGAAGGCACATGATGATAGCTAATTAAATCTATATAGGTTAATACTTTTCAATAAATTTTTTTATCCTATGCTTAGATAACTTTGATAGCTTAATGTTGAATTTCTATTATTTTTCTTAGTCTATGCTTAGAAGGCTTTGATAGTTTAACGTTAGGTCTTGTCAGTAATGGTTTTCAAATAAGGTTTAGTTATTATCTTATGTATCTTGCTTAGATTGAATGCAACTCCATAGTGTAAGTTTTATGATCCAAAGTGAAGAATATTCTAGCATAGGTTAGTAAGTCAGTGGTGGTAGATAATTAGCAAGCCATGTTCTTTAATTCTTTTAAAAATCATAATATCTAAATCAAATCCTGAAAGTACACCTAGAGGGGGTGAATAGGTGTAAGGCTAATCTAATGACAAATAATGCAAAATTAAATAAATTACAACACACTTAGTATAACCAAAGAGTGTAACTGAATTCCCAGTGAAGGGCTCTGGACTATCTCCTCTAAATTCCTCTAAATAAGAGTTGAGGTGCTATTTAAAACTCTCTTGTTGAACACAAGCATGTGCACACACAAGCAATAATAAGCATATAAGTATGATATGAACAATATGAAATAATTCAAGGCACAATATAAGAGAGAGTTTAGAGATAGTGGATCAAATACAAACACTAAGAAATATTTCGAGGTTCGAACCACTGCTCTATGTCCCCGCCTTCACACAGAAGGATTTCCACTATAAACCGATCCCACCGAATCACTCAGTGCCGTAACACCTATAACGAGTTCACACTAGAACTCCTTGGACTCACTAGTCCCTCTCTTCTCCCCGCAAGAACAACACACCGCAGCACACTAGCTTGCCAAGGCTGCACCTCTACACCAAGCTCTCACTAGAACTCGAAACAACGCGAACCCGTAAGTCCGCCTCCTCAAATACAAAGAATGAACACTTTGGTGATCACAACACTTTGATCACCTAAAACACTCTCATAACAAGATCCCTATAGGATTGATATAGCAATGGATAGCTCAAGTGTATGTGAGAAAACTAGGATTGATTTGGTGGTGAAAAACTCAATAAATCACTTTTGAAAACTCTTGATAAACTCTCCTTTTGTTTTGAAATTTTTGGTTCTAAAACATGTGGAGAAAACCACTGATATAGGTAGGAAAAATTAGCCTAAAAAATCTCTTCAAATCTTATAGAAAACAGTCCAAGGGAACCCCAATATATAGGCCTCCAAAATCTAACCGTTGGGTCCAAATCAGCAATCTGGACTGCTGGCGGTCGACCGTTGCCTGGAAAATGACCCAGCGGTCGACCGCCCGTCGACCGGGCTATTTCCAGAGAGCAGAGGCTCTCTAACGTCGACCGGCCCTTGGTTGTGCACGTTTGTGCACGTCAGTCGACCGGTGCGGTCGACCGACTTCTGGCTCGGTCGACCGACTTCTGGCTCGGTCGACTGTCCGGTCGATCGGCAGAAGGCCAATCCAGCTATTTTCAGGGATTAAAAACTTGGCTTTTACTTTCGATAAAATCCCATAAATTCTCATAAATTCTACAAAAATAAGTTCTATAATATACTTTGATATACAAACATGTTTGAGTTAAAATCAAAACATGTTACAAACATTTTAAACTATTTTTGTAATATGAAAGATTTGCCTTAAACAAAAATCTGTATTTTTTTCAAAATGATTTTTTCAAATTAAAACCGATTTTTTCAAAACTCCTCCAAATATAAAAATAAGATATTTTAAACACTTTGAAGCTTAGTGTGTATGGATATGATCCACTACACATGTATGATGAAATATCTATGTTTTTGACATTAAGTTCTAAAATAGGTTTTGATAAAAACACATGTATATTTTGAAGCTTAAAAAACAACTGGTATTTTTAAAACAAAAACTCTTTTATGAAGACACATATAAATCTTGTGTGTGAGTGTATATGAACTTGAGCAATCCAGCAACTAATCTATCCTTTACATTTTATCTAAAAAATAAAATCTTACTACAAACAACATAGACACAAGTCTTCTCTTGAAGGTCTTCTTCTTCTTGATTTGGTCCAAATCTTAATCCAATGAGTTAGACTCCTTTTGAGTACTTGATGCAATCTTGATGCGTGAGCTCTTGAATCGACACATGCTACCTCCAAAACTTGACTTTAAATCCTTTCTTAAAGCTAAACACCAACTAATATCTTAATCAAATATCTGAGACTAATTTAAACACAAGATCATTAGTACTATAACTATATGATTTAATCATCATCAAAACTAGAGCGATGGGTCTCTGGGCCAACAATCTCCCTCTTTTTGATGATGACAAAACTCATGGAGTTATATATGCATGGATTAATTCAAGCTTCATAGAAGCTCCCCCTTAACTCATGCATAACAATAAACAAATATATATTGCAATGAAGTGCATAAAACTAAACAATATGTATGCATAACCAAGGTGAGAGAAAACATGCATAAACCAAAAAAAACTTTCTCCCCCTTTTTGTATAAACTTTCAAAATCATTCTCCTCCTTTTTGTATAAACGTAAACTCAAATTGTAAATATGCATATATAAACTCAAAATATGTATATATAACTCAAAATCATTCTCCCTCTTTTTGTCAATCATCAACAAAGGGGTGAAAAACAAATCAATAATAAGGATATATATGTGATATACATTCATGAAGAGGAAAGCGTAAAGTTAACTCCCCTGTATACATGCATTACATGAAGAAGGAATGACAAAATCCTAACTCACATAAAGCATAATATATAATGTATAAGTGGAGATGTAAAGCTCCCCCTACACACGTGTATTGATTGAGACGAGAAATTGTATTATAAGCAGTTTAGAAAATCTTAGTCTCGTTTTAAGGTAACCGCATAGTAAGGGCTAGATGGGTCGATCCACAGGGAACAATGCGATGGAAGCGTTTCGGAACGATCTTTTCTGTAATTTACTTGAAAAAGAAGAAGAGAGATTGATTAGATTTGATCAAGTTTAAGAAGTATAGTTCACTAATCATCTACCACAACCCATAGTATTAGTTTCAAAGAACAAATATCATATTGAATGAAAAAGTATCGATCTTAGGTTATTAATTGGAAATCAAGTAAGATGAATAATAATAATGGAACCCTAACTAGTGTGCATTAATAAAGATTAAACATTTGTTCATCCTAATTTCAGAGTATAGCATAAGAGAAGTTTTTTTTATTTAAAATTATGCTATCACGGTTTTTAAGTATGAATTATGAAGAATCATTTAAAAAATTCAACTTGAATTAAAGTAAACCTAATCATCGATTCATCTTCAAGAAGACCATTTTAATCCTAGAGTTTTAACAATAAGATATATCAATCAATTCATCTTTTTACTAAACTAGGGTTGATCGAGAGATTAGCAAACTATAGTTTTAATTAGTTATTCATTTTTTATTTTGTGAATGTTATGTTGAATAAGAAAAATTCCATGAAAACAAAAAAGAAAAAAAAGAATTAATCTAAGCAGAAAAACTGAATTAAATTGAAAAGAAAAATAAGTGACCTTTTATTGGGTGTCACTGACCAACTACAAAGTTCCTCTCCTTCTTCAAATATTCTTCTTCAAATGACAAAACGAAAATACAAAAAATTTCTAAAAGAGAAAAAGATCTAAAGAAAAACCCTAACTTCAGTCGCTGGATTCCCCCTCTCTGTTACTCTGTAGGGGTATTTATAGGAGATATAGGAATTAGAGTCCCAATATAACTCTCCCACGAAATCTCGTAATCAGACTCATCCAAATGGCCGCGGAAACGCGGCCATAGCCGCGTTTTCGCGGCAATTGCGTGGCCAATGGCCACGCTCTTTCTTGCGTGGCCTCTTCTGGTCCGTTCATCTGGGCTCCTTCTAGATTTTATATTCAAACCTTCTATCTTGAGAACTCGAGATAACTTGGGAAGCAAGTTATCACAAATCTGAATTTATAAAAGGATTTGTTCTTTATCTTTAAGCTTTTCTCCCCTTTTATCTTTATCCTTGTATTGCAAGCAACTAGGTTTAAGTAGAAGTCCATCTTATCCGTCTCCTCCTCCTTTTAGCAATTAGGAGTTCTATTTTATCCTTCCTCTTCCCCCCTTAGATTTTAAAATCAAAGTTTAGATTAGGTTAAATAAGTTAGAAACTTCTAAATTACTACTATTAATTTTGCATGTGGGCTTATGGGATTCTTAAGCTTTTGGGCTTCACTTGTGCTTTATTTCTTTATTTTTTTAATTACTCAAGGCCTGCACACATTAAACAATAAAGCATTAGTAGCAGTGCTTAATAAAAGAATAAATAGGGAAATATGATGGTAAATGTGATGATAAATATGCACTTTTTACTACCTATCACACCCCCACACTTTTGCTCATCCTCGAGTAAAATTAAAAAGAAACAGAAAATGAAAAACTAATCTATCCTAACTCACTTTCGTGGGCATTACGGTTGCACTTAGCACGTGCAACAAGCCGTTAAACCTCTAAGTTACCCCTAGAGGACGAGTGTTGTCTCGTGAGGGTTTTCAGCAGATTACACTCACAAAATCCATAAAGGAAAATGTTAGAGATTTAATTAATTAATTTATTTTATTCTTTATGTATTTATTTTATTTTGAAAAAGGAAAGAAATATTTGAAATACATTTGAAGAAACTAAGTAATCTATAAGTTTTAGGATTATCATTTTTATTCATTCTTGAACTTAGTCTTTATACAATAATTTATTATCAATTTTAGATAAGGATTAAAATTGAATTTTTTGTATAGTCTCTTTCGTTACTCTAAGTCATATACATCCTTGTGAATCTTTACTAGGGATTTTTTAACTTGGACTCTCATGTCTCTTTATTATTATTTTCTCCTATTTTTTTAATATGTATAACTCATCTAATTTTCTTTTGTATAAGTATCAAGACTTCTTGAGGCCCTCATACCTAACTAATTAACTATTAGATGTGTTAGTACATATATAGATAATATTTCTTAATTTTCTTAGGCTTTTTAATTCACCCATATAGCGAGCCTAAGGTCGGTGGCTCCCAAACCGATCGGTTTTAGGGCACCGGGTGAGAAAACACCCCACGAACTTAAGGACTCAAGTGAACTAGGCCACAAAATCAAGGTCTTAATTAGTTTATAAAATCACCTTTAGATGTGAATACTTATGCTTCTTGAGGCACATGTATCCAGTTTAATTAGTGAACTCTATTATATATATATATATATATATATATATATATATATATATATATATATATATATATATATATATATATATATATATATATATATATTCTTTATAAGGCACAAGAGTCTTTGTCTTAGAATTCTAGAAGTGAAAGTGTATTAGGAATGCACATTTCATTAAGGTAAAAATCAAGACTAATTAATTATTCAATTTTTTCTCCTATACCTAAAAAATCTAACATTTTATTTTATTTTGATCAAGTTTTTAGAAATCCTAATCATGACTTTCCTTATTTCAAAAGATAAGTCAAAATATTATCTCCTTTGTCAACTATATATACTAAGTCAAAATTTATTATATATGTATATAAATTTTTTTATTAAGTTAATAACCTAAGGTTAGTGAGTTATGTTAACAGTACCTTACAATTAGTATTTTTTTATTATAAGGTTATTTATATATATATTTATTATAAGGTTATTTTTTTATATATATATATATTTTTATTATAAGGTTTTTTTTGTTTTTTTTTATTATAAGGTTAGTACCCTCCCCTATACTTAACTCATGCATTGTCCCCAATGTATGCATGTATGTATAAATGCATGAAATGAACTAACAGAGAGGTAGAGTTACCGATACATTAGGTCAAAAAGACCCATGGCTGCGTTTGCTTCCGGTACTGATTCCAAAAATGGTTTCAGGCGTTGACCATTTACCTGAATACATTTCCATTTTTAGGGTCGTATATCTTTATGGCTCCATGTGGAAACACAGTCTTAACAATGAAAGGCCCTGTCCATCTTGATTTTAACTTTCTGGGAAAGAGATGAAGTCCAGAGTTATAGAGTAATACTTTTGTCCTTGGACAAAAGTTTTTTCTCGTGATGAACTTATCATGAAAACCTTAACCCCATCCTTTATAATTTTCGCATTTTCATATGCCTCGTTCCTTAACTCCTCAAGTTCAGAAATTTACAATTTTCGAAGTTCACCGGCCTTATCTACATCAAAATTTAGCTGCTTAATTGCTCATAAGGCTCGGTGTTCTATCTCAACAGGAAGGTGCAAGCTTTTCTAAAGAATAGTGTATAAGGAGACATTCTTAAAATCGTTTTAAAGGCGGTCCTATATGCCCATAAGGCATCTATCAATTTGATAGACCAGTCCTTCCTGTTTTCATTCACAGTTTTCTCCAAGATAAGCTTAACTTGCCTATTTGAAACTTCTATCCGCCCACCGGTTTGAGGATGGTAAGGTGTAGATAACTTGTGTGTTATGGCATATTTTCGCATAAGAGCTTCAAAGTTCTATTGCAAAAATGTGTACTATTATCACTAATTATGGCACGAGGGGTTCCAAAGCATGAGAAGATGTTTTCTTTTAAGAATTTGACAACAACTTTGTTGTCATTTGTCTTGCAAGGGATGGCTTCAACTCATTTGGATACGTAATCTACAGCCAACAAGATGTATTGGTGCCCAAATGGATTAGGGAAGGGACCCATAAAATTAATACCCTAAACATCAAAGAGTTCTACTTTTAGAATTAGATTTAGGGGCATCAAATTACGTTTAGAAATCCTTCCTATCATTTGGCATCTTATGCAAGTTTTACAAAAGTCAAATGCGTCTTTAAATAAAGTAGGCCAGTAGAACCCACTCTGTAGTACCTTTTCGGCAGTTTTGCGCAGACTGAAGTGTCCACCGCAAGCAAATTCATGACAAAAGACTAGAACGCTTCTAGTTTCCTCGTCGGGAACACATCTCCTAATAATTTGGTCACTACAATATTTGAAAAGGTATGGGTCCTCCCATATGAAATATCGGACTTGAGACAAGAATCGGTATCTATCCTATTTTGACTAACTAGATAGTGTTTGGTGATTGAGATAGAACCTGCACAAAAATACAGAATTTCAGAATTAAGAATGAAAAGTGCAAGTTACTCAATTCTATCGCAATAGCAAATGGCTATGCGGGTCGTGATCCACAAGGGGAGACTTGTTGGCCCGGAGGCCTTCCTCTCTAGTTTTGATGATGATTAACTCATGTAGTTATGTTTACTAATAATCTTGTGATTTTAGTTTCAGATCATGTAACAAGATATTAGTTGGTAATTGCTTCAAAAAGAGGAGTTTGGAAGCCTTCACATGGTGATTCCAGGGCCCGAGCATCAAGATCATACATAGCCTAACTCGTTGATCACGGTTTGGATCGAGTCTACTTGAAGATGGAAGATCGTCAAGAAGACTTAGGTATCCTAGTTTAGTTTAGTGTGTTTTAAATCCATGTGTAAAGCTTAGAATAGTTGATATGCTCAAGTGCACAACACACACATTTTGTGTTTGAATTTGGTTTTCTTGAATAGATTGATCAAAACAAGTTTACTTTGTTTTTATGTATATTAGATGTGCTCTATATACATACTTGCTTACATGACTTATACAAACTTTGTTTGACATACCTATTCATGTAGTTTTATGTTTTGGTATTTTTAATAAAACATATTTTTGGATTTAAAGACAAAAACTATGATATATATGTTTCATGTATATTGGACTTATGTCCATATGCAACATGCTTCAATATGTTTAAGTATCATGTTTTTGTATTTCTATGAGTTTAGGAAAAATCAGATTTCCTATTGAAAAATACATGTTTGATAAAATACATGTTTTGATTTTTGACAAAAATAGTTCAAATTGCTTGATATTTGAGTTAAAATTTTTATCACATGTTTATATATCAATGCAAAACAGTAAAACTATTTTTGGGGATTTTAGAAGTTTTTAAAGAATTTTTAGAAATAATTTTAACCCCAGTTTCTGACCCAGAACAGTGACTGACAGGCCAGGTCGGCCGACCGCACGGTCGACCGAACCAAGGGCCGGTCGACCGAGCGGTCGACCGACGTGCACAGCCTTGTGCACGTCTGGCAGACACATGGGCCAGTCGACCGGTCGGTCGACCGGACCAGAGAGCCTTGCTCTCTGTATCTGGGCGGTCGACCGGGCAGTCGACCGGTAGCCCCAACGGTCATATTTATGACCGTTGGCGGTCGACCGCAGGCCTGTCAGGCTGACAGATCAGCCTAACGGCTACTTTTCTATTTGGGCTATAAATACCCCATCTCTTTGGGGATTTTAATAAGACTTTTGACAAGAAAAATTTCAGAGTTTTTCTAGTGTTTAAAACAAGTTTTCAAAGTGTTTTTGGGCTTTAAACTTTCAAATTGATTTTGTATTTTAGGGTTTGGGAAAATCAAAGAAAATAGCAATTTGGGAGATTTGTTTTGTTCTTTAATTCTATCATTTACAAAGAGTTTTCCCAAGTGTTTTCTTTGAGTTTTTATTTTCCAAACTCTAGTTTTTCCACACTTGAGCTATCATTCTATCCTAATCTATTTAGGATCTTTGTTTTGTGGAAAAGAGATAGTTTGTGGTCTTTATAACCACTTGTTGTAAACCCTCCTTGTATTTGTGTATCCCTCTTTGGTAGAGGTTGATCGGAGTGGTATTGGTTTGTATCCCTCTTCGATAGAGGTGATTGAGTTTGGTTGTTGGCTACGGGCCTTATCCCTCTTCGGTAGAGGTGGATTGTGGTTGTATTGCCTCGGTGGCATTGTAAGGTTGAGAGAGGAGTTTGGTACTCCTTTAGTGGATTAGAAATCCTTCTCGGTGAAGGCGGAGACGTAGAGCTAGGGGCTCGAACCTCGAAACATATCTTTGTGTTTGCGTTTGATCCATTGTCTCTTTATCCTCTCTCTCTTTTATTTGTGCAAAGCATCATTCTTCATTCATATCATTCATATTGCTTGTGTTGCCTTGCATTATTTCATATTGCTCATTCTTATATGCTTGGCTTGCTTGTGTGTGCCTCACGTATACTTAACCACAAGAGCTTCATATAGCACCTCAACCCTTATCTAGGGGAATCAAGAGGAGTTAGTCCAGAGCCCTTCACGGGGAATTCGGCTACACTTGTTGGTTGTATTAAGTTTGTGCAAAATAGTTTTTAGCTTCCGCATTTAATTTCTAGATTAGCATTAACACCTATTCACCCCCCCTCTAGGTATTTTTCAATTGGTATCAGATCCTATGCTCCTGATACTTTAGGTTTAACAACTTAGGAGTGAGATCCTTGTTTGCTAATCTACCATTTTCATTTGCACATTTGTTTGTTTGCACACATATAGTTTGGACCCATTGACTTCATGACCCCACCTATGTTTGACCCTTCCAACATTGTTGTTTGGAAGACTAGGATGTCCATTTATTTACAAACCCTAGGATATAAGGTTCACCTTGCCATTACCAAGGAATCCTACCTTTGTGATAGCAAGCATATAGGGGCCAATACACAAGCCCTTGAGGCCATTAGAAGCACGCTTTCAAAGAATATCTTATGCATGTTTCTAATCTTGATTCCGCCTTTGTAGTGTGGAACAAGTTTGACAACCACCACCACTTCCAAGCTTCAATTACCAATCCAACCGGAGGAATCTAGTGGAGAATCTGATTCTCAATGTCATATGGTCCAAGGGAATGACTCCCTTGAGGTACATTCGGATACTCAACTAGATAGTGCTAGCTCTTCATTTGATGATCATGATTATATGGATGCCAATGCTTTGAATGAAGAGTTGTCTATTGTTTGTGAAAAATTGTTTGAAAAATATAAAATTTTGAAAAAGAAAAGTCTAGGCCTTGAAAATGAAAATAAAAATTTTATTTCTAGACTTGACATTGTTTTGCAAGAGAAAGTTGAAATTTCAAATGAAAGGGATTCATTGAAATCTCAACTTGAACTTGCACTAAAAGAAAATGAATTTTTGAAAAATAAAATGATTGTGATAATGTGTTGAAGAAAAATGAGTTTCTATCTTCAAAAATTGATTTTGTTTTAAAAGAAAATGATTCTTTAAAAAGAGAAATTGATTTTATTTCAAAAGAGTAAGAAATTTGTTTAAATAAAAATAAATCTTTGAAAAATGATATGGATTCACATGTTTGCCATGCTAGGGTAGTATCACACACTTCACCTATTGCATGACACACTTCTTCTTTAATTGAAAAAGATATATCCATGCTTAAGAAGAGTGTAGATTGTTTGGGCTCCACTTTGAGCCAATGTGTAGTGGGTCATACACGTTTGGAATCTTTGTTTCGAAAGAAACAAGTTCCATCTATTATGCATGCACACCCTTCACGGCATGATTAGACCGAGAAGGTGTACTTATTATGAGTATAGAAATGTATTTGATGTACCCTTTCTTGTCTCCGCTATAGCATAGGGCTATACCGAGTCGATTCTCAGGGAGAGCTCGCGATGGAAGCTTTACGTGTGGTAGTGAAGTGAACAAACGAGTATTCTTCTCTTGCTTATAAACTTGTGAATCAAATGAAAAAGAAACTAAAAGAAAGGATGGCTATGTTCATGGTGGAAATCGTCGGAAAAGAAATCAAGATTGGGATTGGTTTATTCACAAGAAAAGGAAAGAAAACTTAAAGAAAGCAATCCATGACTAGCTTACCTTGCTAGCTTGCCAAGACTTACTAGACTCCTTGATAGCGAATGCTTGCCTAATGTTGTCACTCCATTAGCGTATGATTTGTCTCGCGTGTTGACCTAATTACTTTCTCACTTGCAAGATGGTGGTTTAACCATCGGAGAAGAGAAGATCATACAACTTGCAAGATGAACAAAAGCAATCACCCATGAGTTAGTGAAGAAAGCTAAGCTAGTGGTAAACTAGTACATGAAAGGAAAATTAGCTAAAAGCCATTAAAGAACTAAAACAAAGCTTGAAGTAAATTGCAAGAAGTAAACAAAGCAAGTAATAAAGCAATTAAAGAAAGCACATAGAACTAGAACCAAGCTTCAAGTAGAGGAAGGAGGATGGATCAATCCTTGTTGCTTCAAGTGTCACCCTTGATTACACAAGCTCTCTCCCTCACAATCACTCTCTTTTACATTGAATTCTAGGGAAGAGAAGATCATAGAGAGCTAAAAATCCTAAAGAAAAACTAACAAAAATACAAAGCTTTACACTAATCTCTCTCTCTTCTCTGATCAGTTTTTGTACGCAGGTCCAAGTGAGGTATTTATAGGCCCAAGAGAGAATCTTCGAGATCAAGTCTGTTGCCACAAAATCTGGGATCTCAACGGCCTAGATCTGCCGCGCCCAAGCCGCGGAACGCGGCAAGATCCTGGCCGTTGAGCCAGATCTTTCTGTTGAAGATCAGTTATAAGGTTGTTAGCCAAGTGGTATATCTGGAATCTTCGTTTGTTACGCGGATTTCTCTAGATCTGGATTTGAATTTGGCTTTATCTTAATCATGGATTAATCACTTAATTAGTGTTAATTAAGTGATTATTTGGATATCTCTCCTTTAAGTGTGTACCTGCAAATATGTAGAGAAGAGGAGTAAAAATCACATATTTATTTGTAATATGCATGGGAGTTATGATGTAAAATATGCAATATTGGATACTAATCACACCCCCACACTTATTCTTTTGCTCGTCCCGAGCAAAACAAGAAAAAGAAAATCTATACTACCAGTTTATTACACCACTTTCGCAGGTGACGCGATTGCACTGAGCATGTGCAACAAGCCGTTAAACATCTAGGTTACCCTAGAGGAGGAGTGTTGTCTCCTGAGGGTTTTCAGCGGATTACACCCACAAAATCCATAAAGAAAGAAAACAAATGTTAGTGTTTTAAAAACGCATTTTGAATAAGAGACATGTTTACGAACTATTTCGCAAAAATATAAGTGATCCTAGGTCATAAGTCCACCTATATCATTCTTCCTTAAACTTAGTATCCATGCAAGATCTTGTTTTTAATTAAGGTAAGAATTCAAAAATTGGATTGAATATTTTATCTCTCATAAAACCTAGATAGTATGCACACCGTGTAAGTGAAGGTTTCTTGGGACTTCAACTCCAACCATAAAGCCATTTATTTATTTATATATACTTTTTTTTTATGCTTTTTTCTTCCCTTAGTTTAGGCTTTCTAGTCTACCCTTGTAGCGAGCCTTTAACCGATGACTCCCAAACCAGACGGTCTTAGGGCACCAGATGAGAAAACATCCCTCGGGTTTAAGGTCTCGAGTAGAAAAGGCCACGAAACTAAAGGGGATTATTTTTTATCACCGTTAGGCGTGAGTAATTATGCTTCTTGAGGCACAATTTCCCAGCTTAATAGGTGATGTTTTATTTATATATATTTTTCTCTTTTTTTTTATTTTTTTTTATTTTTATATATATGGCATTTTTGGTCTTTGCTTCCATCCCAAGAAATGTTGTAAGTGTGAAGTGCATATTATCTAAGGCAAAAAATTCAAGATAAGAATATCTCACCAATTTTACTTACTTAGCCTATAATTTTCAAACAAGATCTATTACTTCAACTAGGCTTAAGATGTCATAATTAAGGCTTTCTTAATCTCTAAGATACATCTTAATTTTCTTAATAAAAATAGATCAAAACTTTATCTCTTATTTCAAAAAGTTTTTATTTTTATATTTTTTTATTATATTTTTTTATTTTTATTTATTAAAAGAAGTGTAAAAGAAATAAAATCTAAAAACTCTAAGTTAGTAAACCCTCCCCCACACTTATTTCATGCATTGTCCTCAATGCATCATGATATATGTATGCATGAAACAAAATGGAAAGGGGAGGAACAAATTACCTTAAGGTGGTGGTTCCGGTGGTGGTCGGATTGGTCCACGAAACATGGCCCAATCAACGTTTCTTTGGGTTTTGAGGAACCCACCAGAAATCTCAGAAATATGACCCACTAAAATGATGTATGCATGTGTTATTTTAATTATGTACATGACCCCATCTAATTTTAAGATTTTCCTAATAATTTCAGAGTCAAATTTATCAACTTCCTTGTCCCAGAATGGTATATGACATGATAAAACAGTTGACTTGGACTCAGGACGGACGGGAACTGACTCCAACTCAGGGAAGTGAATTAAGTCAAGTGATGGTGCAGGAGTCGAAGTGAGTTCAAAAATTGGGTCCAAGTCAAGAAATGAAAACTCAAGTCCACAATCATTGTCCAACAATGGGATGTGACCTAATATGGGTGATATCTCTTTACTTCCAATATTAAGAAATTCAAGCTCATCACCGTACAATTCTTCAAAACTTAAGTCAACATCTTCCTTAATAATTGTACAATCAGTTTCAGAAGTAAAGAGATCGAGAAAATCAAGGTCACATTTCTCATTGAGTTCAATTCCACAAGATGGAGAACTTGCCAAAATGTCAATAGAATCTTCAAAAGTGTAGAATTGGGCAAGTTCAATATGATCCTCAAAGATGGATGATTCAACTTCATTGTGAATTGTGAAAGGATCCAAAATTGACTCCGGGAAAAGATTGATGTGAGGTAAAGATACCGGAGTCATTATGGAATAAGGAAAAAGAATTGAATCACTGAGTTTGGGTTCAAGATCACATTCCTCATGTAGTTCAATAAAATGTGGAGAACTTGCCAATTTATCAATGGAATTTTCAGAAGTGTAGAATTGGTCAAGTTCAATGTGATCATCAAAAAAGATTGGTGATTCAATTTCACAATGGATAGGAAATGGATCCAATTTTGACTTGGGAATGGATTGAAATCAGGTAAGGTTATGGAAGTCATGATTGAATCAGGAAGTAGAGTTGAATCATCTGGTGAAAGTTCAGGATCATAATCATGTTCAAGTTCAATTTCAGGGAAAGGAAAACGTGCCAAAACGTCAATTGGATCAGAAGTGTGGACAAGTTCAGGTAATTGTGCTGAAATTGAATCTGAACTTCCAAGACTACATGACTCTTTGGTTTTAACAGAGTGGCTAGTGACCTTAGAAATAGGATGAGAATGAAGAGTTTGGATCAGCAAATCTAAGTCACGGGCACGAGCATTTTGAGCATGGGTCATGTCTTCAAGCATCTTTTCAAAATTGATGACTTCATTATTTGATGAAAAGATGAAGTGTTGTCTTGGAAGTGATGGTGAAATTGTGAGTCAAAAGTGTGTGATGATGGAAAAGTGGACTCACACAAGAAATCATTACTCGGTTCCATGACAAATGGTTGTTCATACTGAAAAGGTGGAACTGAGTAAGATTCTTGAAAATACTGTGGAATTGGAGAGGGAAATAATTCAGGAAGTGTTTGCTCAGCTCTCTGTAAGTTAGCTTCTAAACTCCTTAGTAAATCAGATTTTTCTTCAACTGGTTCAGAAAAAGGAGTATATGAAGCGGAATCGGGAAATGAATCTTGTGAATATTGTGGACTTGGTGGAAATGGTGGACAAGGAGGTTGATAATTAAACTCGGGGGACTGGAATCCCAAATGACTCGATGAAGAGTTGAAATTATTTTGGACATTATAATTGTTAGATGGGGGGTATGGGTCATATTGATTCGGATAAGGCCAACCCGGTGTATGTGGTTGGTGCATATTGTAAAACACCGGGTTGGAATTATCCGAATATGGAGTGTGTGTGACATATAGATGGAAAGAATTGTAATTATAAGCCATATCACACAATCACAAACAAAACAAACAAACAAACAAACAAAAGAAAGAAAAATTCTAACCTAAGTTAGGGTAGACTTAGACCTAGACGACTCCTAACAAATAGACTGTCCACGGGAGGTTTAGTGTAGACTCTAACCACAAGCTAATCAGCCAGGGAAGGGTAAGGTTGGTGGGAGGTTTTCCGTCCGGAGACGTTCCTTAATTAAGTAACCAGCAACCTTCGGGCTTTCGGCCCTCAACCCCTTTCCTAGACACTGATTTTGCAAGAGTTAAATTCCAACACTTTTCCCCCTTAGGATAATCTCCTAAGTGAGTCCGAGATGTCCCTAGGGCCAACGTCTACTTTTTATTAATTTAGGCTTGGGTTAGTGAGTGCTTGGGAAAATGGTTTTCGGGCTAAGGAAAGGGTAATGACCTCCCCCACCTTATCTTATTTACCGGTATGCCCTTAGATTTGAATTGTGCAAGTGTACAAGAAATATAGCTAGGATACACTCAAAGCATGAAAATCAAGCAAGGAGTTTGTCCTAGTCTAAATGCAATGCAAACACGTACCTTGCCTCCAGCACTCTTCAACAGTAAAAGTAAAGAATTGAAGAGACACGTGCCTAAAATGCAAGTGTCTAAACAATTTTTAGCAATTTCAATCAACTTTTTACTTTTTTTAATTAAGCAGGAGTAGGATGCAGAATACAGGAAATAAAGTATAGAACAAGATGTATTTTACAGAACCAGAGGCCCTGCAGAAAATTGGTGAGAAGTGAACTCCTTATTGCCGCGTTCCCACGGCAAATTGCCGTGGATCCGCGGCAATTTGGAGGGATCCTGGGCTCTGCTTTCTTGAGCAGAGGCCCAGGTCCACTTATATGTTACTGCAATGAATAGTTTCCTGTTTTCTTCTCCTGTAACCTGCAACAGAGAAGAAGAATCGTTTAGTACTTCACTTTAAACCAAAAATAACGTCGCTCTCCCCGCAACGGCCGCCATTTTGATTAGACCGAGAAGGTGTACTTATTATGAGTATAGAAATGTATTTGATGTACCCTTTCTTGTCTCCGCTATAGCATAGGGCTATACCGAGTCGATTCTCAGGGAGAGCTCGCGATGGAAGCTTTACGTGTGGTAGTGAAGTGAACAAACGAGTATTCTTCTCTTGCTTATAAACTTAGTGAATCAAATGAAAAAGAAACTAAAAGAAAGGATGGCTATGTTCATGGTGGAAATCGTCGGAAAAGAAATCAAGATTGGGATTGGTTTATTCACAAGAAAAGGAAAGAAAACTTAAAGAAAGCAATCCATGACTAGCTTACCTTGCTAGCTTGCCAAGACTTACTAGACTCCTTGATAGCGAATGCTTGCCTAATGTTGTCACTCCATTAGCGTATGATTTGTCTCGCGTGTTGACCTAATTACTTTCTCACTTGCAAGATGGTGGTTTAACCATCGGAGAAGAGAAGATCATACAACTTGCAAGATGAACAAAAGCAATCACCCATGAGTTAGTGAAGAAAGCTAAGCTAGTGGTAAACTAGTACATGGAAGGAAAATTAGCTAAAAGCCATTAAAGAACTAAAACAAAGCTTGAAGTAAATTGCAAGAAGTAAACAAAGCAAGTAATAAAGCAATTAAAGAAAGCACATAGAACTAGAACCAAGCTTCAAGTAGAGGAAGGAGGATGGATCAATCCTTGTTGCTTCAAGTGTCACCCTTGATTATACAAGCTCTCTCCCTCACAATCACTCTCTTTTACATTGAATTCTAGGGAAGAGAAGATCATAGAGAGCTAAAAATCCTAAAGAAAAACTAACAAAAATACAAAGCTTTACACTAATCTCTCTCTCTTCTCTGATCAGTTTTTGTACGCAGGTCCAAGTGAGGTATTTATAGGCCCAAGAGAGAATCTTCGAGATCAAGTCTGTTGCCACAAAATCTGGGATCTCAACGGCCTAGATCTGCCGCGCCCAAGCCGCGGAACGCGGCAAGATCCTGGCCGTTGAGCCAGATCTTTCTGTTGAAGATCAGTTATAAGGTTGTTAGCCAAGTGGTATATCTGGAATCTTCGTTTGTTACGCAGATTTCTCTAGATCTGGATTTGAATTTGGCTTTATCTTAATCATGGATTAATCACTTAATTAGTGTTAATTAAGTGATTATTTGGATATCTCTCCTTTAAGTGTGTACCTGCAAATATGTAGAGAAGAGGAGTAAAAATCACATATTTATTTGTAATATGCATGGGAGTTATGATGTAAATATGCAATATTGGATACTAATCACGGCATACACATGCTCCTCACGGACACCATCATCACTTGTATGCTCATGTGTACACTTGTACACATTGTGGACGTAAGGGCCACCTTGCTAAATTTTGTTATGATAGAATACATGTTTCAAATTTAGCAAATAAATTTGTTTGGGTTAGGAATGATACTAACCCCCTTGGACCCAAAAAGTTGTGGGTACCAAAGACCACCCCTCTTATTATTATGATGTAGGTGTGGGCTCTCGCATGACGTGAGAGTAGCGGTACCTTAGAGTGGATGCGTTCCGAGCTTCATGGAAATCTATTTGGATGCATCACTTTCAAGGGAAGGTTTGGTGGGAAGACCACCATGTTTTGGAGACAAGGAAAGTTGTCTTCTAAGTTTTGGTAACGATCCCTAACTCCCATTTATTTGCATGCTTTTCATGTTTATTGTTTATAGCATGTTTTGTATTTATAGATTATTATGTCAATGCTATGTTTATTAGATCCTTGACATACATGTTTAGCATTTTGAGACATCCATGTTTAATATGGACCATTATTTTAGTGTTCTCACCTTTGTTTAGCTATCATGTTTATCATAGGTTAATAACATGTGGATTTACATAATAATCATGTTTATGTTTCTTCATGATGATTTATATCCCGTTTAGTGCTTCATGTTTTGAATATATGTTTAAATGTTAGTTTTCATTAAGACTAGGTACATATTTGTGCATATAGTGGGCCACAAATAAATCTATATATGTTTGTGCTTGATTGCCTATTTGTTCCCATTAGATGTGCTAGTATAGTCTAGTTTTTATGATCCATGCATTTTAAACTTGTATTCCCATTTTGGTTTTGTTTTATGATCATGTGTTTTCATTTCATGTATATGTCTATTTTGCCAAACTTTAAGATATACATGTATACCCCTTGAGTCATTTGCTTTTCATGCAAATCTATACATATGGACTCAATTGTGTTTAGGGATATGTATGTATATTTTTTGTGTGTTGACAAATCATACATATACCTTGAAATGAAATTTGTTTTAATAGAAATTTAGTTTTTCATGTTCTCCATGTTTCCTTGTGTTTATGTTTAACTTCATGTATATGTCCATTTTATCCAAATTATTGTTATACATATACATCCTTTGAGCCACGTGCCTTCATGCATATATCTTTTGTGGACTCGTTGTGTTTGGATATGTATGTATACTTTAGTTTGTATAGGACATACATATACCTTGAAGATTAAATAGTTTGATGATTTTCATGTTTTCATGTTTCAAGGAATATTGAGCTTATTGTCCATCTTTCATGATTATGATCTTCACATCTTATTTGTACACTCACATTATTGTTTACTCATGTTTTGTTTTCATGAGTCATATTTATGCTTAATTGGCTTAGAGTGTTGATTATCATGTGGATTTCATGTTTCATGAAAAAATTTTGTTTTATTCCTTGCTTGAAGGATTTCGTACTAGTTAACAAGTTTTTCAATTTAACTAGTTCGTATTCTTCATATGGTAGAGTTTTTCAAACAAAGCTTATGTTCAAATCTATTTTTGAAAACCCCTACCTTCCAAGGGCGGATGGATGGGAGATCATGCTCATGTATGCTTTATAGTGAAAATCATTTTAAACTTGAACATGATTGGGAGGATAGGTTATATGAGTTATACTTTGATATTATTGTTGTTTCAATTGGTACATTGGATTCTTTCAATTGGTATCAATTTTGAACTTTCTTGTATACTCATATATGTTTGTATG